>ML663562.1:34630069-34733867 GCA_007570785.1 Antilocapra americana | reverse complement strand
CCTCCCTCCCCCCCGGGAAATCTCGCTGCACCAGTCCTGAGCATCAATCCTGGGCTGGCGACCGAAAATGCTCTTCCCCTCCAGCTTCTCAGGTGCTCTCCTTCAAAGTACAATTTAAAACCATCAAGACCCTGCAAACACAGTAGTTCTTCCTCTCTGAAGTCTCAGAACTATTCATCTGCATCTCCAACTCTTGCCTGCTTTCTTCTCTCTGTCAAGGTTACCTTTATGCAGAATATTAACCCCCGTCTACCTCTGACTTCATCTCTGACCTCCCACCTCCTCTAAGAACTTGGCTTCCATCTGCTCCAGAAAATCATTTGCTTCTACCTTAAGACTTTGGTACTGTTGTTCTTTCTGCCCAGGAAACAATCCTTCAAGATCTTCACTTGATCCATTTTTTCATATCATTCAGATCCGCTGCTCAGAGAAGCATCCTAGATCTCTTCTACAGTCCCAGTCACTCTATCGTGTTACCTCTGTATTTGTTTCTCTATAGAACTCATCAGCACTTCTTTGTTTTTTGCCTGCATTGCAGAGCTTGCAGGATACTAGTTCCTAGACCAGGGATTGAACCTGGGCCCCAGCAGCGAACACACAGAGTCCTAACCACTGGACTGCCAGGGAATTCCCTCATCGGTACCTATGTTAAAATGTGTTTGCTACTGATAGAATGCAAGCTCAATGAGAGCAAGGACCTTGTCTGGTTTGGACCCTACTGACTCAGTGCTTATAAAACACAATAGGACTCAATAATATGTATGGAAAAGTTAAAAAGCTCAGGGCTTCTATTAGCTCACCCACTACCTTGAGAACATAGAAATCCCTTTATGTCTTTGAACACTCAATCAATTGCACACAGTCTTTTTCCTAATGGATAGTAGTCATTCAACTACTTATTAAATGAATTAACAAGAGTTCTCTAGATGTGTTCTAATGATAAAAACTCTACATACCAATGACTTTTAACCCTTGCTGCCTATTGGAATCATTTGGAGAACTTCTGAGAAATGCCAAAGTCTTCATTCTACCCTCTGACATTTTAATTCAATTGACTTGGGGAGGGGCTTAGCATCAGCATTTTTTTAAAGCTCCTCATATGATTCTAATGGACAGCTAAGGTTGAGAACTGCTCTAAACCCTATAAAAGAATGCTAAGTTAACAAAATGTTGAATTCCAAACAAGCTTCTGGGCATGGCCATTGATTTAACTCTTGAATTGCTCTTCATGAGGAATTGTGAGCAAGTGCCCTCTTTTGCAAAGGCCTGCTGAAAGAGAACACTCAGAAGGAAAAAAAAAAGAGAGAGAGACTTTGGTGGTGCCATACACTGAAGGAGGTGGCCTTTCAAAGCAAACACTTCTTAGACCCATCTACTGTTCACAATTTCTTTGAAAAATTCGTTGGCTATAGCACATGCAGGCCCCCACAAGTCAGACAGGGAAAATGCATACTGTGTCGTAAAGGCATTTGCTATCATTCTTGTAGTGATTTGGCGGCTTTATGCAAAAGGGTGGATTATACCTCCCTATCATGGTATTAATATGAATGTGTAAGCCCATTGTGTTCAGGATTCAGTAGACCTGCAATGATTTAGGCAGAGAGGGTGTTTGTGAAGCAGAAGAAAGCCTGCCTAATTAGGAAACAAGGACCAGGAAAATAAATAAAGGGGTTGAACAAAGTCAGCTCTGGCTCTAATTCGCCTGGAGACATCCTAACACTTGCTGCAAAATAAATCGAATTTTTGCTGTATACATTCAATATTTGTTAATAAGCTGCCAGCTAGCAGGGTTTTTTTTTTTTTCCCTGTGTTTCCTGCACATACAGGGAATGGGGTGCTTACTGTCAGGCTGGCAAATGCAATAAGCCAAACTCCCAGGCTATGGAGGGACGGCATGAGCCAGGAGAAGACTGCCCCAACTTGAAAAAATGGAGGAGGGGGCAGAGGAATCGGGGAGTACAGTATAGGAGAGATCCTTGGGTTTCACATACTATCTCGGGAGGAAAATATGATCTTTAGAAGCAATTTGACAAGGAATTTCTATCCTGCTAGTCTGGGTTAGCGTTTTCTGAATGTGATAAATAACAGGGCTCTCGGACAGCCCATTTTTGCTTTATTTTGATACCCTTACCGCGGTAATCATGCCTCTTGTCAAGTGTTATAAAGATAAAGACAAATGTTCCCTATTGCTATTCTGTCAATGCAGCTCAAGCCAGGCCCAAGAAAGGCACCCCGGCCAGATGTGCGGAATGTACCATTTGTCTTGTCTCCATCATATATTGAGGCACATCCTGTCCCAACAGGATCCTCCAGTCAGAAAAATAGAAACCCGCTGCTGACAGGGTTGAGGCTTTGCCTGCTCTAGAAACCAGCACCCCACATATGTTCCCCCCATGCTGACACAGAGATTTATCTTCTTTTTCTGGGTCTATCGATTAGACCATGAAACATATCTGTAAGGTCAAATAAGCAAAACAATCCCTTTGTCCAATAAGATGGGCTTTGGCATCAGTGATTTTTTTTTTTAATCAGAGGATTCTGCACAGTTGTCATTTATTGATGGTAGCAGGATTTGAGAAAAGTGAAATCATTTCCAAAGATGTGGTTCAGGAACCCATCTGAAAACTTGTGTATGCCAAAACAGATGGAGTTTGGCTTAATTGTTGAAATAAATTGCCATATGGAACAAAACACAGCTGATTATTACATTAACACTATTATTAATATGCTTCATTATTCTGTTGTCATTGTAGCTACAGTTGTCACCAGACTTTAATCAATATGTTTGTAAGGGGACTCAAAGTATGGAACTGGGGGCCCAAAGGAGATTTCAGAGATAATCTAGTCATTTTACAGATAAGGAAACTGAGGCCTACAGAGGACGAATGATTTGTATTAAATCATACACCTTAAAGGGCTTCCCAGGTGGCACTAGTGGTAAAGAACCTACCTAACAATGCAGAAAATATAAGAGATGTGGGTTTGATCCCTGGGTCAGAAAGATCCCCTGGAGGAGGGCATAGCGACCCACTCCAGTACTCTTGCCTTGAGAAGCCTATGGACAGAGGAGCCTGGCAGGCTACAGTCCATAGTGTCGCAAAGAGTTGGACACAACTGAAGCAACTTAGCACAAACATATACTTAAAACCTGAATATGTAAGGTATTTTTTAAGTGTAGGATATATTTGGGCAAGTTATCATAAAAATCAAGGCTGTTATAACTCAAGATTTTTTTTAAAAAATGTCTGTAAATGGGCATGGCAGGAGATTTTGTGCAATTATTTGAAATAGCAGAGCTACCTAATTTGGCATGAATTCTTTTTCATGCTTAGCATCTCTTAGTTAACACCTAAGATATTATAGATTTTCTCTTCTAGAATTTTTGCAATGATTTCTCATTTAGTAGCTTTTCCCCAGGATAGTCTCAATATAAAATAAAAACCATTGTGGATGATAGGAGGAAAACACAAACAAGCCACCAGAGATGCTTGAGGAAAGAAAATGGGACATGAGAATAAAGAGATAGCTTCCATTTCCAGTTGTGGTGAGTGGAGTTTTTTCCTCTTAGTTTTTCTCATAACTGTTGATCCTTCTCTGGCCCTCTTTTCTCTGTAAAGTGGGAAATGAATGGGAATTGATCTGAAAAGCTATTTCAAAAGTTATTATGGGATTGTCAGTAATCCTCTAAACCTAACCTTCATTCCTACTGCCACCCCTACACCTGACACACAAAACCCTTTGAAAAGCTAGTGTTGGAACTCTGCAGTGAGAAAACTGTAAGCCAGTAGCCACCCCTACCCCCGCCCCAGCTCAAGGTCAGTGACCCAGACACAAGTAAGAGGAGGCCTCCAAACTCTGTGAAAGAAATTGTACAGGTGCATTGAATGGATGGTTCGTTTCATGATTTGTGTTTCATCCTATTGCAGAAAACTTCCATTTTCTCTGTATAGCACCCCTGACAGAGTAGTCTGTTACAGTACTCTTCACCTTTAATTTCCCTTTTTTGTTAGTTTTTTTCTATCTTTCTCTTCTCATTTGTTAGCTCCTAACTCAAAAAAAAAAAGTAATCATCTGTGCAACTTTTTGCCTAATACACAATAGGAGCTCAGTCACTGTTATTGAATAAATGCAAGAATTTAGCATTTTTTGAACTCTTGAGTTCTAAGTACTATATGAGGTAGTGTGTGTTTATGTCTGTGGTGTTAACGTATGAGTTAGGGTGGAGGCCTCAAAATATAGTGACATACTTAAGATAGAAGTGCATTTTTCTCTCACAAAACAGACCAGTCATAGGCAGGCACTTCAGGATGAATAAGAGATTTGATTTACAAAGTCATTCCAGGATCTGAGTTTGTGGATTATCTCTGCTACCCTTAACATGTGGCTTCTATCTCTGGGTCAAAGGTGACTCCATTTCCCAGCCTGAGAAAATGGGGAGGGGAAAATGAAAGGAAAGAAAAGAGAATGGAAAGCAGCATCTTTCCTACCACACATTTCTCCCATTCACAACCCACAGGTCAAAACTTTGTCTGTGATCACACCTTAGCTGCAAGAGAAGCTGGGAAATTTAGTCTCCAGCTGGACAGTCATATGCCCAGATAAAACTCACATACTGGGAAGTGGAGGAAGTGTGGAGGTGTATTAATAAAGAAAAAGAGAAAAGTGGATGTAGAGGGACTATTCTGCAATATTGTGGTTTACAGTGTAGATCTATTAGTCACTCATATATATTTAATCTTTATCCATGGTTCCTGGCTCACAATTCCGAAAACCCTAGCAATTTCTTGAGATATAAGAGCAATGGGAACATCTTTGGCAATACTTGGTCTCTAGTCTTCTTCCTGAAATCACCTCTTAGCCATTAAGGTGAAATGGGATCTTGTTATTCATAACAAGTCCCTTTGCACTGCAATTGGGCTTATGCTAATGAGATGACTTTTGCAAAGCTACCAAAAAAAGCATTGTAAGTTAAGTCTCAGCTGACGTGGTTCATCTCCGGTCCACATGTTGTTGGTCAGGCTCAATCATGTATCAGCTGAGAATAGCCTCTTTGGCATGTCTTGTGGTTGATAGTCTGTTGCTAGTAGCAAAAAAAAAGGTAACTGGCCATACGTCATCATCCAGCAGGTAATTAGTAGTAGTCCCCGGGTTACCAAGAGCAGCCAGGGAGGGTCCTGTATGCTATGTTTTGAAATGTTCTACTCACATCACAGGTGTTAATGTCCCACTGGCAAAGCAAATCGTATCCCCAAGCCCAGGTTCAGGGTGTAGAGAAATTGATACCATCTCTTAACATCAGCTGCTGCAAAGCCACAGCACAAAAGGGCATCCTATAGGAAGAGGAAGAATTCCTCACCATTTTTGCAAACAATTTACCACAAAAGCTAGACCCAAAGCACACAAAAGAAGTATCATGGAACACTCTGCCAAGTTTAATAAAAGAAGGCATATGCCAAAATTCTTGGCTAAATTTTGTGAAAAGAATAATTAGATATATATTATCTGTAGCATCATCAAAAGTACAAATCAAAGTGGAATCAACCACTTCATTTCTAACTTAAAGAGTTAAATAAATTCTTAAAAAAGAGTATCATGGGAGCATTATGAAAACAAGAATAATTCACTTTTTGGGTATCAAGAGCAATGCTCCCCAGAAAGAGTATATTTTGAGCTGAGCAAATAAAATGGCTTTAGCCCTAAAGAAACATGGAGAACATTTTACATATCCTCTCATTTTACCATTTTAACTCAATTCCACAAGTTTTTAGTGCATACCTACTATATGCTAAAGTGAAAGTGAAAGTCAGTCAGTCATGTCCAACTCTTTACGACCCCATGGACTATACAGTCCATAGAATTCTCCAGGCCAGAATACTGGAGTGGGTAGCCTTTCCCTTCTCCAGGGGATCCTTCCAATCCAGGTGTCTCACATTGCAGGCAGATTCTTTACCAGCTGAGCCACAAGGGAAACCCTATGGCAATTATGTAAAGACAAAGAATATGATCAGATTATGAGTTTAGGTGTTTTCTTTTTATACCATTAATAAAGTGAGTTTGGTGAGAGTATTTCCATTTTCTTGGTGAGAGAACTGAGTTAAGAAGAGTGTTTTACTAAAACTGTCCAAGGATACAGTGGCAGGACCTAGAACAGCATTCAGAGTGCCTCTGCAGTGTGCTGGGTGGGGCACTGCACTGTTGATGAGAAAATGGCAAACAAAACAGAAGAGGGCAGATATGGGCATATCTTATTTTAGGAATTTTTAGATGCAAAAATAGTTCATGAAAAATTAGATGCAAGTTATAAAATTAACTCTATGCAGTCAGCATAAAGTATTAATAATATGCTTCCAGAAGCTTCTCATCTCACTCACCATAAAATGTGAGTCCTTACCTATCCTTCAAGGGCATGAAAGACCTAGCCATTCCTCTGACCTCGTCTCCTCACATCTCCTCTCCCTCTCTCTGCTCCTACTACCCTGCCTCATTGCTGTTCCTCAAAACCACCAAGACACCTCACCTGAGGGTTTTGCTCTTCCTGTCCCCTCTGGCTGGACCACTTTTCATTCCCACTTTTCATTCTCTACAAGCCTTCTTCAATTCTTGGCTCAGATATCACCACACTAAAGACATACTATATGAAATGTAACCCTGCTTCTGCCTTTCATTCTCTGCCCCCCCAACATGTTCTCAAGTTTTAGTCTTAGAGTTTATCATCTTCTGATTCAACATATATTTATTGTCTGTTTCTCCTACTAGAATATAAGTTCTTCAGGACTTGGTCTGTTTTTGTTGACTATTTTTTCCTCAGTACCTCTATCTGAGTATCTGTCTGAAGAGATAGTCTATCACACAGAAAGTGTTAAGGAAAGTTTGTTGAATGAATCTTACATCATTGACATAGATGTGTATTAGGTACATACCCATATATGCATATATCTGTATGTATACATATATAATCATACATTCAATGAAGAATAATTGTCAATGAAGCCAAGAACCATACAGTAGCAATCTCTTCTCATCAGGGCATTGTTGTCATGCTAAAGTTGTTAACTGCCTAAAGTTGTTTCTACCTGGTTCTGATCTTCTTTTGTTATTCTGTTTCATCAGTGTTCACTGATTGGTTTCTGATTCATTATTTCACACAGATTCATGAATTTCACCTTCGTTTGTCAGACCAGGTATGACTAATTAAAGAGAATCCCTATGACCTTCAGTTTCTTAAAATGTACTCTTTCAAGTAGAGAGAGCATCTGCCTTGCAAAGCCTAGATGCCACGTATAGTAGTTAACTCTATTGATCTAGATGTTCCCTTTCACATTTGCTATTACCAAACCCAGGCAATGATGGAAGACAATGTCTCCAGACCTCAGACACTGTATTACAAAATGCCCCCCACAAAATTCCTGTTACACAGTATCCATTGCAGATACATAATGAGGAGGCTCTCATTAATGTATACTACAGAGCCTCTCAGTAGTGTGGTGTCCTATAAGAAAAGGAAGACTTGCAGGTTAGTTATTGCTTGGAAGCCTCTCAATTAAACAATAACTATCTGTTGTGACATTGTCTTCTGCTTCTAAAATATCTCCTGCCTTAAAAAAAAAAGTGAGGATAAAAGCTGTCGGCTTCCTAAATCACTGAGATCTTGCCATTCAAACCTTTATACAGGTGGGTTAATGAGTACAGTAAGATCACCATAGGAGATGCACAGAACCGGGAAAGGTAAACAGGAGGAACCATAACATGGAGAAAAAGGAGCAGTGTGTGGGTAGGGGAATTTACAAGGCAGCACCTATTTTTCCAGTTCTCAGTTCTAGCCCTTCTCTTCACCACTGCAACCGCTTCTCCAGTTTAGATCCTCATCTGCCTGCCAATACAGATGCAAGATCCCTGGGTCGATCCCTAGGTCGGGAAGATGTCCTGGAGCAGGAAATGGCAAGCAACTCCAGTATTCTCACCTGGAAAATGCCATGAACAGAAGAACCTGGGGACTACAGTCCATGGGGACAAAAAGAGTTAGACACAACTGAGTGTGAACAAATGTGAATCTCTCACTAGACTATTCCAATGGCCCCTGACTGTCCTCCCTGACTCCAGGTTCTCGCTCCTCTAATTTCTCCCTGACAAATCACCTGAGTCTTTTTCCTAACTCACAAATGGGACCCTATCGCTCCAGTATCCTTCAATGCTTCCTACTACCCATAGCGTCAACTCTGCACCCCTTTGTGAACCTCTTGCTGATCTAATCCCAAGCCATTTTCCCAATTTCATCTCCCAATTCACACTCATTCAGTATCAACACTGCAGCTAAAGAGAACTGCACACTGGGTAGTTTCTATGCTTTCTCATTTGATTCTTTTTGTTTCTTTCACCAAGAAATTATTCCCTTGACATCCAGCTCCCTCCTCCATATTCAGACTACAGCTGACCGAATTCATGACACCTTCCCTGGTCCTTTCAGTTGAAATTAATTGCTCCTTTCTCCATGCTCCACCAGGTTCTGCAATTTCTCCTCTATTGAACATGTATCATAATCCTCCTTGTTGTTGGTATATGCTTTAATCTCCCCCAAGAAACTGCCAGCTCTTTAAAAATGTATTCATCTCCATATCCCTTCTTGGGCTTTTACTATAAGCTAGGCATGATTTCAAATGCTGCAGGTATATTACTAATTTTTTTATCCTTATAGCAAGCCTACAAAGTAGATAATTTTATCTCCATTTTATAAATAAGTAAAAAGAGATGCAAACAAGCTAGGTAATTTGTTTCCCTTCACTGAACTAGTAAGTGTTGGAGCTAGTCAAACTGACCCCAGAGTCCATACAAACACTATTGTATGAATATATTTAAATTTATCCAAATAAAGTATTAAAATAATTCCAAAGACTGATAGAAAATGCTATAAAAACAGATTATAAGAATATTAGGGAATAACTCAGACTGAGAAAGCCCAGAGAAGTTAAGCTGCTTATCTGAATTCATAAAGTTACAGGTAAAGACAAAATAAAATCTGTGTCTCTAAAGACTGGCCTAGTGCTCTTCAGACTAGATCATGGCTTCCATGTGGTACCTATGCAATGACTAGGTGAGAGGAAAAAAAAAAAAAGAGATAAGAAATGTAACTGAGTCTCATGTAATTGTAAGAAGTAATAAGGAAATCAGTCAGGGATGGAGTTCAAGATATTGTAAAAAAGCTCCCTTATAAACACACCTCTGCAGATGAATTTTCTTTAACTCTAAAATGCAAAAAAAAAAAACAAAAACAAAAAACCCTTAAATCCAAGGATCCAAGTAAAAACATAGGCAAAATGTAAATGATCAGAACCTGAAATTTAATAACAAACTCTTTTTTTCAGTACTTACCATACATTAAGACTTGTGCTAGCATTTGATCTAAGTTAATCATCACAACCAACCCATCATCATTACTATAAGCCTCATTTTAAAGAGAAAGGAATAGTCTATGAGAAACAAAAACTTTCCCAAAGTCACAGGGAGAGTAAGAAGTAGCACTGGGGCACATATTTCAAAGGAATGAATTTTTCTGGTAATAGAAGCTTATTCTGTAAAGCCCTAAAACCATTTGGCATTTCCACACACTCATATGCAGTAATACTCTCCTGCTTTCCAAGAGAAAGAACTGGAATCTATTTTAATTTTTTACTTGGTTCCCAAAGTCATCATTATGTGCATTGCTATGCACCAGCTCCCTTTAAAATGGTTGTAAAGGGGCAATTATCATAAAACAATGCCTGACTGAGGCAGGTGTATCTAGGGTCTGACAATCAGTGATCTCTCAAATGCTGTTTTCTTAGTCCCTTTGCCTGCTATTATAGTTTTCCCACATTCTCTCACCAAAACAGCAGCTATGATTTCTTACAGTTCCATGCTTTCAGCAGCCTTATGCTGTCTACCATGGGCTAGGTGACCGCATAAAGGGCATGATAAAGTTTGGTAAAAAAAAATTCAGAGCGGTTAAAATTTGAGTGAAAGGCAGAGATACTGCACCACAAGAAAAGTTCCTGAGCAGAAGTAAAGTCATGTGTTTTCTTTTTACTGGTCAAACCTGTTTCTTTAGCTGCAATCCCAATTATTTAAATACGACATGAATACTGAGAGCAGGGTTGGTGTTGGGAGATGACCACATAACATTACCTTATAAGGATAGATTTATCAGGGTGAATTTTAAAAAGCACCACTTTTTAAACTTCTTTTATTATTATTTTTCTTTAATTTTCTTTACTTTATTGTGTTGGTTTTGCCATACATTGACATGAATCTGCCATGGGTTTACATATGCTCCCCCTCCAGAACCCCCCTCCCTCCTCCCTCCCGGTTCCCTCCCCCTGGGACATCCCGGTGCACCAGCCCCGAGCATCAAACCTGGGCTGGCGATTGATTTCACAGATGATAATTAACATGTTTCAATGCTATTCTCCCAAATCATCCCACCCTTGCCCTCTTCCACAGAGTCCATGAGACTGTGCTATACATCTGCATTTCTTTTGCTGTCTCACATGCTGGGTTCTTGTTACCATCTTTCTAAATTCCATATATATGCGTTAGTACACTGTATTTTTGTTTTTCCTTCTGGCTTACTTCACTCTGGATAATAGGCTCCAGTTCCATCCACCTGAGTAGAACTGATTCAAATGAATTTTTTTTTAATGCTGAGTAATATTCCATTGTGTATATGTACCACAGCTTTCTTATCCATTCGTCAGTTGATGGGCATCTAGGTTGCTTCCATGTCCTGGCTATTGTAAACAAAGCAGCGATGAACATTGGGGTACACGTGGCTCTTTCAATTCTGGTTTCCTCGGTGTGTATGCCCAGTAGCGGGATTGCTGGGTCATACGGCAGTTCTATTTGCAGTTTTTTAAGGAATCTCCACACTGTTCTCCATACTGGCTGTACTAGTTTGCATTCCCACCAACAGTGTAAGAGGGTTCCCTTTTCTCCACATCCTCTCCAGCATTTATTGCTTGTAGACTTTTGGATGGCAGCCATTCTGACTGGTGTAAAGTGGTACCTCATTGTGGTTTTGATTTGCATTTCTCTGATAATGAGTGATGTTGAGCATCTTTTCATGTGTTTGTTAGCCATTTTTATGTCTTCTTTGGAGAAATGTCTGTTAAGTTCTTTGGCCCACTTTTTGATTGGGTTGTTTATTTTTCTAGAATGGAGCTGCAGGAGTTGCTTGTATATTTTTGAGATTAATTGTTTGTCTGTTGCTTCATTGGCTATTATCTTCTTCCATTCTGAAGGCTGCCTTTTCACCTTGCTTATAGTTTCCTTTGTTGTGCAGAAGCTTTTAATTTTAATTAGGTCCCATTTGTTTATTCATGCTTTTATTTCCAATATCCTGGGAGGTGGGTCATAGAGGATCCTGCTTTGGTTTATGTCAGAGAGTGTCAGGCATATGTTTTCCTCTAGGAGTTTTATAGTTTCTGGTCTTATGATTAGATCTTTGATCCATTTTGAGTTTATTTTTGTGTATGGTGTTAGAAAGTGTTCTAGTTTCACTCTTTTACAAGTGGCTGTCCAGTTTTCCCAGCACCACTTGTTAAAGAGATTGTCTTTTCTCCATTGTATATTCTTGCCTCCTTTGTCAAAGATAAGGTGTCCACAGATGTGTGGATTTATCTCTGGGAAAAAGCACCACTTTTTTTTAAAATAAGAAAATATTCTAATAGACTCATATTGTAAAAATTCAAATTTTGCTTTTAACCTCCATTATATATTAGAAGTACAAATAGGGTTTATAAAAGGCAGAGGAATCAGAGATCAAATTTCCAAGATTCGTTGGATCATGGAGAAAGTAAGGAAATTCCAGAGAAAACATCTATTTCTGCTTCATTGACTGTGCTAAAACTTTGTGTGGATCACAGCAAAATGGAAAATTCTCAAAGAGATGAGAATACCAGATCACCTTACCTGTCTCCTGAGAAAGCCATATGCAGGTCAAGAAGCAACAGTTAGGACCAGATATGGAACAACGGACTGGTTCAAAATTGGGAAAGGAATATGACAAGGCTGTATATTGTCACCCTGCTTATTTAATTTCTATGCAGAGTACATCATGCAAAATGCTGGGCTGCATGAATCAAGCTGGAATCAAGGTTGCCAGGAGAAATATCAACAACTTCAGATATGCAATGGCATATCTTCTGTAATGGCAGAAAGTGAAGAGACACTAAAGAGCCTCTTGATGAGGGTGAAAGAGGAAAGTGAAAAGCTGGCTTGAAACTCAACTTTGAAAAAAAAAAACTAATATCATGGCATCAGGTCACATCACTTCATGCAAATAGATGGGGAAGAAGTAGAAGCAGCGACAGATTTTATTTTGTTGGGCTCCAAAATCACTGCGGATGATGACTACAACCATAAGATTAAAAGACGCTTGCTCCTTGTAAGGAAAGATATGACAAACCTAGACAGCATATTGAAAAGCAGAGACATCGCTTTGACAACAAAGGTTTATATGGTCAAAGCTATGTTTTTTCCAGTAGTCATGTATGGGGCTTCCCTGGTAGCTCAGCTGGTAGAAAATCCACATACAGTGCAGAAGACTTGGTTCAATTCCTGGGTTGGGAAGATCCCCTGGAGGTGGGCATGGTAACCCACTCCAGTATTCTTGCCTAGAGAATCCCCACAGACAGAGGAGTCTGGCAGCCTACAATTCATAGGGTTTCAGAGTTAGACCCAATAGAGAGACTAAGCACAGCATAGCACATGTATGGATGTGAGAGTTGACCACAACGAAGGCAATTGATGGTTTGGAATTGAGGTGCTGGAGAAGACTCTTGAGAGTCCCTTAGCCAGTAAGGAGATCAAACCAGTCAATCCTCAACAAAATCAACCCTGAATATTCATTGGAAGGACTGATACTGAAGCTGAAGCTCCAATATTTTGGCCACCTGATATGAATAGCAGACTTCTTGGAAAATACCCTGATGCTGGGAAAGACTGAAGGCAAAGGATAGCATCACCTACTCAATGGACATGAATTTGAGCAAACTCCAGAATATAGTGGAGAACAGAGAAGCCTGGTGTGCACTGTCCATGTGTCTCAAAGAGTCAGACACAGCTTAGCAACTGAACAACAACAGCAACAAATATTAGAGAGGTGATATAAGATGTAAGAACATGGACTTTAGACCAAGAAATACTTATAGTCTCTCTCTACTGCTTTCTGAAAACTGACTTTGAATCAGTTACTTAAATTTCTCTGAGTCTCTATTTTTTATCTTCATATCTTAAACTGTGGATAATGATAAAATCTATCCCATAAAGTATGTAAAATACCTGACACATAACAATTAGCTTTAAAATCCCATATAACAGAGTGAAGATCATATTTTTATTACTTGAGCTTAAAATATGCTTAGTCTCAAAGTTACTTTCCATGGTCTAGAATTTATAATTCATAATTATATTGTAAGAAATTTAAAGAATTCACATTGTCATCTTAGAAACTCTGAAACTAGCAGAGTTTTATCTTCAGAGTTTATGTATGGCTTTAATTTATCAATCATCATTTGAGTAAGAGAGCTTAACTTCAATAGTTTCTTGCTAAATATCTGTTGGAAGGATGGATAGGTGGATGGATGGATGGATGGATGGTTGAGAAGAAATACCAGCACTTGGACACAAAGTTAATATTTATAAAAGGTGGATTTACAGTTGAATGCATGTGTGCATACTTGCTAAGAAAACTAATTTAATGAGATTGGGAGCATCATTTAATACAAGATCAATTTGGCAATATCTATCTGGACTTGAGCTTTGTTTGAAAAGACCTCAGAAACATGAGACTGGAAGAAAGAGGAGAGAAACCAGATAGGATAAGAATTGTGATAAGGAGGCACAGAATCTGGCCCAGCTGCAGTGACTGACCCAGGGAAAGGCAGCTGGATGGTCTAGACTTGGAATCCAAGGAGTCCAGAAAATTGCACAATTCATGAGACTATTACTCCTGGGTGAGCTGGTCTGACAGTGGGCATTTGAGTAGCAAATTTTAAAAGGAGGAGAATAAGAGCTCTCAGAAAATGGAGGAGGACAATAAAGGCAGTGCTGGGAGACCTACCCATTCCCTATAGAGTTGGGGCCCACAGTGTGACATACGAGGGTAATACCCTAATCCTCAGCAAAAGAGACTGAGTGAAACCAAGAAGGCTGATGTTTGGGGCCAGAGGCCAGAGAAAATGTGCAGAAATATATGGCTGACAGAAAAGTGGGAGATAAGGTGGAAGCCCAGAAAAAGGAAGGTGCCAGATCAGATAAAAGACATAGAGGAGCAAATACTACAATTCCATCCATGCGATGACAAAACAGTATCCATTTCAAATCTGCCTGTTAAGACTCAAGTAAGCAACATCTCAGGGTCCTTGGCTGAGTCTTGGGTCCTGGATTCCAGGAGTGGGACTCATTTTCAAGCCCTTCTGAAAAGTGAAAATGAGGCTATATTTCTGCCTCACTTGGGTTAGCTTTAGAATCAGGATGTAGTGCTGTGTGCTGTGCTAAGTTGCTTCAGTCATGTCTGACTGTAGCCCACCAGGCTCCCTTGTCCATGGGATTCTCCAGGCAAGAATACTGGAGTGGCTTTCCATGCCCTCCTCAATGCTGGGTAGTAAGAATCAACTAATGAGAAATTAGAAGGCAGAAGCAAGAGAAACAACACTGATAATGTATTTCTGATGTCAACATACTTTGAAAACCTCCTTGTGGGCATGAACCAACTTTTCTTTATCTACTCATACCTTGTAACACAGCCTTGCACAGGGAGGTGGACACTATAGGTAATCCTTAGCAAAAGTTAAATGCATACTCATGGATACGAAATAAGTGCATTAATCATTGTTTAATTATTTCAAACTTTTTCTCCCATGTATCTGTAGACAAGGATATCCTGCCACATCCCCTTTGCTACTCAAAAATATTTTCATCACTTCAGATTTTATCTAGGCCCTAACTGCTTTTGAAATAAACATGTTAATTACTGCATAGGATTTATATGTTAATCTGAAACCCTCTTATCAAAGGTATTTTGACCCATATAGATTAGAGCTCTGAGCTTCTGAATAATTTTCTCTTCATAGTGGTGCTACATTTAATTAAACAAATATTTGTTTAGTAACTACCCTGGAGATTAGATGGTTAGACAAGGTCCCTGTCCTCAAGAAGCTTTAAAACTAGTCAATAAGCAAATACAAACAATGACGTATGCTAAAGCTGAATGAAACAAATACTATAATGAAAATGCAAAGAACATGAAAGCAATTAATTCTGACTCAAAGTGCATGTATTTATAATCTCAGTACCACCTCCCCTGTGCATATCCTGAGCCCTCCAGCAAATTGCATTTACTCTCCTCTCTGAAACTCCATAGAATTTATTCCAATCTATGCTGTGACTTTCTTAGACTTTCTACCATCTTATTTGGATCTTCCTTACCCTCCAAATAGACTGAAAGCTGATGGAGGACTTTTGTGGCTCTGGCACATATTCTTGTACATAGAAACAATTTAATCTCCATTTCTTGAATTGAACATAAACACACACACGTAGAAACACACACAATTAACACCCATTGTTTCAGGAGCTAATAATTATTATTAATATCTGGATTGCAAAATATCCCACCCAAGTATCCATGATTAAAATCCATGATTATATTGGAAATGATTCATATCCCATTAGTTTCAAAACAACTGTTTCAGCTACTTTTAATAAAGAAAATTACAAAATCATTATTCAATTTTATGATGTTGGAACACAATTTACAGAGAAAATCTAAATACATCACTACTGTAAAACACACAACGTATAATATCTATAAAATGAAATTTTAGCTATATCTAGGCATACAAAATATTCTAAGTTATGGTCAATAACAAAAACTCACCCTTTGCAGAGGACAATAAGTAAAGACTTGATTACTGCTTTAGACCATATACTACTCTAAGGCACAGAATATATGACTTTCTAATTTAATATTTAATTGGAAGATAATTACAATATTGTGATGATTTCTGCCATACATCAACATGAATCAGTCATAGGTATACACATATCCCCTCCCACCTCCTTCTTAAGGCAGATGATTTTTGAAGTTAACATTCCATTATAAAAAAGGACCCTGTCTGATGCTTACCAGTGTAAACCTCTTTTCTGGGCCACCCTTTTTTCACTGGTGATCCAAGTGCTGGCATTCAGGGTTCACATCCAGAGTTCTTGGACCTACAATCTTTGCAAGTTATTTCCTCAAAGAGTTTGATAAACAAAGATGGGTGAATAAGATACTTTCCTCTAATGTGACTATGTCAGGACTAGAGATCTTAATAAACATGTGTTGGAGGAAGGAAGGGAAGGAGGGAGAAAGGGATGCAGGAAGGAAGAAAGGGAGTGACGGAGGGAGAATAGATTCCATTTTTTCTGATGAATTTAAAATTTTAAATTCTTTAGAAATTATCTTAATAGCATACAGCAAATGGAGAAAGATGTACTGAAGAAAACTCTAATAAATCTTGACAAGAATAAGAAGAATCCATGGCATTTGAGTCACAACATGTTCATACATTCTACACCCCAACTCAGTGCAATGGAAGTTCTATTCTGGGCAGTTACATCCAGAAAGATGGGGCAAGAAGGGAAGAAAGGAGAGAGTGAGGGAGTTTAATAATTATTATGTGTCAACTTGACAGGACCAAAAGTTACCCTAGATATATGATCAGCATAATTCTGGTGTTTCTGTAAGGGAGTTTTTCATGAGATAAACCTTTAAATCAGAAGACTGAGAAAAGCAGATTACCCTTTCTAATGTGGTGGACTTCAGCCAATCAGTTAAAGGGTTGAATAGAACAAAAAGGATGACCCTCTTCCAAGTAAAAAAATGAAAGTATGTTATAGAATATGAAACTATGAAACACCTAGAAGAAAACAGCTAAATTTATAGAAGTAAATCTTTGTGACCTTGGGTTAAACAAAAGCTTCTTAGATACAACACAAAAAGTAACTGTAAAAGCACAAGTGATGTGCATTTTTGGTTGTGGTAAGAACATCTGATATGAAATTTACACTCAGCAAATTTACAAGTGTACAATACAGTATTATTTACTATGGGCACTCTGTTATCAGCTGACTTCTAGAACATATTGATTGTATATAACAGTAATTAAATGATAACTCCCCATTCTCCACTCTCCTCAACCCTTGGCAACCATCTTTCTATTCTCTACTTCTATGAATTTCACTACTTTAGGTATCTTACATAAATGAAATTATGCATTGTATATTTCACTTTAGCACAATGTCATCCAGGATTCTTCTGTGTTGCAACAAGTGCAAAATTTCCTTCTTTTTAAGACTGAATAATATTCCATTTATGTCACCCTGTTTATTTAACTTATATGCAGAGTATATCATGAGAAACACTGGGCTAGAAGAAGCACAAGCTGGAATCAAGATTGCTGAGAGAAATATCAATAACCTCAGATATGCAGATGATGCCATCCTTATGGCAGAAGGTTAAGAAGAACTAAAGAGCATCTTGATGAAAGTGAAAGAGGAGAGTGAAAAAGCTGGCTTAAAGCTCAACATTCAGAAAATTAAGATCATGACATTCAGTCTCATTACTTCATGGCAAATAGATGGGGAAACAGTGGGAACAGTGGCTAACTTTGTTTTTCTGGACTCCAAAATCACTGCAGATGGTGACTGCAGCCATGAAATTAGAAGACACTTACTCCTTGGAAGGAAAGTTATGACCAACCTAGACAGCATATTAAAAAGCAGAGACATTACTTTGTCAACAAAGGTCCATATAGTCAGGGCTATGGTTTTTCCAGTGGTCATGTATGGATGTGAGTTGGATGGTGAAGAAAGCTGAGCACCAAAGAATTGATGCTTTTGAACTGTGGTGTTGGGGAAGACTCTTAAGAATCCCTTGGACTGCAAGAAGATCCAACCAGTCCATTCTAAAGGAGATCAGTCCTGGGTGTTCATTGGAAGGACTGATGTTGAAGCTGAAACTCCAACACTTTGGCCAACTGATTAGAAGAGCTGACTTATTGGAAAAGACCCTGAGGCTAGGAAAGATTGAGGGCAGGAGGAGAAAGGGATGACAGAGGATGAGATTGTTGGATGGCATCACCGACTTGATGGACATGGGTTTGGGTAGACTCTGGGAGTTGGTGATGGACAGGGAGGCCTGGCGTGTTGTGGTTCATGGGGTCACAAAGAGTCGAACACGACTGAGCAACTGAACCGAACTGATATACTACATTTTCTTTATCAAGATCATAAACTTTGAAAGCATATTCCTCAGTATAATCATTCTTCTAGCTGCCTGACCTCTGGCAAGTGACTAACCTCTCTGAGTGTATCTCTCCACCTATAAGATGGGAATAAGGCACCTCAGATATAGTTATTATCCTAGTCACTGAGATGATATATTGTACCTCCCACACCTTCCCAGTCTATATTGGAAAAGCAATATCTTTGACTAGACAGACCTTTGTTGGTAAAGTAATGTTTCTGCTTGTTAACATGCTGTCTAGGTTTGTCATAGTTTTCTTCCAAGGAGGAAGCGTCTTTTAATTTCATGGCTGCAGTCACCATCTGCAGTGATTTTGGAGCCCAGCTTTTTCACTCTCTTCTTTCACTTTCATCAAGAGGCTCTTTAGTTCCTCTTTGCTTTTTGCCATAAGGGTGGTATCATCTGCATATCTGAGGTTATTGATATTTTTCCCAGCAATCTTGATAATAATAACAAGTATTCAATAGTTGCTAGTTCTGATCCTCCTTCCTTCCTTTTTCATTCCCTCTTTACCTCTTCTGGTTCAATTTGTATGAAAACATAAAAAAGATTCATAATTATTTCTATCCTTTGGTTATTGTTGTTTTCAAGAGTTGAATAAGGGAAGTTAGTGAAGTTGTTTTTTTTTTTTAATTACCAAGTTTGAAAGACAATGAGGTAATAGACACAACCAATAGATCTCCATTGTAATACCAATTCTGAATGGGGAGAACACTGAGAAGCCCATTGAGGGGAAAAAAAATGCTTTATGGCTGGGTTTCCTCATCTAAAAACTGAATAGTTATAACTAACCTGCCTGCCAAGTAATATTTTTATAAGAATCAGATGAGTTAGAAAAGGGGAAATATTTAGAAAAAACACATAAAGACATTATACTAACACTCTTTTTTCACCTATCTGTATGCTTCACTTGGTGAGAAACTAAGTTCAAAGCTATTAAGAAATTCACGCACCCTCCCTGTTACTCTCCACTCACATCCCCGAACCCAAGCCCCTCCTCCAATGATCATTCATTCTTGAATTGAATGAGAATTCTGTTTACTCTTCAAGAAAGTATCACTGCACTAGAGCAAAAGTAATAATTCATACACATTCCACTATTAGCATTTCTAAAATCTTCAAAGTTAGAACTGGGGAATTTACTGCAGCTTCAGGCTAAGCTGAAGGTGCCCCACAGCAATAATTGATGCTCTGAAAGCACACAGAGAGAAAAAAAATCATCTGAATTCTTTCAAGCTGTTTCTCTTCAAATTTATAAAATATTGATAGAAAAATATAAATAGGTATTAATGCTGTTTTAGTAGAGATTCGGTCTGGTGGAGACAGAGCATAATTTATTTCCAGTCTGTAGGATTAACACTAGAGTTGCCACTGATTCTGCGTTAATAGCCAGAAATGTGTTTCATCGCTCCATGTGCTCCAGGTTTCTCAGGCAGGAAATGAGCCCTGAGCTTGTCTGTGGAGGACAGTGCACTAAAGCCTCCAACTCCTATAGAAATGCGCTGCTCACACAATCATGGGCCAGAGACTCTCTCCTGTCCTTTTTCCCCTAGTTTCCCAGTGCCTACCTGCATCAGTCAAGGACTGCATTTGGTTCTGAGTCTTAGAAAACCCATTTGTCAGGGCTTCTACAAGAAATCTGAGAGGTAATTGATAGTGTTGATTTGTCAAGGGAAGGCTATTGGCCTCTATCTTTCCTTGTCTTGCTATGGCTGTTAGAGCTCCGGGGTGTGTGTGTGTGTGTGTGTGTGTGTGTGTGTGTGTGTGTGTGTGTGTGTGTGTGTGTTAGTCAGTCATTGATAGTGTTGATTTGTCAAGGGAAGGCTATTGGCCTCTATTATGGCTGTTAGAGCTCCAGGGTGTGTGTGTGTGTGTGTGTGTGTGTGTTAGTCAGTCATGTCCGAATCTTTGCAACTCCATGGACAGTAGCCCACCAGCCTCCTCTATTCATGGAATTCTCCAGGCAAGAATACTGGAGTGGGTTGCCATTTCCTTCTCCAGGGGATCTTCCCAACCCAGGGATCAAACCTGGGTCTCCTGCATTGCAGGCAGACTCTTTTCTGTTTGAGCCACCAGGGAAGCCTATCCATCACATTTATTCCAGGCAGAAAAGGAAGATAGAGTGTAAAATAAAGGTGGACGGTGCTGTCCATTGTATCAAGAAAGCAAAGGCCTCATCAGAAATCTCGAGCAAGAATTCCTGCTGGTGTTTCATTGGCCAGAATAGTGTTACATGGCCACCCACAGTTTGAAGGCAATCTAAAAATGTGTTAGCTTTATAACTTCTATAAAAAAGGGTAAGGCAAAGAGTTTAGAAGGGATACTGAGAAATATCACACAGTATCTGGCTTGCAAGCTCTAAATTATATTTGACAAGATGAATGTGGTCATCAGAACTGACTCTTGTTTCACCAGTAACGTGTAGAGAGACTTTTACGACCCTAGGAGGACAAGTGAAGTGAAAGTGTTAGTCTCTACGTTGTGTCTGACTCTGTCCAACTCATGGTCATGGCCGACCTGCCAGGCTACTGTGCCCATGGGATTTCCCAGGCAAGAATGCTGGAGTGGGTTCCCATTCCCTTTGCCAGGGATCTTCCTGACCCAGGGCTCGAACCCAGGTCTCCTCCATTGCAGGCATATTCTTTACTGTCTCAGCCACCAAGGAAGCCAAGTAAGTCCTCTATATATGAATGAGCTATATCTCAAGAGTGTGCTCATAAGTCCAATTTATTTTTAAGTCCAACAGAGAGCTGTGTGGGGTCCTAGACAAGTCTCTCCCATTTCACAGCCAGGTAGATAGTTTCAGGGTGACTGCCTGTGAGAGTGAATTTCATGTGTCAATTTGACCAGGACAGATATCTGATTAAATGTTATTTCTGGAGGTGTCTTTGAGAGCGCTTCCAGAAGAGACCAGCATTTGAATTCATGGTGGACTGAGTAAAGCAAACATCCTTCTCTGATATGGACAGGCATCATCCCACACTGAGGGCTTTAAGAGAACAGGAAAACAGAAGGCTGAAGTCCTTCTCTTTCTGCCTGACTATGTGAGCTGATCCATCAGTCTTCTTTTCCCTCAGTGTCCTGATTCTCAGGCTTTCAGATTTGAACTGGAATCTACATGACAAGCTCTCCAGTTCTCAGGTCTTCAAACTACACCACAAGCTTGCCCAGACCTCCAGCTTGCAGATGGCAAACCGTGGGCTTCTAGAATAGTGTGACCCAATTCTTGTATTAATTATATGTATTGTGGGATTTCCCTAGTGGTCCAAGCTCCCAATGCAGGGGGTCCAGCTTTGATCCCTGGTCAGAGAACTAGAACTCACATGTTACAACTAAAAGTTTGCCTCTTCCCAACCAAAAGATCTCACATGCCACAATGAAGATTGAAGATCCTATTGCCACAACTAAGACCTAGCACAGCCAAATAAAATGAATAAATAAAAATTTTAAAAAACACATGTGTTATATTATAGCAAAAAGAGATAGATAATCCCCAATGTAAGTTCCATTTCTCTGGAGAACCTTGACTAATACACTGCACAAATCTGATGCCTGAGATGAATAGCAAATATGGCTGGCCCTGGTATAATAGTAAAAAAATTAGGCCAGAATTTTTATATTAGATATGGATAACATGCAATTTGTACAAGTGGCTTGAGAAGGCATTTTTCATGGCTTTCAAAATACCTGGTCATCTCCATTCACAACAGGAGATAGATAATAAGACCATTAAATCTCACATGAAGGAGGTGAGGGAATTCTAAAAGTTGTGCTTACCCTATAGCCTCAGAGCTAGAAGCCAACTCGTGTACTGTGTTCCTTCCTTATTTCCTTCCTTCTTTTTTTCCTTTCTTCCTTCTCTCCTTCTCTCTTTTATTTTTCCATTCAAACTTATGTTTGAGTACCCATAAATCTCTGAACTGGACCTGATCTGAGGCCTAAAATATGGGAAGTTCTGATCTAGACAAACAAAAACATCTTCTAGCAATCAAAACACAAAGTAGTATCTAGTCTTTAAAAAATAAATAATTGAAGTTTATACCACTTTTGCCAATAAAGTAAGTCTTATTAAGTTAGAATTTTGAAGTAGCTATTCAATCTTCTCAGTTAGAGAAGTCTCTTCTGTGTAATATTCAACTTGTTGCTGTAAGAACTTTGGTCAAAAAAAGTCAGCAAGGTCTCAGAATAGAATAAATAATGTTAGTTATGTCATAAAGGCAGCAGTGATAGAGAATATAGCTTCAAGCATAGATCCATATGGCTAGAGTTGAAAGAATGTGTGTATATGATCTGCCTAAATTGACTTCTCCTTTTGTTCTCTGAAATTTCACCATTAGAAATTCAGTCCTTTGCTATAGATACTGCCTAGTCCTTGCCTTTAACATGTAGCTATTTCTGAAAGAATTAACATATTAAGTGTCTAAGAAAACATAAGTATACTTAAAGTGAGATACAAACAGGAGGCAAAATGCAACAAAGACTCATTCCCAAGGGTTTATCATAGGGTGTTTTTAATTACTTTTCATTTTTTTTGCAAATGAAAAGTAATTAAAATAGAAATCTAGTAAAGACTTCTATCAACTATTTTTTAATGAAAAAATGAGCATTCATAATGATATTTGATTAGCATTTTCATTACCGATTTTCCTTTATCCTTGTCTACAAATGTCAGCATATAAACTGGGCCTCTTTGGTTTTGCTTTCTTTCATAGCTTCATGTTTTAAGCCCAGAAAATCTGGCCATTAGAAATTTATTTTTAAATGGATTAAGTGCTCTCCCAGGAGCGATCTTTAAACTTTTCCATCTATATTTTGATAAAACTCCACATGAAGTCAATAACAAATTAGAACATAAATATTTAAGCAGCTCAAAGATAAAATGAGAGCTTCCTTCTTTCTCTCTTTTTTATGTTGCTGGTAATATGCCAAACAGAGAGGAATTAAGGGTCTTGGGAAATATGTCAAAAGCCTCTGCTTGTGCAAACAAGAAAAACCAAGCAAAAGGTCACTAATCCAAGAGAGGCTGGTGTCACCTTGGAGTTGATCTTATTCACTTCAGGAGTTCCTAATACTCTCTCCATCTTCTCAATAGAAGTTCTTAATGCAGGGGGAAGTGTACTAATAATTTTTCACGTGAGGGTTTTGCCCTTAATGAAGGCTTGTTATTAGAACTTCATTTTTTTTAACATACAGGAAATTCTATTTATTTTTCAAAGGACACCTAAAGAAGAAAAGGGTTTTTCATTTCAAAAGCAAATCATATGAAATAAGGAGCAGACAGAGAATCCCTATTAAAAGAAACAACTAGTGAAGTGAATATATGCTAATATATGCAAAGACAACTTTAGAAAATTATGAACTTAAACAGATAAACCCCTGAATAAGTCACCCATTTGCTAAAAGCCAGTCTGAAAAGACTTTACTGGGATTGCCTATGCATGGAGATTGTCTATCTAGGAATGGATCTTATCTGCTCTGTGTGCTGAGATAAGATCTGCCAGAGAGGATTTTTCTCAGCCTTTCAAGATAATTGTAGATATCTGATTGCAAATCAGAATGTTCTTTCTACCTAATGAACAAAAGCACTGGGTTAGTCATAGCTGGTATTAAAAGTTGTTTTTGTTTACAGCACGGTGTAGACTTTAATGTTCTCAGTATACTCAAAGAGCATCCTCAAATGTCATGAACACATGCTACTTCCCACTTGGAGCAAGCTGGAAACTGCCAAATTAAGCGTCCACTTGCCCTTGACTAACAGAAGCATCTCCACACTGCTCTGGCTAAGAGGTGAATGTAGGCAACAGCCTGGGAGACAGCAGCCTGTTGTGATTCACTTCCATTTCATTAAGGACAGGAGAAGGCATTCAGTGTCATGCCATGTCAGGTCATGAAGGTGTACTTTCAGAGGTAACGTCATGATGTTTTTATGTAACTGAAGGTAATAACACAAGGGATATGAGTGGGGATGCCCAACCAGTCTCCCTAATCCATCTGTGTGGGAAGGTAGAATGACTAGAACACATGCATTCATTCATTCAACAAATATTGATTAAGCAAGTTCCAGGCTCTGAGTTTGATGTTGCAGATATGACCATCAGCAAGAGAAACATGCTCCCTCACCACTGCCCCAGACACCCTGGAGCTTACATTGTCCAACTGTATGAAATTTGAGCAAAAATGAACATAAATACAAGAGTTTTTATGTTCAGCTGTCGATTATTAGCAAAGTACAGAGTCAGTGTCTGCCTCATAAAACCGAGAATGTTAGCATAGCACCAAGAAAAAAAATGAGGGCCATCTGCTTGTTAGGGGAGGTGATGAAACAAGATCAGAAAGGTTAAAGATCTCCTATGGGTATTTGAGGGGTAAAGTCAAGACTTGAACTCAGACTTTCTAGTCTTCATCTGCCACTTCTACACCACTCCACAGGACCTCCTTCTCCCAGCCCTCACCATCCATGTTTGCTTCAGAGAAAGAGAAGGTCTAATTTCTGAATGATGGCTACACAGATTACACCATGATGTACTTAATGATAAAAGCGGGACTCCAGTACATGCATACTTTAAATAACACATTAGATTTATCACTGCTGATATCTTTAATTATGCCAAGGCAAAATTGGAGACAGTCTAAAGGGAAATACAGATTACTTGTTAAAATTATTAACAGAGTTAATGTGCTTACATTTGTTTACATGTACTGGAATCAGCTCAGATATTTGACTGCAATGACAATATGTGTAAAGATCAATTAAAAGTCATAGAGATGAGATATTGGATTTCCAGACCCTAATAGGATTTCATCTGCACTGCTGTATTATGTTATACAATTATAATTGAGCTTCCATCAAATCACAGAATCTGTCACCTCACCAATTTATTTTCCAAGCACTAATGAAAGGTATTTCCTGTTGAAAATGCTTTTAAAAGCATAACCCTGAAGAAAAGAGGTGACACAAGAGGTGATGGGCTTTCTATTTACTTAGCAAATCTAGGTAAAAACTTGGACATAAGTAAAATGAATTTGACAGTTTTAGGAGAGTTCTCAGTAGCCATTTGTTCATATTATAAAGAACATCTAAGTGCTTTCAAAAGGAATTATAAACAGCATATATAACTCATGCTCACTTTGAGCCCTAACAGCAGATTGATTCTCTGTGCCTTTATTGTAACATAGTAAAGCTAAAGGCAGAATTGATACAATATTTTCCCCTGGATCTTTTTTAATTATTTTTCCCAAATTGATATCATGCATTGAATTATAACACAAACATCTCTGTAAAAGAACTCAGTGAGGCTGCTTTCACTTGATAAAATGAAAATTCTCTTTCCCATTTTGTTCAGAGAAATGAAGACAATATCTAGAGACCACAGATTAATACAGCTGCAAGATGGCAAACATCTGGAAAGGCAGAACAACGATCCTCTGCAGAGAGACTCAAAGCTCCTGTAGTAACAATCCTGTGTTCCTCATTCTGATTTGTGATGGTACAGCGACCAGTGAGAAGGACAGCTTCCCATGGCTGGCAGGGAATGTAACTCTTTAGAATCATTTCTTTACAGACAGTTCATAAAGGACAAGTGGACTGCCCGGGTGGCGCTAGTGGTAATGTATCCGCCTGCAATACAGGAGATCCAGGTTCAATCCCTGGATAGGGAAGACCCACTAGGAAATGGTAACTCACTCCAGTATTCTTGCCTGGGAACTCCCATGGGCAGAGGAGCCTGGCGGGCTACAGTGCAGGGGGCCACAAAGAGTCAGACATGACTGAGCATAGGACATAAGGGACAATAGAGATCATGTGATGTGGACCTCAACAAGAAAAACCCCTGCCTGACAGATACATGGCCAGATCCACCTGAATATACCCAGGAATGAGGCATACGCCTCTCTAAAACAATTGCCAGACAATTGTCAGAAAGTCTCTCCTCATGCCTTGCTGATATCTGCCTCTTTGTAACTTCATCCATCCCTTCTGAAGCCCCACGGTGCAGCTCAGGTCGAGAAGCACTGACTGCACCCACATGTACCCAACAGATGCAGCAGATAGCTGAACTCAGTGGCCCTTTGTTGCAGCTCTGGGCACCCATCTTCCTAGGACTGCCCTGTAGCTCAAATGGTAAAGAATCTGCCTGCAATGCAGAAGAACAGGGTTCAGTCCCTGGGTCGGGAAGATCCTCTGCAGAAAAGAACAGTAATCTTGCCTGAAAGTCACTCAGTCGTGTCTGACTTTTTGTGACCCCATAGACTATACAGTCCATGGAATTCTCCAGGCCAGAATACTGGAGAGAGTAGCCTTTCCTTTCTCCAGGGGAATCTTCCCAACCTAGGTCTCCCACATTGCAGGCAGAATTCTCACCAGCTGAGCCACAAGGGAAGCCCAAGAATACTGGATTGGGTAGCCTATCCTTTCTCCAGCAGATCTTCCTGACCCAAGAATCAAACCGCGGTCTCCTGCATTGCAGGCAGATTCTTTACCAACTGAGCAGAGAACCTCATGGACAGAGAAGCCTGGTGAGCTACAGTCCTTGGGGTCACAAAGAGTCAGACACCACTGAGCAACTAACCCCTCTTCCTACCCCTGGGTTTGTGAGGGAGAACATTTGGACTGGAACACACTCCCCAGTTTCACAATGCATGAGTTCAGAGAATACCTATGCTCATTTTCTGGGGACATGTAACATTTTATAGATGTACTCTTAGCTGGTCACTCAGAGAGAGACAATGAATTTAATCAAAACACTATTTAAGCAATGCTGTACTATTTGAAAATGTCTCTTGTGTATTCTCTTTACTTCTTCTGACTAAACATGCTCAGTTCTCTCAATGATTCATTCTTGGTTCTCTAAGAGAGTTTTCCTGAGGGTATCCCAGTCACCCTTCACCCAATCAGCCACCAAGTACTACTGAACATACCTCTTTGATTCCCTCTTCCTCCCATCTCAGGTGACTGCAGTGGTTTTCCATCATCTCTCTGCCTCCATCCCTTCCAATTACTGTTTAGACCATCATCTGTGATCTTTTCAAAACACTAATTTCACCATGCCACATCCCTCTGAAAACCCTCGATAACCCCCAATTACTCTGAGCATGAAGTTCAAACCCTTTGTCTCCTCGAATACAAACTCTTTATAATCAGATCTCTTCTTAACTCTCTGATAAGGCCCTGAGTGCATGTACAATAATGTCCGACTCTGCAACTCCACGGACTTTAGGCCTCCAGGCTCCTCGGTCTATGTGATTCTCCAGGCAAGGATACTGGAGTGGGTTACCATTTCCTCCTCCAGGGGACCTTTCCCACCCAGGGACTAAACCCACGTCTCCTGTATCTCCTGCATTGGGAGGCAGATGCTTTACCACCAAACTACAGAAGAAGCCTCCTTTTCATCTCTCTCCAATCTCCCCCTTGAAAATATTATCCCCAGGAACAGAAAACTCTTCTCAGTTTCGACAACATGCTATATTCTCTCTCACCTCCAGACCTTTGCCCACGCTGTCTCCTGTGCATGAAGCACTCTCTCCCAAATCTTCATCAACAACCCTCTCCCCCAGCTAATGTAAGCTTCCAATCTTACATTGAGAGGCACATCCTCTCATATACAGGTCACCCAGCCACGCACTCCCAAGGCTCCTTGCACTTCCCCTGGCCTTGTACTCATCTCACGTTTATTCATTACTGACACTGTTTCCTCTTTTCCTTCTAAAACATCAGCTCTCAGCAGGCAAAGCCCATGCCATCTTGTTTGCACTTGAATCGCAGATCTTAGCATAGTGTCTAGTACACTGCACATGACTATAAATATTTTTGAAGGAAGAATGGAGAAAGGAGGGACAGGGTACAAGGGTAGCTCTGAAGACAAACTCTGCCTTCCTCACCGTTTTGCCCAAGGCTGACTCAGGCACCTTTATGTACCTTTATTGAACTGCCATTCTTTAAAGCTGGATTGTCAGCAGGAATGCAAGTGTTATCAATTGAATTTCAGCAGAGCTCAATTCCCCAGACGTGCACTGTTTAGGTTTGGTTCATCCTTCTCTCTCTTTTAATCTATTATCCAAAGAATTGTCAGAAAAGAAACATTACCAATAACTGATGGTTCTATTTAATTTGCCTTAAAATTTTCCCTTCAAGGCATGGATGTAGATATGCTTTCAGTGATTGCTGAAAATATCGTCCTTCCACAGCAGGGATACTGCAAGGAGATTTAGCAAGTTGATCCTAAAGGAAATCAGTCCTGAATATTCATTGGAAGGACTGATACTGAAGCTGAAACTCCAATCTTTTGGCCACCTGATGCGAAGGACTGACTCACTGGAAAAGACCCCAATGCTGGGAAAGATTGAAGGTGGGAGGAGAAGGGGATGACAGAGGATGAGATGGTTGGATGGCAACACTAACTCGATGGCCATGAGTTTGAGTAAGCTCTGGGAGTTGGTGATGGAAAGGGAAGCCTGGTGTGCTTCAGTCCATGGGGTCGCAAAGATTTGGACACAGCTGAGCGACTGAACTGAACTGATGTTGGGGGGGTGGCGTGGATTATACTGGTTTTTGCCATATTTCTGTGGTGAACTTAAAGTGCTGAAGTGGTATAGGATACATTGTTCCAGAAATTGCTCTCAGGCCTCCAATGACTTGGATGGATTCGGGATGAGAACTGTGAGATTTGATAACACCATGGTGACAACTGTAGTTTAAACCCATAAAGCGCAAATGCATGTCTGACCGGAAATAAAAAGGATCTGAGTGTTACATCCTCCTAAGCAGATTCTTACCGTAGAGTGATGTTGGGGAAGAGTCTAGCCCCGAGTGCTTAGCTTTGCAATTCAAAAGAGTTGTGACTTAGCTTCCCTTATATAACATGGGCAGCTTTTCATTATGTTTATTTGATGCAGTGTTATTGAGGCAATATTTCATATGAATAATTCATTTCTACTCCAACTTTATCTAGCAAAGTCAAAAGCAGAATCCTAAATTTCAAAACAGATCAAAGAGTTCCTTAAATAAATTGGAAATGCCTTGAGTCGCCTGCTTTCTGAACCTCCCTGTCTTGTCTATGCATTAAGCAAGCACTTACTATGGGCTGTTAGATACCAAAGTTATTAAATGTTCACAGCTCTCCCTGCATTTTCTTCAGCAAAGATGAATTTTAGTGCCCCAGTTTTGCACTGTTTCCTCTTGTTCTTATCCAGAAATTGAGTTCTATGAGAGCAAATCATATCCAAGAAATTTTTCTTTTACGTATTTTTAACATTGGTTGTACGTGCCTGACTTTCTGAGGCCATCTCAGCCCTGATTACCCTCTGTTCACTGGGCAGTCTGATGAACACAGCAGGCAGGCTGGGGTGAATAAAACAGAGCAATTACATTTGGATGCTCAAGACTGCCAGCTGTCTGGGGCCACCTCACCACAGCCTCCCCACCCTGTTATCCTCCTTTCAGATCTTACCAAGTCATGCAAGAAAGTCATCCTTCAAAATGATTGACACCCAAAGACTTGCCTAGGCTTTATCCAGCCACAAAAGCTGCAAACAGGAATGGAGCAGACAGAAAGAAAAATTAAAAATGAAAGAAAAAGTATTCTGAATCACTGAGTCATACTTAAATGTACTTCAAAATTTTTAAAAAATGGTTTAGGACAGTAGGAAAAAAATAGAAATAACCAAAAGATTTCAAACCATCGAAGAATGCTCACTCCTTAGGCGACTGTGCTAAGGCCTCGGAGGCAGTCATCTGGTCGCCTTATTGCATTTGAGAGGAAGACCATCTCTCTTGGCTGGGGCAGGTAAGCATTTAAGGAAGAGTGTGATGGAGGCTGAGAAGTATAACACACACAGGCATCAGAAAAATGTAGCTTCCATTCATAGCTACTTACTAGCTAGGAGGCTTTAGACATCTTGCTATATACACATTGCTAGATCTCTGTGATAGAGGGATAATACTACTAATTTTATGAGCTATTGTTGGAAAATGTAAATAAGTTAATGGTAAAGTGTCTAGTACACTTAGAAAATAGTACCTTGTATTCAGTAATCTGCATTGAGAGTTTACTCTTTGAATTTTCATAAAGATACTCTGTAGTTGTTTACCGTTGCCTGAGTAGTACCATGTGTTGAAGACAAGTGAAAATATCTGCTACAAACACATCCCCTTAGTCACTTGATCCCTGTGGTATGTTGTTCAGTGGTCTATTCAATAAGCAGAGCTACCTCTGCATCCTCTGGGTGGAGCCTGCGTCCATGATGGAGGCTCAAAACGCCACACACTCATTTCCCATCAGGCTTCCCTCGTAACTCAGTCAGTAAAGAATCTGCCTACAATGCACAAGACCTGGGTTCCGTCCCTGGGTCGGGAAGATCCGCTAGAGAAGGAAATGGCAATCCACTCCAGTATTCTTGCCTGGAAAATCCCATGGACGGAGGAGCCTCGCAGGTTACAGTCCATGGGGTTTCAAGAGTCGGACATGCCTTAGTAACTAAACCACCATCAATCACCATTTCCCATCATGCCTTGGGGCTAAGCATACATGACAGTTGCTGGGAACTTATGGGAGGGGGTGTTTTCCTTGATAAAAGAAAGAAACTGAGGAGAAAACCCTTTCCTGTTCTCTAACCTTTCGGAACGTAAGAATATATTTCAAGCTGCTGCAGCCATATTAGGTCTTGAGGAAACAGTCAAAGCAGACTCTGACTTTACTCATTAACACCACAGAGCCACTGAACTAACCTGAAAAGGACCTAGTACCACACTGCTTGTCACATGAGATGGAGTAGTATTTTCATCACTTAATATATAGCCCCTCTTATTATTTATTTTTAAGAGCTTCCCTGGTGGCTCAGACAGTGAAGAATCTGCCTGCAATGCAAGAGACCTGGTTTCCATCCCTGGGTTGGGAAGATCCTCTGGAGAAGAGAATGGCATCCCACTCCAGTATTCTTGCCTGGAGAATTCCATGGATAGAGGAGCCTGACGGGCTACAGTCCATGGGGTTGCAGAGAGTCAGACATGACTGAGTGATTAACACACATTCATTATTTATAACTGGGCAATACAGCCCTTATTTTCTTGTCTTCCCCTAGGGCATAGAGAGATTTTTCATTTTATACTTGAGCATTTGAGTAGGAATATGTAGATGTTACTAAACATGGGGTCATATTTATGAATAATGCTAGTTAATTTTCAGAGAAGTTGAGTAACTCATTGAATGTCACAAAATCAACAGCAGAAAAGAACTGAAACTCAGATCTGTTTGACTCAAAAGGTCAGTATTTTCAGAACACTGCTGCTATACACATAGCTGTTAGTCATGCCAAGAAGAAATATCCAAGAAGAAATGTCTTAAATAAGTAAAGTTCCTTTTCCTTTTCTAACTCTCAGTTTATATTCTGAGTTTATAATCTCAAATTGCTCCAAGTTTGACCTCCTTGAACAAACTCAAGTTCTGAAAATGTTCCCCTTTCCTTCTCCCTTCTCATCAAACTGTCCCTGTTCTGGGTTCCATTTCCTCAGGGAGCCAATATGCCTAAAAAGTTAAAACTAGATGATCAGTAAATTTCTTTAATGGGATCCTGTTTGGAGAATGCCTTCAGTGGAAGTTTTCAATGCACTAGAGGACCAGAAAGTGAAGCAGTCCTTTCATACTGTGGGGAGGTGGAGGAGTGGAGGGGTGGTGGTGGTCAGATGCCTTCCTCAGGCACAAAGGGCTGTTTCTGCCAGTAGGAATTAACTGGGGTATGGAGCATGATTAGAAATCATGTATTCCTTAAATAAGTACTTATTAAGCACCTCACTTAATATGCCAACAGAATTCTTGATGCTCGACTTAATAGCACTAAACAAAACAAACAAGTTCCCTCCTTTCATGAAATGTAAACTCTAGTTGGGGAGAGAGAATTTAAAAATAAATACTCTTTATTGTTAAAGATGAAAAATGCTCTAAAGAAAAGCAAAACAGGTTAACAAGGGTAGATAGGTGGGGGTAGACTGTCTCATTAAGAGTGATCAGGACATACTATATAAAGAAAAGGATGTAAATGTTAAGCATATGACAAGATAAAATTCACGGGAAAGCACGATGGGAGAGGAAGAGGAAGAAAACCTCAAGAAACCTATTACCCTCTTTTTTTTAAAAATATGGAGTATAATTACTTTACAATGCTGTGTTAGTTTCTGCTGTACAATTAAGTGAATCAGCTATATGTATACACATAATCCCTCCCTCTTAGGTCTCCCTCCCACCTCCCCCATCCTACCCATCTAGTTCATCACATAGCACTCAGCTGAGCTCCCTGTGCTTTGTAGCAGGTTCCCACTAGCTGGCCATTTTACATATGCTAGTGTATATGTCAATCATAATCTCCCAATCCGCCCCACCCTCTCCTTCACCCCCAGTGTCCACATGTCCATTCTATACATCTGCATATCTATTCCTGCCCTGGAAACAGGTTCATCTGTACCGTTTTTTAGATTCCATATATATGTAGTAGTATATGATATTTGTTTTTCTCTTTTTGACTTACGTCATTCTGTATGACAGACTCAAAGTCCATCTACATCTCTACAAATGACTCAATTTCATTTCTTTTTATGGCTAAGTAATATTTCACTGTATGAATATATAACTCATTTTCTTTATCCATTCATTCATCATTGGATATTTAAGTTGCTTCCATATCTTTTTGTAAATAGTGCTACAGTGAACATTGGGGTACATGACCATTCTGACCAGTGTGAGGTGATACTTCATCATAGTGTTGATTTTCATTTCTCTACTGTGATGTTTAACATCTTTTCATGTGCCTCTTGGCCATCTGTACATCTTCTTTGGAGAGATGTCTATACGACATAGGAAATCAAGAAATACTGCTAAAATTTAACTGAACAAAAAAGAGAAAATTAACTATTTTACTTAAACTTACAATGGTGATCAGTAGAAAAACTAAAAAATCCTGGAGGAGAAAGGATAGGAAAAGGGATATTGTCAGTGAGCTAAATCCTCATTTTTCATTTCTAGAAGTCAATAGAAACTGCTTAATTGAGAAAATAGGCTTTATCTCACATACTAACTTCCACTCATCAGTGGTGTCTGCCTGGAGCTCTCCTAAATAAAACTCCACACACAGGACCCAGCTCTTTAAGAAACTGTGTTGTGATCAGTTAATTAGTGCTATCTGCCATGGGGGAAGAAGGGATCAATGACAGCCCATAGGCCAAGAACTGTCATCTCCATTTGGAGCAACACTGAATCATTTGGATACGAGATGGCCCAGGGCAAGGAGAAAGCACTAGCAGCAGTAAGAATAGGTCATATCCAAATATAGAAAGCAAGACAGGATGGTAAGGGGATTAGTGATGTGACGGATTCTTGTGTCATACTTTTTGTTTGGATTGACAAAATTCTGAAATGTACAAGGGAGATAAACTGTAGAGAAGAGTGACAGAAAAGAGCTAGCTTTACATCACTAATATAAGGATTGCATAGGCTGGGTTTCAAACCCTACCTTTCCAAAGCCTCTGGGAAGAATCTAAGAAACGGAGTTTCTAAGACATGTGCCTTCCTTAGCTGGATTGTATCTAGCGACTCATTCAAAGTCAGTGAGATGTGTTTCGGGTATGGTGAACCTTCAGTGGAGAACACTGACTGCTGGCCCAACGAAGCCCTCCCTGCTGTACCGATTACCCAAACAGAGGATGCCGAGATACCAGGGTCCCCACTGTACCATCACGCCAAATCCTGGGAACACAAACAAAGCTTGAAATCGTGTCTCTAATTAAATCATGCGGTGCCTGGTGACTTTGCTGGCCTCCTGCTCAGCGGAAAATCATGTGAAACTCTGAGCAGGCTCCCTTGGTGGCTAATGTCTATAATAAAGACACAGCTCCCAGCCTGTCTGCACTCCCTAGGACTGGCACCAAATGAAGAGGATAGGAACGCTTGTGGTTATCAAAAGGGCACAGTTAGAGAGCTACCTGCTCACTAAACACAGCAACAGTGAAGTTTCATAATCCTTCAGCATCCTAAGTGTCTGCACCTCGGTGAGAAGCACCCAGACAAGTGATTATTGCAAAGAGCACCACTTGAGTTTTCATTCACACCTCAGCTCTGATACCTTTACTGACTCATTCAACCAATATTCTGCCCAACTCTATGCTAAATGATAGATGACCCAGTCACTCCCACTCCAGAACCCAGGCTTCACCAGTAGTTGGGACATTTCATTTTACAGTGTTCATTCCAGCATGCAAAAATTGTTTCCATTGTGGCCATACAGGCTGCCTCTATGCTGTCAGTCCCTGAAGAATAATTAGAGGAGACGTGGCACCAAACGCCTCTCCCACTTCATCCAGGAACCTAATATTACATGCTTATCCCTTTAATTCCTTATTAAATGCCTCTACAGAAATGGCTCTGCACACTTCTCAGCCATTACTTTAGCATGACATGTTCCCAAAGGAAAGCCTGTTGTGTGCCTTAAATAGACTCTATAGTCCTCAAAACATTCCAGCAAGGTCTAACCATTCAATGCACACACAGACATGCACAGATTTTTTTTTGAGGACCTACTATGTGTGGGGCATTGGTACTCAGGTGGAAGATGATTTGGTGCATGGTAACTAAAGCTACATCATGTATAGCCCTGAGAACCATCTAGTAGGAATAATAAGATATATACGTAAGCAAATATAATACAAATTACAATTAATTTATTGCCATGACAAAGTACATAGTGTTATGTTTGGGATTTATATGTGTTAAAGATCAGGCTAGGACCTAGTCATTCATTCAATACTTATTTATAGAACACAAATAGACTCTCTCATATGAGAGACTGTGGGACCAAAGACTTTAATGTCAGGATAAATGGAATACATGTGAGATATGTACTCAAGTGAGGGGTAAAGAAGGAGAATGTGGAGAGAATCTTAAGAATACCAGTTTGGGTGGGTGATGCATGAAAGAGGGGGAGGGGGATATAAAATTAGAAAGATCAAGAGAGGCCAGATCATGGAAAATTTTGTATGCCAGACTAGAGCATTTAGACCTTATTTTATAGTCAGTAGGGCTTCCCTGGTGACTCAGATGATAGAGAATCTGCCTGCAATGCAGGAGACCTAGGTTCAATCCCTAGGTCTGGGAAGATCTCCTAGAGAAAGGAATGGCAACCCACTCCAGAATTCTTGCCTGGAGAATCCCATCGACAAACGAGCCTGGTGGGTTACAGTCCAATTGGGAGCTACAGGAATTTTAGAGCTGGAAATCAATATAATCAAGACTCTGCTTTCTAAAGATTAACCTGACAACAATGTATGGAAACAATTGAACTAAAGATAAATAAGGTAGGAGGCTAGTGAGGAAATTACCAAATGCTCTAAGAAAGAGGGAATAGGGCATGCACTGGAACATTTGATAGTGGAAACAGGGAGGGGGATGAATGCTGGCATTACTGGGTTCTGAAATAGGCATCATCAGCAATTCAAGCCCAAATCTTGGGTCATAGTCCACCCAAGTAGATCACACGGTGCCTGACATAGAGTAAGCATAGGATAAATGTCAGAGGTGGGTAAATGGATGGATGAGGGGAAGGGAGGAATTAAAGATAACAATGTTAAGGGCAAGATGTCTGGCACCATCTCTGGAACTGGCTTGAGAAATGAACCATGATGGATCCACGTTGTTGACTGAGGGAAATAGGAGATCAGAAAATACCTGAATCATGGAGTTTGGGGACAGCAAAAAGGGCCTAGAAATTTGACAGGATAAAAAGGCAGAAGGCAGGAATGGAGAACAAGGAGCTAATTCCAGACTGCCTCTCAGAATAGGGTGTGCAGACTTGAGGCCCCACAGTTTCAGAGGATGGTTGACCCCTCCAAGGACCGTCAGATGAAAAAAGAAGTTGATAAACATCGCAGCACAATAAGTGCTGGCATGAGGCACTGGTTACAAAGATGGGATTTGCAATCAGAGAGAATTCTGACAAGCCTGTGCAGGAACCCTGATTATGCCACTTACTTAACCAGGTCACGTTATTAAAAATATCGAGGTCTTGATTTGTTCATTGATAAATAATCTTACCAAATAGGCTTATTCAAAGGATGGATGCGATAGCTGCTGTCCAGCAAAAACTCTCCAAAACTTGCACACAGAGTCACTACTAGGAGGAATCCACCCAGCCAGACAGCTGCACATCCCAGTCTCCCTTGTGGCTGAGTATTCTATGTGCTGGATAAAATACACATGCCTCTTCTGGCCAGGACTTCTTAAGGAGCAGGTCAACCTCCTCTACTTATATTTCCCCAGCTAGGTGCTGGATGCAGAGGGTCCCGGGTCCTGGAGGATGCAGAGCAGCACCACGGACAGGGCCTGCGTAGTAAAACATCCTGCAACGAGCTGCCCTGGGACCAAAGCTCCAGCATCAGAAGGCCCTGTGGACAAGAAATAGCTTCTTTGGAGTCAAACCGCTGCCATTTTGTGATTTGTGATGGCGGGATGCCTCACCCTAACAAATATAGCAAGGATTACAAGAGAAATAAGAGAGAAAGCAGGTAGCACTCTATCTACTCACGGTGAGTACTCAACAGATGGTAGCCAGAAAAAAAAAAAATCAGAAGAAGAACATAGAAAAAAATAGAACTTGTGACAATGAGCAGAGAGGATGGCTCTAGGGAGCACTCAGATCTGTGGATCTGGCTGTTCTTTCTTCTTTTTGAGGCCTGAAACAGGTTCTTAACCTAGAAGACATGATGATATAAAGAGAGGGACACTTTCACAGGAATGAATGATAGTCCATGGGCTTACTGAACTCTACCTTTCTACAACACACCCATACATACTTCCACCCTCCCCTCACTGACACACACACATATGCTCATCCTTGTCCCCACTCAAAAACCACTTAAATTCTTTGGTTTGCAATTTGGAGCTGCTCACAACCTCCTGCCTCCTGGCCCTAGAGCCCATCTGCCAGGGTTCATCCCTGTGACAGGAAGAATAATGGCTCCTTGTAAGATGTCCATATCCCAATCACCAGAACCTGTGAATATGTCCCCTCTTCTGGCAAAAGGGATTGTGCAGATTGATTAAGTTAAGGATCTTGAGATGATATTATCCTAGGTTATCCAGGTGGACCCAATGTGATCACAAAATTCCTTATAAGCGAAAGAGTCAGGATGAGAGAGAAAATATGATAATACCAGGTCAGAGAATCAAAATGAGATTTGAAAACACTACACTACACTTCGGGCTTTGAAGATGGAGGAAGAAGCCATGAGTTAAGGAATATAGGTGGCCTACAGAAACTGAAAAAAGGCAAGGAAACAGATTCTCCTCTGGAGCTTCCAGAGGTACCAGCCTACCAACTAACAGCCCGGCTTCAGCCCTGTGAAATGGAGTTGGGATTTCTGACTTCCAGAAGTGGAAGATAATAAATGTGTGTCGTTTGACATCACTAAACATGTGGACATTTGTCACAACAGCTACACATTAGTGTAGGAAACTAATACACGTTCCAGGACAGTCCCCATGGCCCTGCTGCTGGGCTCCTCCCCGCCTTGGCTTTGCTCCACTCACCACACAGAGATAGGAGGCCAGTGGGTTCTTTAGCCTTACTTAGTCCCCAGAGCAGAGAAGCCAGTCCCTATACTGATGTTCAGAGCATCTTCACAGCCCAGTTGTCCAACTCGGTGACCCAGCCATTATCTATCATGGGCCAAACAAACCATGATGGCACACTAGATAACTACCAGCTCTATTAACTGGGAAATGACTTCTTGGCAACCTAAAGGATTTCACATCATCAGATTACTAATCCATAACTGGGAAGACTTGATACTTTTTCTTAAGTTCTTCACTAGGTAGTCAATTAGGCAGAGGATGTCATCAGATAATACTATTTTTATTGAAACTTCTACACCTGCTAGATTTGTTTCATGTGTTAAGCAATATAATGGGTGAGTTTCCAAACTAATTTCATATTTTAAAATAATAAAATGAGCACACAATGGCACCTAGACCCACATAAAACCTCCTCAATTGGAATCAGGCCCTCTTTATCCCCCTCCCATTGCTAAAACAGGGTTGGCAATGTAGCAGAGTATTATAGACTGAATATCATGCCCCTGAAATTCATATGTTGAGTTCCTAACCTCAGTACTTCAGAATGTGACTTTATTTGGAAATAGGGTCTTAAAAGAGATAATTAAGTTAAAGTGAGGTCATTAGGGTGGACTTTCATCCAATATGACTAGTGTCCTTGAAAGAAGAGAAAATTAGGACACAGACATGCCCAGAGGGAAGACCACATGAAAACATAGGCAGAAGATGGTCACCTACAAACCAAGGAGGGAAATCTTAGAAAAAAACCAAGCCTGCCAACACCTCAATGTTGAATTTCTAGTCTCCAAAACTGTGAGAAAATTAAGTTCTGTTGTTTAAGCCACCCAGTCTATGGTACTTCGTCACAGCAGCCTTAGAAAACTAATACAGGGCGTTTGTTTTTTTTTCCTATCAACAGCCTGGAGACTGCATTGAAGATTTCTTTAGTAGGTGAATAGCTGCAACTAATGTACTAAGATCTTGTTACCAATATATTCAGCTCTTTTACAAAAGTAGAAAATTGGTATCTTTATTTTGTCAGTGCACCAACTAATTAGGCAACCTTTAAAACTAACATTTTTTAAATTTCTGCTCTTTGTATCTGTTATCGAATCCTCAAACAGACATTGTTGTTCCTTAAATGTGGAACATCTGGGTTTGATCCTTGGGTTGGGAAGATCCCGTGGAGAAAGGAAAGGCTACCCGCTGCAGTATTCTCACCTGGAGAATTCCATGGACTGTATAGTTCATGGGGTTGCAAAGAGTAGGACACAACTGAGCCACTTTCACTTTTCATTTTTCAAAAAAAATAGACAAAAACACAGATGAGAAAATGAAGGCTCAAAGAAGTTAAATAACTTGTCCGAGGCCACTTGGATGCTCTATGAAATTAACATCTCAATCTATGTGGGCTCTCAAGTTCATGTGTACCTCAGATTTTGCACAAGCTTTTCCACTGAAAGTGGTGAGAGTTTCTAAGGGTTTATGAAGATTAATAGAGACCCTTCTCCATCTCCTTTGAGCTTTCCAGCTATTTCTGGGGAGACGGATGCAGAGTCATAAGAGGATGGGAAAAAGAAAAGCATCCTTTTTTATGTATACGTAGGAAACAAAAATCTGGCCGCCTATCCAGAGGGTATGTGCATCATTTCCCCTCCCTTGGTAACACTGCTGATGCTGTGGCTGCTTGGGAGCGCAATAAACAAGTCGTAATATATTAGCACTAACAGTTGCAGAGCGCTCCTATAGCTGGCAGAATTCCTGAGAAATGGTTTTTACGGCACTGATCTCCTTGGAGACCTTAAATAATGGCCTAAAATGTATGGTACAGAGATCACAGGGTTTATTACTTTAGTTTCAGCCTGGTGTTCTGCAATTTATAGTTTTCCTGATAAATTGGGATCCATTCAGCTGGTACATATTATGTGGGATGGTGGAATTGTCTCTCTCCATTGAAGGATTAGAAATGGGCAGACACCCCGTCTGGGTAATAACGGCACCAGCCCAGCCTGCGTGGGTAATACATGGCCCAGCAGCACATCTGGGCTCGTTCTAAGGAGCAATGGGCTCGCACAGTAGGACTGCTCCACTGTATCTCTAAACACCTTCTAATCCTAGAGGATCCTGACACTGAGTTCATACAACCTGGCTAAAGGCAAACAAACTCAGCTCCCTTTTGAGGAGCATGGAGGGGATCTCCACTAAAATACGCAAATGAAAATTCCACTTCTTAATCTAGCAATAGAGGGATGGTTTTTTATGCAGAACCTAAGAGTACATTGTTCCCTGTTTTCCATGGATTAAGGTAAAATAAAATCTGCTATTAGTATCTGTGGCTGGTCTGTACACAATTAATTAATTTGATGTTGTTAGGAATCAGATTTTACAAACACAGTATATTTAAGAGAAAGCTGTTCATGTTTCTGATTTTCAACCAGCTGATCAGTCTCTTGGCTTTAAAAAAATATTTTTTTAACCCCAGGAAAGGGACAGCAATTGAATTGTATTGTGTTGGTGGTGTTCTAGTTTTTACAAAATCAAGCTAGTATGCAGGAATAGTAACTTTCTTTCAGCTGAAAGTCTGGTATAGATTTTAACATTTGGACATTGGAGCCCTTTCAAATCCCATCTCGCTGTTAATCAGTGAAGGATGAAGGATTTACACCAAGAACCTCAACTCTGAGGTGTCATTAAGTTCTATAGGGTCAATAATTCCTGAAAGTGAATTTAAACAACAAAGCCCAATAATTCTATAGATGTTGCTAGCCTGATTCTTTGGAGAAAAAAAGAGGATGAGAGGAAGAAGGACGTGGGCTTAGGTATGAGAGATTTGAAAAATGTTTAGAAGAGAAGAAACAGTCCTCACCCCCCATGAATTCTAGACCTTCCTTTGAGCTCAGAAGGTGCCCACTTTTCTGTAGTAAAAAATGCTTTCAAATATGTGGTTGTATTTTGGGCTCAGTCCCAGATAGACAGGTTTCTTTCTTTCCAGTGGGTCTGGTCCTGAGATAGTTAACACCACTTTATGATGTCATTCAGCTCCCTGGAAAGGAGTTGGGGCAGAGGATGAAATGGACACCCAGTGTAGTGAGAGAGCTGCCACGTTCTATGCCTCAGTTACATTAACTGCTGCTGCAGAAACGTCCAGAGCCAGCTCTGCTGAAGTTCATACCTGGTCAGGTTCAAGGTCATGAGCATCCTCATGGGGATTTTATCAAGGATCAAGCCAACTATTTTTGATAAATGGAATAATAACCCAGGGTGCTCACTATTGTTTAACCTGTGGCAAGATTCCCACTGGCCCTGTCTCCTGGGAAAGCTGCGTTCTGAAAACAGCTCCTGTAAAAGCAAAGATCTTGTATGCAGTGGCCATTTGAATTGAGAAAGAGGGAGGCAGAGGCGACAAGATAGAGGGAAAAGGACCCAGTGACTATCCAAGCGTAGCTGCCCCATTAGCCAGTCAGGCAGCACTTCTCCTAGATATTCTCATTCCCACAACAATCCTGTAGGGCAAGAACTGCAACAAATATTCCAATTTTACCCATGAGGAAGCTGACACAGACAAAATGACCCATTCGAATCCACACATGCTAAGCAATGGAAGCAAGGTTTGATATCAGATCTGGATCTTCTGCACACATTTTAAGTAGCAGGATTTGCCCTTTGGTAGAAAAAAAAACTGAGTTTATGAAGTTCACTAACAACCTGAGACACAACTTTGGGAGCATAATTCATTCACCATTAGGGACTGCCTATTGAGTACTGTAATAAAGATACAAGCAGACATCAAGGCTTATCAATGTACCTACACGCAAGACAAGACCCATTCAGAGCTCAAGCATCTGGTGGCTGACAGCCAGATGATTTACAATGGCCACTTAAATTCTGTTGTGGGGCCACTTCTTTAAAAGCATCCTCCTCTGTGATATTTTTAAGAACTTTCCCATTCCTTCTTTTCCTTCATTCCCAGTTATTCCTCAGTGGCTAATCCCTTCCTTTTGCCATTGGTTCATTTCACCCTGAGCAATTCCAATTACTGAGCTGTTAGCTAGAATAAAACAACCTCACAAATCTTCCAGAGTAAGCCTAAAGAAATGGCAATCATTACAAGCAAGAGATGGTCTCATCTTAAAAGAAAGCAAATCAAAAACACACAGGTTTCATATCCTGACTACTTCTCAGGGGAAAGTCAGTCATCCATTGAAGCAATTCTACTTTTTTTCCCCTTTCCTTCTTTCAAGTAAAACTCCTAGCCATGCTTACAGAGATAGGTAAACATAAGCCAGGAAAATCATTAAATTGTAACAAATTACTTGAAGGAATAGAGGTCCTTTGAGCTTTCACAATGATGGAAAGTAGCCACTTTTGGGGGAAAAAAAGAGAGAGAGAACTTCTGTGATCAGAAAGAGAGGGGATGATACCCCCTCATTCATTAGCAACAATGTCTGGCTGTTGAGTCCAGACCCACACTTCCCCATTCGTGAGGAGATGGAAAAGGGGGTTTATGCATCAAAGCCTTTGTAGCTGATATCTAGCTCAGAACCAAGGCCCTACCATATCTGCACATTCTGTTGAAATGGAAGGGAAAGCTTGAGATCCACTCCCTGGGAAAGGTCCTTCGTCCTTATATTTTTTCATCAGCTACTCCTACACTCTCCTGTACTTCCTCTGGAGAAACAGTATAGGATGGTCTGCCCATCCCCTGGAGATGACTCTGGTATGAATTCAGATTATGCATTCATTCCTTCAGCAAAGATCGATGTGGAGCAAACATCATATACCAGAAAATGTTTGTAGGGATCAAAAACACCAAAGACCTAGTCCACGGCAAGGAGCTCACAGATGGGTTGGAGAGAGGGGTAAAAAAACAAAGGATTATACCAAAATATAGTATGGGCTATGACAGAGCCAGGCATGGGTTTCATGGGCACAGATAGAGTGGGGCAGTAAATCAGACCAGGGCTGAGAGGAGTCACCTGGAGGTGAGGACAAGTTGAGTTTTAAAAGACAAATGGGAGTTTGTAAAAGAAGAAAAAGAGGCCAAAGACAGATGGCCCAATAATTATTCTTAATACAGTAAAATAAACCAATGACAAAATGAAAACACATCTACTGAATGGGAGAAAATATTTGCAAATGATATGATTGGTAAAAGATTAATATTCAGCATATATAAATAGCTCATACATCTCAATATCAAAAAATGAACAATACAATTTTTCAAATGGGCAGAATATCTGAACAGACATTTTCCCAAAGAAGACATGCAGATGGCCAGCAAGTACCTGTAAAAATGCTCAACACTGCTAATCATTAAAGCAATGCAAATCAAAACCACAATCACACCTGTCAGAAGGGCTATCATCAAAAAGACCACACATAACAAATGCTGGCAAGGACATAGATAAAAGAGCATCCTCCTACACTGTTGGTGGCAATGTAAATTGGTACAGTCACTATGGAAAACAGTATGGCGCTTCCTGAAAAAACTGAAAATAGAGCTACTCTATGACTCAGCAATTCCACTCCTGTATGTACATCCAAAAACACTAATTTGAAAAGATACATGCACCCTAATGCTCACAGCAGAATTATTTACAATTGCCAAAACATGGAAGCAACCTAAATGTCCATCAACAGATGAATGGCTAAAGAAGAAGTGGTGGAGATAGATAAATAGATACACAATAGAATACTACTCAGCTATAAAAAGAACAAAATTTTCCTATTTGAAGTATCATGGAGGGACTTGGAGGGCATTAGTTTAAGTGAAATAAGTCAGGCAAAGACAAATACTATATGATATCTCTTACATGTGGAATCTAAACAATATAACAAACTAATGAATATAACAAAAAAGAAGCAGACTACAGATATAGAGAATAAACTAGTGATTACCAGTTGGGGCGAGGGAAGAGGGTGAGGCGAAATGGAGGTGGGTGTTAAGAGGTAAAAATTATTAGGTATAAAATAAGCTAAAAGGATGTATTACACAAAAGGGAAGAAATAGCCAACATTTTATAATAACTATAAATGGGCTACAACATTTAAAATTTGTAAATCACTATATTGTATATCTATAACATATATAGCAACTATACTTCAAATATTTTTAATTTATTTTTTTAATATTTATCAATTTATTTTATTTTATTTTTTTCCCCTGGGAATATATTTTTTAATTTAATTTTATTTTATTTTACTTTTTTTTATTGTTTTTGCCATACATTGTCATTATATCACCATGGGTTTACATATGCTTCCCCTCCGGGTCCCCCCTCCCTCCTCCCTCCTCCCCGGGAAATCTCGCTGCACCAGCCCCGAGCATCAATCCTGGGCTGGCGATTGATTAGACACATGACAATTAACATGCTTCAATGCCCTTCTCCCATATCATCCCACCCTCACCCTCATCCACAAAGTCCACGAGTCTATTCTATACATCTGCGTTCCTTTTGCTGTCTCGTATGTTGGGTTCTCGTTACCGTCTTTCTAAATTCCATATATATGCGTTAATATACTGTATTGTTGTTTTTGCTTCTGGCTTACTTCACTCTGGATAATGGGCTCCAGTTTCGTCCATCTGAGTAGAATTGCTTCAAATGAATTTTTTTTTAATGCTGAGTAATATTCCATTGTGTATATATACCACAGCTTTCTTATCCATTCGTCAGTTGATGGGCATCTAGGTTGCTTCCATGTCCTGGCTATTGTAAACAATGCAGCGATGAACATTGGGGTGCACGTGGCTCTTTCAATTCTGGTTTCCTCGGTGTATATGCCCAGCAGTGGGATTGCCGGGTCATATGGCAGGTCTATTTGCAGCTTTTTAAGGAACCTCCACACTGTTTTCCATAGTGGCTGTACTAGTTTGCATTCCCACCAACAGTGTAAGAGGGTTCCCTTTTCTCCACATCCTCTCCAGCATTTATTGCTTGTAGACTTTTGGATGGCAGCCATTCTGACTGGTGTAAAGTGGTACCTCATTGTAGTTTTGATTTGCATTTCTCTGATAATGAGTGATGTTGAGCATCTTTTCATGTGTTTGTTAGCCAATTTTATATCTTCTTTGGAGAAATGTCTGTTAAGTTCTTTGGCCCACTTTTTAATTGGGTTGTTTATTTTTCTAGAATGGAGCTGCAGGAGTTGTTTGTAAATTTTTGAGATTAATTGTTTGTCTGTTGCTTCATTGGCTATTATTTTCTCCCATTCTGAAGGCTGTCTTTTCACCTTGCTTATAGTTTCCTTTGTTGTGCAAAAGCTGTGGTACATATACACAATGGAATATTACTCAGCATTAAAAAAAAAATTCATTTGAAGCAATTCTACTCAGATGGACGAAACTGGAGCCCATTATCCAGAGTGAAGTAAGCCAGAAGCAAAAACAACAATACAGTATATTAACGCATATATATGGAATTTAGAAAGACAGTAATGAGAACCCAACATGGGAGACAACAAAAGGAACGCAGATGTATAGAATAGACTTGTGGACTTTGTGGATGAGGGTAAGGGTGGGATGATATGGGAGAAGGGCATTGAAGCATGTTAATTGTCATGTGTCTAATCAATCGCCAGCCCAGGATTGATGCTCGGGGCTGGTGCAGCGAGATTTCCCGGGGGGAGGGAGGAGGGAGGGGGGACCCGGAGGGGAAGCATATGTAAACCCATGGTGATATCATGACAATGTATGGCAAAAACAATAATAAAAAAAATAAATAAATAAATAAATTAAATAAATAAATAAATAAATAAAAAAAGAAGATTCAATTTATCTGGTATATAGTAACATTAAAGTCAGTTATATTTGACAAGTTTTCCCAAGCTCAACAGTCAAAATTAAACTTTACTTTGTTTCAAAAATTTACTTCTTCTGTTGTTATACTTACATCATTTAATGACACTGAAATCCTCCTGGTTGCTCACATTAAAAACTCTGGTCCCTCTTGATTCATCAAGTTCTTTTATTGTTTATTTGCTCTCCAAGCCTCAGCAGTTTCTTTTTATTTTCCCTTGTGAATACTGGGGCTTCCCTTGTGGCTCAGCTGGTTAAGAATCTGCCTGCAATACAGGAGACCTGGATTCGATCCCTGGGTTGGGAAGAGCCCCTGGGGAAGGGAAAGGCTATTCACTCCAGTATTCTGGCCTTGAGAATTCCATGGATTTTATAATCCATGGGATCTCAACAAGTGTGAATGTTGATCCATCATTTGAATTTTTCTCCTCTTCTTGGTCTCAATTGCCATGGCAATAGCAAATCTAATTTCTTCTTACTTAAACCACTGAAGTTGCTTCCAAAAATCTCCCTATCAACATTCTGTACCATTTTCAATTTCACTTTTCACACATTTTAGGTCACTCTCATAAAAATCTCATAAAAATCATGGCACTTAAATGTGGAAAAGTAGAAACAGTGACAGATTTTATTTTCTTGGGCTCCAAAATCACTGAGGGCAGTGACTGCAGACATAAAATTAAAAGACATTTGCTCCTTGGAAGAAAAGCTATGATAAACCTAGTCAGCATACTAGAAAGCAGAGACATCACCTTGTTGACAAAGGTTCATATAGTTAAAGCTGTGGTTTTTCCAGGAGTCACATACAGATGTGAAAGTTGGACCATAAAGAAGGCTGGGCCCTAAAGAATTGATGCTTTCAAATGGCGGTGCTGGAGAAGACTCTTGAGAGTCCCTTGGACTGCAAGGAGATCAAACCAATTAATCCTAAAGGAAATCAACCCTGAATATACATTGGAAGGACTGATGCTGAAGCTGAAGCTCCAATACTTTGGCCACCTGATAGGAAGAGCAGACTTATTGGAAAAGATTCTGATGCTGGGAACGATTGAAGGCAGGAGGAAAAGAGGGTGACAGAGGATGAGATGGTTGGATGGCATAACTGACTCAATGGACATAAGTTTGAGTAATCTCCAGGAGATAGGACACGGAAGCCTGAATTGCTACAGTTCATGGGGTTACAGAGTTGAACACAACTTAGCAACTGAACAACATAAAAATCTTCAGTGACTCACAGATTACATTTTTAGAAGGTATTTCATTGAGAAAATGTCCTATGGTTAAAGAATTTGAGGCAACACTGGTTTGTTGTTGTTCAGTCACTAAGCAGTGTCCAGCTCTTTGTGACCCCATGGATTGCAGCACTCCAGCCTTCCCTGTCCTTCATTATCTCCCAGAATTTGCTCAAACTCATGTCCATTGAGTCAGTGATACCATCCAACCATCTCATCCTCTGTTGTCCCCTTCTCCTCTTGCCCTCAATCTACCCCAGCATCAAGGTCTTTTCTAATGAGTTGGCTCTTTGCATCAGGTGGCCAAAGTATTGGAGCTTCATTCAGCTTCAGCATCAGTCCTTCCAATGAATATTTAGGGTTGATTTCAACATTGGCTTAAGTCCATTTAAACAAGTTTCTTTTTTGCAAAACTTCTTTGAGATTTTGATACCCCATCTTGTATGATGTCCCTAAGAGAAAGCAACCATTTCCAAATATATTTGCTTTGAGACTTTTTTCCTGAGAAACTGAGTTTTATGTTGTACTTTGGCTCACTTGTTATTCATGCCAACCTCCTAATTCTCTATGTTCTTCTATTGTAGAGGCTGGAAAAATTAAGGAAAAAAACTCATTTACTAAACTTTGTAGTTGCCAGGGGTGCCTGAGAGACCATTCTGGTCAATGGGATGTAGACAGAAACTATGAAGAGCACTTGCTATATCTGCTTTTCCCATCTTCTCTTCCTAAGGAATGGTACCATCTATGAAAGAGCAGGAACATGGCAGGAGCATGTTTCCCTAATGACAGCATTAATGCATGAACCAATCCTGAACTTCCCATAAGAAAGTTAAGCTCCTTATTTGCTGTATGACCTAGGGAGCTCAAATCAGCACTCTGTGACAACCTGGAGGGGTGAAACAGGGTGGGAAATGGGAAGGAGGTTCAAGAGAGAAGGGACATATGTATACCTATGGCTGATTCATGTTAATGTATGGCAGAAATGCAATATTATAAAGCAATTATCCTCCAATTAAAAATAAGTATTTTTTTAAAAAAAGAAAGCTAAGATCCTTTGTCATTTAAGCTACTTTGCTTTGAATGCTCTGTTACTTGTATTAATAGCTGAATGCAATCCTAATCAATATAAACATCTCACAGACACTGAGCATTTCGGTTTCTAAGCATCGCATACAACCCATTATTTTCCATACCTCTCCCTCACTTCCATCCCTTCAATGGCACTAAAATTCTTACCAGTCCCAAGTCTCTCTTTATGTGACTTTATATGACATGACATGAAGTGAAGTGAAAGTCACTCAGTTGTATCTGACTGTTTGCAATCCATGGACTATACAGTCCATGGAATTCTCCAGGCCAGACTACTGGAGTGGGTAGCCATTTAATTCTCCAGGGGATCTTCCTGACCCAGGGATCAAACCCGGTCTCCCACATTGCAGGCAGATTCTTTACCAGCTGAGCCACAAGGGGAGCCCTTATATGATGTAGATAATATATTATCTATATTATATGATATAATATTATGTATACCATACACATACAATGTATGTCACTTACAAGGTCTGTCCACAATGGCACCAGAAACTTAACTGCAGTCAGTCGTATTCTTCTGCTTCAGATGCCTCTCTTAGGTGACACCTGTAAGTGCTAGTCATTGAACTAACCATAGCCAGGTCTGTTCTGTTTGCATCAGTAACTCTACAGATCAGTGCACATTTGGGAACTTCAGGGAATACATCTTTCCTTTACTTCTTACTCTGAAAATGGCTATAACTGCAGAGAAATGCCTGTATTCTCCCCTGAGATAGAGGTTTTGCTGCCCACTCAGACTCTGTGACAACAGATCCTTCTGTGCTAAGCACTGCCTCAAAATGATTTTTTTTGCCTTGACCCCATACACATAATCTTGGCGCTGTAATGTCAACCCACTCCGCTGGTTATAACATTTGCTTTTCAGTTATTTTATACCCACTATCTTCCTCCTTTGGTCTGAACTGCCCTTTTCTTCATTCACTTGTAAATGACTCCTCAACTTGAAAAACACTGAGGTGAAATTTCACCTCCCCTGTGAAGTCTGTTCCACAACATCCAGAACTTCTCACGCCTGTTTTCCTCCTTAGCACGTTGACCACACCTTTACTGAAGCACTGACCACAAGGTAATGTAATTTATATTCATATGGCTCTCCATCTTCATAATCTATAAGGTCTTTAAGGAAAGTCATCATATCATCTTTACACTTGAAACTCCTGTGTTGTGATTGACATATGCTAGATGGTGAATAAATGTTTAATCAATGAATTAATAAATGACTCAACCAATCAATGATAAATAGTTGGTAAGAATATGGTGCTTGCAAAGGCTTCAGTTTAGTCAACATTGAATTCCTTCTCTCAGCAAAACTGCTAACCACCAAGAAGACTAGTGAAAGGACAGAACCTAGTTCTAAACTGACTACCTAGTTATAGCTTTATCGTTACATATTAGGTATTACATATTGTTTTAGTAAATACAGTTGACCCTTGAACAACATGAGCTTGAACTATGAGGGTCTACTTATACAACTTTTATGCCATGTGAGGACACAGAGAAAAAAACTGCCCACTATGAGGAAGCTGAATGTCATCAGACACCAAATTTGCCAGCACCTTGATCTCAGACTTCCCAGCCCATAGAACCATGAGATATAATTGTCTCCTGTTCATAAGCCACCTTGTCTACAGCACTGTGGTAGACAGCAGACTGAACAGATTAAGACAATACCAAAAGCTACCCTTCTGAGAAAACCTGAAATTAGTGGTTACCATGTTGAGGTAATCCTTATATGGTCTGAGCCCTAACACATAACTTCTGTAGGTAAAGAAGTGAGAATCAGGGGGTCTCAGGCAAGATATTCCTCAGGTAAAACACCCAGCTACATAACAAGGAACATCAGGTCCTTTGTTTTTATGGAAGACAAGAGAAAGAGAAAGAAGCATACCAAGAGAAAGTATTAAAGCTAAGAAGAGTATTTTCAACAGTGCAGAGTACATAGGCACACATACACATGAAGCAACATAGCAACTCTGGGCAATGTTCCTGGCTGATTGTGCTCTAAGGACTATGCATTTTTGGAGAGATGAGGTCAAGTTCATTGCTTAAAAACACTGGCTAATATTCTTATCAGCATCTAGTTTTCCCTGCTCAAAGCTGATTGAAATGGTCTAGAAACAGAGATTGTGCAGTAAGATCCTGATCTATGTCATTACATGTGATTTGTCTGTCAGATATTTTTGCTTGAAAAATAGAATTTTTTTTTCAGATACTAAGATACAGAATGGACTTGCCAATATTTCACCCCTTGATAAACACTGATAATTTTACTATCTACAAATAGAGTCATCAAGAAAGGTACCATTGGGTGATTGAAATCCCTCTATATGAATTGTTATTTACTGGCTAGAGTCTTGAAACTGATTTTATTTTTCAAGTCTCTCAAAGGTGAGCCATCATCCAGAAGCTATGGGCTATGAATTGAGGGGAGGAGGGTCTTTTTCAACTGTAACAGTGTTCTTCACAGTTAACAAAATGTATTATGCCAGAAGAAGCCTTTTTCTATAAATCTTAACAAAATAGTTTCAGAACCAAAAGTAAAAATTAAGCTGCATTAAGACACATAACAAAATTCTCTCCTCTTTCTTCCCCACAACCTCCCTCACCTCTCTTGCTCTTTTTCTTCTTTTCTTTCTCTCCTTTACTTATTTTTTTCAATAATCTTATTAAGATCTTTCTCCCTTTAAGTTCATTGAACTCTGAAATCCAATAGAAAATGCCTATGAGAGTAAGAAGGTAAGATCAAGGTTTTAATACTAGTAATAATGGAGTTAGTTCTGGTGAACCAGAACTTCCAGAACACCCCAGGGAAGCTCTAGATTGACTGTATTCTCCTTGAGGGCTGTGACTATCCTTGTAGCACACTTTTCCTTGCTACTCATAATCCATTTCCCCATATCCAGTACTAATTTCATCTGATGTTTCTTTGATGGCAAGAAACGGAAACCAGCTCTGCTAATTTAAGCAAAAGGGATTTTATTTTAAATATATGAAGAAGCTCACAGATAAAGGACTTAGCTAGAAAAGGCCAGAAACCAAGGAAGCTCTGATAATGTAGGTCCAGCAACCTGAGAACTATCTCTTCAAGCAACTGTCACTGAGGATGAATCAGTAACTCGGTTCTTTTGCAATTTTGTTCAGGATTAAAATTCCAAAGAAAAAAACGTTCAATTGGTTGTGTTTGAGACTGTGCCCAAGCTTTAGAAGGGAAATCAGGAAACCTCGATTTGCAGCCTGCCCATATGGTACACAATGGGTAAACTGTGGCCATTCAAAATAAGAAAAGGGATGTTGTCACTAGAAAAAAGGAAACAGATGTTGAGGAGCAAAAAGGGAAAGAAGAGAAATGAAAAAAGTTCCAGGTGATCTGAATGTCTCTTAAGAGGCTTTACTATAACACGTTTCTCTTGTATTCATTCCCCCAGGGTACCTAGCCACAAAGTGCAGAACACAGAGCAAGAACTCAATATATTGACATATTTTACCGATTGGTTCCCATCACCACTCACTAGGCTATTACCTCCATGAGGGTGGGGACAGCATATTTTATGCATTACTTTTATGTATCCTCAATGCCTAGCAGAGTATCAAGAATAAAGGATCTTTAATAAATATTTTAAAAATAAATGAATTTTTAAACCATCTGAAATATCTAGATAAGTTCACTTTCCTTCCTATTTGCAACTTTTCCCACCTTGCTCTATTCTTCATTTATTCATCTTTTTCTTGCCTTAATTTTAGCCTGGGCCAGATTTTTTTTTAAATCAGAGATGCAAACACTCTTAAGTATACAGACATTAAGAGCAAGAAAATTTGTAAACAACAAAGAGCTTTACTGGAATATCATGTTGTTGATAATATGGATTATTCCATCATATTTCCTATCATCTGAGCAAGAGAATCTGGACTAATATAGCTTTAAAGAATGGAGACTCTCCACAAAAATTTGCCCTCTGCAATCCACCACAGGAAGACCACATTCTCCATATGCTTATAACAATGTCAAGATTCAGAAACACTCCTTATTACAAGAGACAGTAACTTGGAAAACTCATTTTACTGGAAAAATTCCAAGCCAAAAAAACCATGTAGATCTAATATCTGAATTTCATCTTTAATGTAGCCCAACTTTGCTTTGAGAAGAAATAAGAGAAACAATTGTATTCTTAACAGTTCATTTAATAGTTCAAATTTTAATTATATTTTGTTAATTGGAAAGATACACTTTCCCAAGGAACATTCTGCATAGATTGTTAGCCAGTCACAACGAGCCTAACTAGCCTTTAGTACAATTAACAGAGTTAGTGGATGCCATTGCTGCCACTTTGCATGGCCTCTGTGTTTTGACAATGTAACTTCTATTTATGATTAGACTTGCAAACACGTTGGGTACAATCTTGGAGTGAAGGTCAAGGGAAAGTTTCATTAGATAACCTCAGCCTTTGAACCTCCTTCTTTTGAAGAAAAATCTTTGCCAGATAATTGGGTCTTAGATCTCTTTGCAGTTTTACTGTGTGGTGGATTTGGTACATAAGTGGTAGGAGGAAAAGGGGAGAAACTTAAAAACTCAAAGTACCCGCATAAAGTACTAGACTATATTGGTACTTCTCAAACTTTAATATGCATTCAGGTCACCAGAGCTTTTGTCAAAATTCACATTCTGGTTCAATGAGTAGGCCTGAGAGTCTGCATATCTAACAAGTTCCCACATGGAGCTGCTGCTAGCGGCAAGCACCTGAATAATAAGTTCTGATCCACTCAAAGCATTATAAGTTGGTCTGCTTAGAACATTCTCCTTTTTGCTAAAACTTTGACACCTCTTCCTTGCACACCTCAATTTTCTTTCCAGCTTCAGACTATTAAAATTAGCAGATACAAAGAATTTCCCCTTCAATCCATCATCTCCACACTTGTTTCCGAGTTTCACATTCCACCCACATTTTGTCTGCACTATGAACCTAATATTATATTAGCCTGGCCTCACACCCTAAACTAAATATGAATTTGCAATTCTTCATGAAAGTGTAGTAATATTTTTATTCTTTGCATGATTTCTTTTCTAATAAACTTTGCTTCTTCCAAGGATAAAGGGGCACTCTCAGATATACATGTTATTATTTAAAGTATTTCCTCCTCTACTCACCCCCCCCTCAAAAAAGGTAAGAATAATCAATCTGTCCCTTAAGAAGGGCCATGATTGTTAGCTTGATTATTTTAAAATTTCAGTGCACATCCTCAGAGGTCAACAGAATCTCTGCTTATCTTTCAGTTCTTCCATCCTTTACTATTATGCAGCAGTACGTTTTCATCTCTTTTCAGAAATGGAGATGACATCCCATCCACAGTGAACTTCTTTCCACAATGCAAAGAAGTCATTTCAAAGGGGCTCATTAGCTACTGCCAGGCTGTGCATTAGCAATGGACTGAGACAAAAACTCTGCCAGAGCTACTGCTGTATCAGTTCACAGCATGTCCTTGGAAGATTTCCTTGAGTCCTCCTGGGACCAGAATAGTTAAGTTCACAAGTCCTCCTGCCCTCTCTACTAGACTAGATTGATGGCTCACTGCTTTTTTCTCCTCTAAAGAGGACGTTTGTCACCAGGAAGGAGGATCAGCATTGTAATCCTTCTTAGATTCTGTTGAACTGGAGTTTACTGCTTTGACCTTTGCAATGATACATATTTTTTTGAATGACTGCATGTTCCATTTCTTCAGGGGATTTGAAGTGATGAGGGCCAAGGAGCTGGCAGTGATGGGCAGAGATGCTGGAGGAGGGACCTAGAGTGATGGTGATATGGTTTTTGACCTTCTAGACCAGAGATTTGTACTCTTGTGACTGAAGATATCCTGTGGCTGTATGGATTAACATTGCAGAGGCTGAAGAGCAAACCTGAATTGCATGTAGCAGGAAACTAGGGGATTTTTCAAGTCTAACCAAGTGCTGTATTGAAGAGAATGAGATCATCCATAATGGCTGTCTGGAACACCATGTCAGCTCAGACTAATTTTCTCCATCTTAAACCCTCCGTCCTTTAAAAAAAAAAAAAAAAGCCACTGGGCTTATTCATGTGTCAGTATGGGACATTATTTCATCAGATAAAAAGTCATGGAATGCCAATGCCAGCAGAGATTGAGCAGGGGTATTCATGCTGCCCAGAGCTGTTTTTAACACTATCACCAGGCAGCCATAAACCAAGTGAGAGAATAAAAATCCACAACATATACTACTAATTACATTATCTTCTAATACACCTCTTGATTTGTCAGCTCCAACTTTGCAGAGAAAAACCCCGACATCCAGATTCAAAGTCAAAGCATGTTTGCAGGTGCCACTGTGGCTAGCACTGTGTCAGCCCTCAAAGAGCCTTACAGCCTCCAGAGATTCTCAGCCCCAGGGGGGTTCACAGACCTGTCTCTGTGCATGATCTTGGGCAATTACTGAACTGGAGTACTTTATCTGTTTCTTAGCTGTTCCTTATCTGTCTCCTTATCCGATTTCTATCTCACACAGGTTGTTATAAGGATCAAATGATTAGAGAAAGAGAGGGGGAGATGGGTATGAAAACCGTCAATATCAATAGATATAAATATATCTTAGAATAGTAAAGTGAGCTATTATAATTATGAATACTGCATTTAATTCTTGCAAGGAAAGTAGAATTTGTTGTGCTCATGTCTTCGTCTTTTTGGATTGCTATAAAGAAAAATCACAGAAACTAGGTGGCTTACAAATATCAGAAACTTATTTCTCACAGTTCTAGAGGTTAGAAGTCCAAGATCAAGGTAGAGGCATTCAGTGTATGGTGAAAGTCTACCTCCTGGAGGGTTATCTTTTCACTATGCCCTCACACTGTGCAACTGGCTAGGGAACTCTGTGGGGCCTCTTTAATAAGGGCCCTAATCCCATTCATGAGGGCACCACCCTCATGGTTTAGGCACCTCTCAGGGGCTCCACCTCCTAATATCATCACATTAGCCATTAGATTTCAATATTATGAATTTGGGGAGGACACAGACATTCAAACCACAGCAACTCATTTAGAAATGAGAAAACTGAACCTAATGACAACAACAAAGAGAGAGATTGTTGGGGAATTGTATTAACTCTTTCAAGTCATTTGATATCTTGGAGTAAGTCCAAAGTTAAAAAGAAGGACCTCCCCAACCTCCACCTCCCATCCATGGAGCCCAAAAGGAATAAAGGCCATTGTAACAATGCTGAAAGTTGCTGAATATTCCAGAATCCCAGTTTAGAGGATGTCTTGTAAAACTTTCTTTCCATTAGCCTCATGCAGCTTTTGCTACTCACTCAGGATTGATTAATTTGATGAATATAATTAAGTTAAAGGAAATTTTTGTGTGTTAATACATGGAGTATCATGTCTGTACCCTTTATATCCTTGTATGAAACTGTCCAATAGATTAAACTCACATAAATTTGCAAAGTTATGTGTACAGAATGTCCCTTGATGCTTTTTAATCATCATAAAATAAACATATAGATACTAAGAAATAGCCTGTTTCTCAAAAGGTGAAAGTATACATTTATAATGGTACTTTTATTTCAGTTTTATGGAGCTATTATTGTCCTATAACATATGTAAAGTTAAAGTATCACATAATGATTAGCTATGCATACATACTGCAAAATGATTAGAACAATAAGGTTACCACTTCCATCCTCTTCTCTCACATAACTACCATTAGTGTGTGTGTATATAGTGATAACATTTAAGATTTACTCTTTTTTTTTTAATCTGCCCATATTGATATCCTGCACCATGTTCTTTGATGATCAATATCTCCAAAGGTAAGTTACTCAGGGAAACACCTAATATGCACGGCAGTGATTAATACTTATGGCCTGAATGGGATCTGATCTAACTGGGCTTTGTCTGTGACCTGAGTTGGACTTGTCTAATTGAGCCTTGTTTTTTGTGTAGTTATTTTCTTTTCCCTTCTCAATACCAACTTAGAAAATAAGTGTCTGCTTTACTGGGGCTTTCTATATTTGCAAAAAAAGACCACAGTTTTAAAATGTCTTGGATAAACAGTGATATAAATAAACTGCAGAAACTTGGAAATGTTAGAGGAAAAGTTTATTGTTGATATGTTGGCAGCAAAGTGAGAGATAAGGTTAGCAGTGATGGGTCAACTCCATGGAGTAAGCACTGGGCTACCAGTCTGTGGTTCAGTTCCTCTTCTTTACTCAACAGATGATTACTAAGCTTCTCCTCTCTGGAAACAATGTGAGGAACATATTGGCAGTACAAGGATTAGTAGGGTGCTGCTTCATTCTTGAGAAGAGGGACCTTTTACCCTCATAACTATGATAACATAGGTTCCTAACCTTCCAGTTCATATCCCAGTGCTAGCCCTTGTGTCTTGTGTTAGTCACACAACTCTTTATAACCCTACAGATTGTGGCCCCCCAGGCTCCTCTGTTCATGGGATTTTCCAGCCAAGAATTCTGGAGTGGGTAGCCATTCCCTTCTGCAGATCTTCCTGACCCAGGGATTGAACCCAGTTTTCCTGCCTTGCAGCCAGATTCTTTACCATCTGAGCAACCAGCCCACTACCCCTCAAATCCTCTCTAAACTTGAACCATACCAATGATTCAGCATTAACACAGACTTCAACATGGCCTGGGCAGTACTGATTTTGCCATTTTGGAGTAGCATTACTTTGGGCAACCTGCTTAAACTAACTGAATATCCATTTCCTCATCTGAAAAGCAGGGTTTATAACACTCACTTCATCAGAAAACTATCATGAGTGTTAGAGATGTTTTACATCAAGAAGCTAGAATCAGGAGTATACTAAACGGTCAGTACTTGGTACACTTATTAACATATTCATTGTAGTCAGGCTGTTGAGTTATTAACAATTACAAATACTATTGCTTGAGATATTATGCAGCCATGAGAAAGAAGGATACTCTGCCATTCACAACAATGTGGATGGACCTTGAGTACATCATGCTAAGTGAAATAAGTCAGACAGAGAAAAACAAGTACTGTATGATTTCACTTATTTGTGAAATCTTAAAGAGTGAAACCTATAAAAAACAAAGAGAAAATCATGGTTATAATGAGCAGACAAGATTGATGGTGTTTAAGGCTACAGCCTTGTAATGAGTAGTAAATAAGCCATAGAGATCTAATCTAATGTGTAATGGGTGTAGTCAACCATGTTTATACTATAACTATGTAATGTGATAAACATCACTACATCAGCAATCATATTATAACATATAAATGAATCAAAGTAATATAGGGTACACCTTAAATTTACACAATGCTACATGTCAAATTTTTTCAGTAAAAAAATTAGCAATAAATATCATTACTATTTATTGCAAAAAACACTCAGTCCAGTTTAAGGAAGTGGGGTTTATTTGAAGGATACAGCACTGTCCATTTCTTGTGCCTCTGTCAGCTCCAAGCTCAGGGCTTTCTTCACTAAACAGGATAGTAACGAAGCTCTGGCTCCAGAGTCAGACTAACTGAATTTGAATCCTGCTCATCTACTCATATGCTTGGGGTGGGGGAGGGGAGGGTGGTGAAGTGGTCCTTAGCACATTGCAGAACATCTCTCTGCCTCAATTTCTCTGACTATAAGGTAAGACTCATAACATACCTTGTCTCACAGGAGTGCCAAAAGAATAAAGTGATACTGTTGTGTAAATGGCTTATCACCTAGCACGTAGCACAGACTACATACTTGATCAATGCCAGCCACTTCAAAATTTTTTCAAACTTGTGTGGAGTAGAATAATACTGGCTTGGATGTGCAAAGCTCCAGCATGGAAATATAAATCAAGTGCCCTTCAGAGGCAAAGGTGGCAATAAATATGTGTGGCTGGAGAGACCCAGAAGGGCTGTTATTCCTCTTTTTGCTTTAGCCACACCATCTGTGAATTAACAGACCAGCTGGACAAGGCAGTCTCCAAAGGCCAATGGTAGCTCAGGTTGGCTATCATTTTAAGAAACACCCCAGAGGAGCATCTACTCTTCAGACTCCAGTGTGGGAAAATCCTGGTTAGGATGGGTGAGGAGGAGGGTTGCACGGGGGTCAGGAAGAGGGGCCATGTTCACAACCTCTCCCCTTGACAGTCCAACCCCCACCCGACCCCCAAAACTGGCTCATACCAGTCAGCACTCTCATTGCACTTCTGTTCATTACTTTGCAGAAATAAGCCAAAATGTGGTATTCTGTGACCTCCTAGTAAGGCAAGACAATATATCACTCTGTAAATCGAATAGTGTGGCCAAATTCTGGTCTGGTTTGTAGTTAGGATGTAGAGGAAACCTAGGCCAAATTGAAATCAGCAGACTAGTGGCCAACCCTTGCTCAAGCAACACCACGACAGACAGGTGATAGTGGAGACTCTGACCCGCTCCTGAAGCAGGAACCGGGAATGCGAGTCCTCCCTGAGCTGTGGGGGCTCCAGCTCCCAGCTCATAATCTCTGACTCTGCCACCCCTCAGTTTCACTTTTCCCGTGATTTGAAATTATTCCATGACTCAATACTATTATTGTTGTTGTGTGTACAATGAATACTGAAACATTTTTAACAGCATCTTTTGGGCACCTTTTCCTTTGATTTCTCCAGCTTAATGACATTATTGTGAGGGCTTCAGGGACTGTTAGGCAGATGTACTTCCTGGCGAAGTTGCCGCTTCAGGAGAAGTCATTACTTTTTGTGGGGCCCGCAGGCACTGAAGAGGCTGCTCTGACAAACAGCTTCCTGCGACAGTTACCTCATGAAAAATATGTTATGTGTCAAATTAACTTCGCAGTGCAGACCTCAGCTAAGCAGACCCGGGACATCTCCCTAACAGATCTTGAAAGGTACCCAGAGTTTTAATTAAAATCAAGAATGTAATTGTGCTTAGTTTACTCCTCAGAGATTATCCACAAAATAATGTGAAGCACTCGCCTTTGGTTTCTGACAGAATAAATGAAACTTGATTTGTTCCTCTCTGGTAATGTTTATTACCAGAGAAACTACATTTTAATTGTTGTTGACAAATATTCTGATTTATGGGGTGCAGAAAATGGAACATCGTCTAGATAGCATGTGTCTACTTAACTTTTTCTTTGAAAAATTTTGCTTCAGGAGGCTGCACTAGCTGTCTGTCGTGGGTATTCTTTAGGCCAAAGCATATTAAAGTAAATCACCAGATTGGATCTTGACTAGTAAAAAGAACCATCTGTTAGGGAAAGATGTAAGCGGTGGGCGAGAGAGTTGGTACTTGCCAATGCAGAGAGGGCAAAAAGATCAGCTGGAAGAATGGCAGTGTCCAGGGGATTCTACCCAGAAGCTGGTTAGCTTTCCAGCATCCAAATCATGCATTTTTAATTCATCACATGGCAAAAAGACAAGTCAGACACTAATTGGCACTTTAAAAGAAAATTTGCACCACACCAGGAACTCTTCAGGCAGAGAGACTTTGTATCCCACTCCACATGGACCATTTTGTATTCTGTTTAAAGTTTCGAACTGAAACCTGAGGATGTAGACATGGATAAAGCATCTATTTAAATCACAGATTCCATTCATAATGCTCGTTCATTACTAGCAAAACCTTTAGAGGTCAATATGCCCATGAACTTTTTCCAAACAAAATCAGAATATAGTTAGGAACTGGAAAATATGGAAGTTTCAATTTTTATGCTTATATAACAGTTCGCATATGTATATAACCATTCATATATATTAACATAGTCTTTCATATATATTATATATAATCTTTCATTTTCATATATATCATATATATATTCTTTCAGGTGTTAATAACAGAAAGTATTTGCTACCACATCAACAATGGGTTGGTTCTGAGAGTGGTCATCTGTTATATGCCTGTCTTTAATTGTAAATGCAGCATGAAATGTGAGATTTATGTTAATTTGATCATTGTATATAAGTTGGCAATAAAAGGATGTATGTGAAAAAATAACATATTTTTATAATACCAGCATACAAGGATTATGACCCATTTTTTAAAATCTTCTTATACAGTCTAATCCTTTAAAAAAAAAAGAAAACCAGATTAAGAAATGATTAATTTTAGTGTTATATATTAAAGTATTCATTAATATATTTGAGAACTATTACACTGAACAATCTTCACACTCACAGTATTTCTTTTCATTAGGAATGGTTAAGCTTCAATAATACACAAAATTACTGTTCTGTTCTCCTAGGTCTTTGTCCTAAGAAAAGCAAGTGAAAGTTGCTCAGTCATGTCCAACTCTCTATGACCCCATGGACGGTAGTCCACCAGGCTCCTCTGTTCATGGAATTCTCCAGGCAAGAATACTGGAGTGAGTTGCCATGCCCTTCTCCAGGATCTTCCCAACCCAGGGATCAAACCCAGGTCTCCAGCACTGCAGGCAATTTCTTTACCCTCTGAGCCACCAGGGAAGCCCTAAGAAAAGCAAAATGGATGTTAATGGAGGGGCCGCTTTGCCCTCAGCACAGCTGTGGGTGATTACAAACTTTGCATACTTTGGTCTCAAGATTTTTCTTACAGCTGCTTTTTCAAACTTGTAACCCAACACATTTCACTTTTACTGCCTTTTTAGCTCAAAAAGCTCTTTCAGGCATAATTAAATCATTTAATGTTCCTGAGTGTTATTTGCCTCCTTAAGAAATGCAATTTCATGTCATTTCTTTAATTTGAACTCCTATTAGTGTTTCTGCTTTGGAATATACCTGTCTTTATCAAGTTCCTGCAGGTACATTTCCAATGCCCGGGATTTTAAGAAATTAACCCACGACTGCCCCCACTGCAGAGGGGCAGGGCCAGACCACTATCCCCATCAGTGCACTTTCCATGGTACATTTTGAGACCTGAACATCAGGCCTCAGCCTGACAGAGGCTCAGCATTACATCTCAGCCAAGTTCTCCATCCCTGTCTCCCAGGAAGAGAGTAATGTACAATCAAACCTTTTCTTATGGTTGACATTTACAGGGTTCAAATAGAAAACTGATTTTTTTTGTTGTTGTTCTTATTTAGCCTTGAAATTTTTCAAATCTTATAGCAAGTCTGGAAAAATGTGGAAGAATTTTTATCATAGGGCCCCCCCACACACAAAAAAAATGGCTGGGACTCGGAAGGGCCATATGCAAAACCTGGGGGAGAATTTGGGAATGACTGCTCAATTTGGCAACTTCACCAAAAATGAGGCAGTAAGTATCAAAAACAGCTGCCATCTTAAGTCATCTCAGGCTGCCACGGCAAAATATCATGGACTGGGTGGGTTCAACAACAGAAATTTATTTCCTTATAGTTGTGGAGGCAAGAAGGCCCAGAGCAAGGCACTGACAGGGCTGATTTCTCGTGGGATCGCTCCTTGGCTGGCAGGTGGTATTTTCTCACTGTCTCCTCACATGGGCCCTCCTCTGAGCCCGTGCATTCCCGGTATCTCCCCCTCTTCTTATAAGGTCACCAGTCACATTGGATTAGGGCCCACTTTTATGGCCTTTGTAACCTCTTTAAACACCTTACCTCCAAATACAGTCATATTCTAGGATAGTAGGAGTTAGAACTTCAACCTATGTATTTTGAGGAAACAGAATTCAATCCATAGCAGCTGCAAATGCTCTTAAGTGTGAAGAAAGCAGCCTGTGGGCGTAAAACTAATTAAATATGCCCAAGATGCAGAGCACTCCACTGGACAATATGAATAAGGAAAGGCTCGTCCTTTGGACTTGAAGTATTTTGTTTCTGTGCCTGAAAGGGTTACATGAAAATCTACAGGATTCACAGCCCAAGATACCACCTTCAAGAAAGAGAAAGATTCAAGAAATAGTTAATTAAAGCTAAGTAACTGTCCACAGAATGTTCCCAGTGAACCTAGCCTCAGATTCATTCCAAGCCCAATATTAGGGCACTGGATAAACCTTCTCTCGGTGGCTCTACACTATGAGCTCCCCGCAAGGCGGGGACTTTGTGTCATCTATCCTTTGTGTCTCTCATGCCCAGCAAGAAACCTGACACATTCTGGGGAAATGTGTTCCCTAAACGGAAGCAAAGCCTTTGTCCAGAGAGCAAATGAAGAGACTGTGGAGAGCCTCAAGTCCTGCTGATTTCATTATATTAGGTGGAACTATCTAGTGTTTCTCTCAAATTAGAGCTTTTTCTGCCAGAGTGGTATTTGAAACAGAATGCATGACAACTGAATAAAATGAAGAATTGGCTTTAAACTTCAATTTATTCATTCCCAGTGTTTATTCAGAAAGTACTTACAGAGCACAGTACAGCAATAAAAGTTTCAGAGGGATTAACAGCCTCCTTGAAATGTCAGGGGCTGCATGGAAATAACCTAAATATTTCCTGAAAACTCCCATCAAACTTCAGCATGTCACTTCTTTTACTTTTACATCTTTTCTTAGAGAAGTATATGACGTGTGCTTTCTCCCGCACTTCTATATCTCTTTATTGTGGCAGATGGACATTTCCACTAAGTTCCTAATTTTACCCCTTATTGGTTTTATTAAATACCAGCCAATTCACTCACAGACAAATAATTATTTTTAGTAATGGACTCTGGTTTTCATTCATTAGCATGGCTATAAGGGAATTTGTAAATGTTTTAGGTCTAGCACATTAACTCATTTGAAGACTCAGCTGGTAAGTATGATGCAGAGCCCATGAAAGAACCAAGCACATCCTTCAGACTCCAAGTATCTTCTTAAAAGGATAGGTGATATAAATCTTAGCTTGACTTTCTCAGGTTTTCTTTCTTCTAAATACTCAAAGCAATTTCACAAGTGTTCTCTTTTGTCTCTACAATATTCCTCTCCAGAAAACCAGCCTTGGTGCCTGCTTGGTGAGCAGAAATTCTCAGACAAGATGAGGTAAGTGTTCTCCTACAAACCTTGGTGTGCACAAAACAGGGCTCCAGAGCTTTGCTGGCTTCAGTGGTAGATCTGTCCAAACAGCTTAGAATGAACCTTCTTCAAGGTGCCTGTTATCTGTAAAGCTCCTCGTATTTGGGGGCACTCGGTTGAACTCAACGTGATGTGGCATAGATTTCAAATCAACTAAGCTTCAATTAATCTCTACAGTGTTTTGGGACCACTTTTAAAACAAAGCCCTCTTGTGAATAATGTTTTCTTGACAGAAAATTATTGGCAGAGCCACTTTCAGCAACCTGGAGATGACAGCTGGGAGGTGTTAATAATCCCTGCTCTATAATAGAATAGTGACTACTACTGAAAAGATGAGACTTTTTTTTTCCCACCACAAGACTGTCTTCAATGTCACTGTTGACTCTAGCTCTAGATGAAGTTTAAGTTAGAACCAGGTAAGCATAGAACTTAGGGTTGTAAAGAGTCTTAAAAACCACTTTATCGGGCATTCCATCCAATGCTTGTATTTCTTCCATAAAACCCCCCAACTGATGGTCACTTGCTCTTAAACATTTCCAATGGTATAAGGAGCATTTCTCCTTTGAACATCTTTGACAGATGAAGGACTTCCATATGCTTCATTGTCATACAATGAACAGAAATGTCAAACTTCAATCTATTTATTCCAGTTTCACCTCGTGGGCTCCTAGAGAATTGATCTAATCTTTTTCTACAAAATAGTACTTTTAATAGTTTGTAATACCTTTCCTGTCTCCTTTTCTCCCAGCTAAGCAATCCTAGCTCCTCTCACTGAGACAGGCTGGGACCTAGGACCCTTTGCTGCAGTGCATACATCTGAACAAACATCTCCATGAACAACATGCACCCTGCACACAGCACCACCAACAGGGGGTGGGAAATCACCTAAGGCACCCCTTCAACCTGACCCCTGAACCAGTCCCTACCCTCACCCTGTACAAGGAACCAGCTGGCCTCCCTCGGTGAGCATGCAAGGGAATCTATTATGTGTTTTCACTTCGGCTGCAGCAGGAACCCCAATAAAGACTTGCCTGAATTTCTTATCAGGACTCTAATCAATATCTATTGATTAAGGAGGCCAGGAACCCAGATCAACAACAGTCCTTGCTTTTGTTCCCAGAATCCTGTTTGTTTGTTTTTTTTCCCCAGCTCCTCAGAGACAGCAGCTGGATTTTTGGTCTTTTTGTATCTTATTGTTCCTAATGTGCCCCATCTGTGCCTGCACTGCAGTTGCTTTTAGTCTGTTTCTTTGCATTATGTTGCTTGAGGAGACCTCTATCCAGGTGCAAGCACTGTAGCAAAGGGTCCCAGATCTCCTTTCTAGGCTGTCTCATAACCATTATTAATAGGGCATGAATTCAGATTACCATCTCTCCTTGTGGTCCTGTCACAGAAAGTGTACATTTCAATATTTATTCATTTCAAAGATATTTACTGAGTGCCTACAGTATACCAAGAACTTTCCCAATATGCCTATGTTGTCTCATGGGAAGCCAAGAACTAAAAACCATGCTAGAGGTGTGATCAACAGCTCTACTGACAGGAAACAAAAACGTGGCCATTTAGTGTTTTCCTGAATGAGTTTCTTCCAGAATATCATTTCCCATTAAACTTGAAGCCATACTGCTATTAATATAACTAAGGGGGCAAAAGGATTGTTTTGTTTCTATTTTTAGTTGTTGTTTTTAGTCAGGAATAATGATGGTCATTGTGGAAACAATCCCAAAATCTCCATGACTTAATTCTTTAATGGTTTTCTTTTGCTTACTTTTCAGATAACATGAGATCACAGGTCAGGAGGAAAGGGCAGAGGAGAGGCTCTGCTCCAGGGGCTTTCATGGACTCAGACTTTGGTGTCTCTGACCGTAACAGAGAACAAACATGACTCTAGGTTTGGATATATCCATCTTTAGCTCTGTCCTAAAGGAGATCAGTCCTGGGTGTTCATTGGAAGGACTGATGTTGAAGTTGAAACTCCAATACTTTGGCCACCTGATGCAAAGAGCTGAGTCATTTGAAAAGACCCTGATGCTGGGAAAGATTGAGGGCAGGAGGAGGAGGAGACAACAGAGGATGAGGTGGTTGCATGGCATCACCGACTCAATGGACATGAGTTTGGGTAAATTCCAGGAGTTGGTGATGGACAGGGAGGCCTGGCGTGCTGCAGTTCATGTGGTCGCAAAGAGTCGGACACGACTGAGTGACTGAACTGAACTGAACTTGCGCTCTGTGGTCTGTGCTCAGTCATACTGACTCTGCACCTTTTTAAAGAATGTTGCCTGGAGCCTGAAATATACAGCCTATTCTCAAGCTCATTCTCAAGACTCTGACCTTTCAAGGTATAACAGTTTTCCATTCATATAGAGATAGAAAGTTGCAGAAATAGAGAATCACATTTCTCTTGTTGGAAGTTTACAGGATTAGTGTGACCAGACCTACGTGAACAGCTGCAAGAACAAAGGATTCCTGCACCAAGAAGTTTGAAAGAACCAGCAACAACCCTTCCCTGTTTAGTATAAAATAACCCTGAATTTTAACTCAGGTAAGATGGTCTTTGGGACACTAGTCCACCTTCGTCTCAGTCTGTAGGCTTTCTGGATAACATCACTAATTCCTTGTCCCAACATTTTGCCTCTCAGTTTATTGGCCTGTCTTCTGGCAAGCATTTTGGGCTTGGTAACCAGGGCTTCAGAGGACCCTACTGGATTAGCCTTAAGTCAAAGGAAAACAGAAACTGTGGAGAATCACATCTTTTCCTCATGTTCTAGTGGTAAAAACCAGTCACAAACGAAGTTGGGGAATGTAGTCTAGATGGATGCCCAGAAAGAAGAGAGAAACTGAATTATATTGATTATAGCAGCATCCACATAGCCTTTTTGGCAGCTGTCACTCACCATGGCCTTACAGAGAATTCACCGTCATTTAAACCCTAAATCTCTTGCAAAAAGTCACAAGAATAGTACTGTCCTAAGTTTGTACAGTTGGTTTATTAGACTTAAAGTAGATATGTTTTTTAAAATTTGTGTCTGATTCAATTCAGACCATTTATTCTGTTTGGTTTATAGTCTTTATTGTCACAGGTCATATTTACTATCACTTTTATGTTCATATCATCTTATGATCTACACATTTCACAAATGGTTGTTAAATCCTCATTAAAGACTTTAATTGAAAAGTTAAACTGCTGGGGGCAGAGGGTGGAGCATTAGAGAATAGTATTGGAAACTCCCTTGGAAGGTAAAAGAAATGAGTATCCTTTGTATTGATCATCTTCCCAAGGATGAAGCCATATATATAGTCATTCTGTTAAAATGAACATCTCATTATTCCCTTATTTGAAGTCCATCATTCATTTATTGAATAAACAATTATCTATTAATCTTTACTGTAGGCCAAGTATTGGGTTAGTCAAAAAGTTCATTTTCTATAACCTTGTACAGAAAATCCCAAGAGAACTTTTTGGCCAACCCAATGCCTTGTTAAGCTTCTGATATATTTAACACTATAAATACTTTAATGCTATATAAATCAGTTCAGTTCAGTTGCTCAGTCGTGTCCAACTTTCTGTGACCCCACGAACCACAGATGCCAGACCTCCCTGTCCATCACCAACTCCCAGAGTCCACCCAAACCCATAGCCATCAAGTCGATAATGCCATCCAGCCATCTCATCCTCTGTTGTCCCCTTCTCCTCCTGCCCTCAATCTTTCCCAGCATCAGGGTCTTTTCCAATGAGTCAGCTGTTCGCAACAGGTGGCCAAAGTATTGGAGTTTCAACTTCAACATCAGTCCTTCCAATGAACACCCAGGATTGATCTCCTTTAGGATGGACTGGTTGAATCTCCTTGCAGTCCAAAGGACTCTCAAGAGTCTTCTCCAACACCACAGTTCAAAAGCATCAATTCTTCAGTGCTCAGCTTTCTTTATAGTCCAACTCTCACATCCATACATGACCACTGGAAAAACCATAACCTTGACTATATGGACTTTTGTTGGCAAAGTAATGTCTCTACTTTTTAATATGCTGTCTAGGTTGGTCATAACTTTCCTTCCAAGGAGTAAGCATCTTTTAATTTCATGGCTGCAGTCACCATCTGCAGTGATTTTGGAGCCCGGAAAAATAAAGTCAGCCACTGTTTCCATTGTTTCCCCATCTATCTGCCATGAAGTGATGGGACCGGATGCCATGATCTTAGTTTTCTGAATGTTGAGCTTTAAGCCAACTTTTTCACTCTCCTCTTTCACTTTCATCAAGAGGCTCTTTAGTTCTTCTTCACTTTCTGCCATAAGGGTGGTGTCATCTGCATATCTGAGGTTATTGATATTTCTCCCAGTAATCTTAATTCCAGCTTGTGCTTCCTCTAACCCAGCATTTCTCATGATGTACTCTGCATATAAGTTAAATAAGCAGGGTAATAATATATAGCCTTGACGTACTCCTTAATACTATAAGGTAGTTATGCTCATCTTACAGATAAAGGAACTTAACTTTAGTGAGATAAATAAGTCTACTCAAGCCATGTAGTTTGGAGTCAGAACTGAAACCCAGATTTACCTCCAAATTCTCCTTTGACATGTACTTTACTGTCATACCTCAGTGGGTCCTTCTCTGCTTTCCTCCCTCTCACGACCCTGTGGTGATGGTTTCAGGAAGAGAGGGAGAACCTCAACAGCACACATCACCGTTACTCTATAGGAACCATTGTTATGTTCACTATCACATTATTTCCCCAAACCCAGGATCAAACAACCAAGTCGTGGAATTTTCTATATCCAGTAGATCTTATTTCTGGCCTTGTCTGTGGATATATTTGGACTCCATTGGCCACTCTTTCTGTTTTAAATACCCTCTTTTCTCAGCTTCAATGATACCACTCTCTCCTTATTTCTTTCTCTCTCTCTAGCCATTCCTTCTTTGTCTTCTCCTCTACTTAGCGTAAATGTTGTTGGCCCTTAAAGTTGGAATCCAGGTCCCCATCTTCTTTCCAGGCCTGTGGTTATGTCACCATAAATGCAGATAAGTCCAAATGTGCATATGCCATTTTGGACTTTCTTCTGAGCTCCAGACCCAAATATCCAGTTAATTCTTTGACTCACCACATTCAACAGTCTTCAAAAGAGATATGAGCTTCCCTGGCAAACCTGGTTTTCTCCCAAGAGTCTCTTATCTCACTGAAAAGTACACCTAAGTACACCAGAATCTCAGAATCATCCCTCTGCTTATCCATCCTGTCATTTTTGTCTCATTAATATCTTTACACTCATGCATTCTCTCCATCTCTGCCACTTCCACACCAATCCAGCCCCTCTGTGCTCACTCCTGAAATAACAGTTTGCTGACTAGTCTACCCACAGCCATCCTCCACACTGCAACCAAACTGATCTCACTACAACTTAAATCTGTTTACAGCTTCTTCTGCTTTAAACTCCTCAGTGGTTCCCCATTGTTTCTTGACCCCTCACCATTGTTTCTAAGCCTCCCTTAGATACCATGCTCCCTTCTTTCACAGGACATTTGTACAAATCATTCCTTCTGCCTGATGTGCCCTCTCCCACGACCATCCCACCCCCTTACCAGAAATAAATCACATTCCTGCCTTACCTCAGGGCAGCCTCTTTCAAACTAGGTCAATCTTTCTGTCATATGCTCACACTTGCATACCTTTTCCTTTCTTTTATCAAGGTAGTCATTTTACATTTATTCTGGTGATTCTTTGATTAATGACTTATTTCACCACCAGACTGTAAGCTCCATAGCGGCAAGGTTGATGTCTCCTTGTACCTCCATTGTATTCCCACTGCCTAATAGAGTGCCTAGCACATTTCTGTCGAATAAATGAATGATCCAATGCATGCTCTAACTCTAATCATTTGATTTCAAGGATAATCATTTAATTGTTCTGATTTAATGAAAACTAAAATATATACTTCATTATTAAATCTTGTCTTCACAAGGAGTCAACATTTCACCCAACCACTAGCCACATATTCATTCATCCATGTGCATGAAATCTGCCATATTAGTGCAGAGCACATGGTGCGACATAAACGTCAATGCTGGAATGTTTTCCAATCATGAGCTATTAATAATTTAACAAAATTAATTCAAAACACTTCAACAGTGAAACAGAGATCAGAAGGAAATGATGCATGTGCTGGTCTTGCAGGGTTGAATTAAATATGGCAAAACAAGTAAAAGGAAAAAGCCACTGACTTGTTTAAAGTGAACATCCCTGTTTAGAATTTAAGACAATTTTTATGTTTTTTTTAAGATATTAAAGAACAAACATCAGAGACACAAATAAAAATCTTTGCTTACACAGGTGAATAATTTAACATGGTAATAGTCATTTGTCAGGCCTCAGAAAAGGAAACAAAAATGGAAGGGTTTTTTTTTTTTCTTTAGCATAAAGCAGTAATCAAGTCAAAGAAAAGCCTTCAGTAATTATTATTATTAGGAGTAATCATTAGGACTAAAAAGTGAGATAGACAATCCACAGAGCATAGAATTAGCTCCTACCCAGAGGATGCTACAATTTTCACTAGAACAGCGGGGGGAAGCAGGATACATTTATTAGAAAAACAGGTGAGCCAGAAATGGAGCAAAATTTCCCACTTGAAATTTTACTTTGGATAGGGCAACCAGCTGAATTCTCTGCCCCAGACACCAAGCCTGAAATGGGGGGAAATGGTAGACAAGCTGCCATAATCATTATCCAGAAGATAGGAAGGGGAAGGGAAAACAGGTGTGCCGCCATCAAAATGTAACTCTGGTCAACAAGAAACATTGGGATATAGGCCAGCAATCCCCAAACTTTAAAGCATCGCTGTCACGTGGGCCTGTTAAAATGCAATGACTGAGACCCACCCCAGAATTTCCTATTGGGTAGGTTTAGGGTTGAAACCAAGTCTCCATAAAACTGAGTTCCTCTGCCAAATTTATGATCCAAAACTTTATTCTCTTTCCTCTCCTGAATCTATTCCTCTCAAGACTGAGGGATATCAAAGGAAGAGGGGGTTAAAATCACATATAAACCCCTGTGTCCCTGTCTTCTGGAGTAAAACATTTTTGCTTTCATCTTCCAGGGCTCCCTTGAATCTCAAAAGGCTGACTCAAGAGTTAGTAATGAGTACAACAGTTTTGCTCATGTTGTAATGCTGCAAAATAAATGGTTTTGCAAATGTATTTTTTAAGAAGAGTTAACGATTAGGAAACGTGAAGATGTAAGAACAAAGAATAGTTGTTGGACTGAAAAACAGGTAACAGTTTATTCTGTAAATCCACTACATGGCAGAATCACCAAACTCTCAGTTCCTTGAAAGATATAAAGGCCTGACACATATTTCTAAATTGTTTTTACAGGAGGCAGACCTCTGCCACATGGAAAACTGCTGAATGCAAGCATACAGACCCTAGACCAGTTGAAACCAGAAAGCTGATGATGCCTGAAACTTCACCTTGATGCCAACCAATCTGAGAATTGTGCTAGAGCTGATCACTCATCCTGTAGCCCTCTCCCACACACTGCCTTTAAAACCCCTTCCCTGAAAGCCATCACTTTTGAGCATGAGCTGTCTTGTTCTCCTTGCTTGGCACCCTGCAGTATTTGCTGTACTTCCCTTCACCACAACCTGATGTCAGTAGATACTGTGAAAGGGGAATAAATATCTCCATATTACAATGAGAAAACTGAGGCTAGAGCATTAGGCCAGCTCAATGAGTAGAAAGTTCAGCCTAATTCTAAAGCCCAGTCATCTTAACTGCTACAGTCTTCTCAGCATTGGACCCAAATTTAAGAACCTCTCTTCAAGCTAGGTCACTATCAATTCCAGATAAGTCATCATTGACCTTCACCTAACCCTCCCCCAAAAAAGTCTCTAAATTGACTTTCAAAGTCTGTAGCAGCAGTAAGCCCACAGATACACTGAAAGGTACTTATGGTTAAACGTTATTGGTGCTGCAATAATGCACTGTGAAAGGATAATTAACAATGTTGCAGACAGCATCTGGATGGATGTGCCAGGCCCTAAGGGAGAAAGAAATGAGATAAGAGAATGGAAGGCTCCAGTGGAACTGCATTAGGAACTGCGAAGTGTGGCTCTTAACCATGAATGAGTAATAGTGAAGACCACCAGGGAGCCATCAAGGATCCTGGAGAGAAGATGGGGACAGTCAAAATAGAAAGAAGTTAGAAATCAGAGATCAAGACATGAAGAACACTGCCAAGGCGAAGCAATGACCCATGCAGGAACCAGGGGACACGCAGCAGGCAGATTGTAGAGGGGCTGCTATGTCCTATGAGAATTCTTCTCATCCACAGTTACCCTTATTGCCCTCCAAAGAAACCTACATCCTAGAGAAAAGGCAGCAGTCAGGAGAATGGAGTATAACAGATGGTACATGGGTGACACTGGCTATAATATCCCTATATGCCTCAATTACTCATCTGTTTAATGGAACTAATAATTTTGACCTCAAAGGGTTGCAAGAATCGGATGAGATAACATATGCAAAGCATTTAGTGCCTGGGGCGTCATACTCATTCGGAAGATGCTGGCTCTTTTTATTATTATTGCTATTGTTGCTGGTTATTATCATCATTAATATCATCATCCTCGAGGGAAGAACAATTATTTTTAAAGACAAAATATAATGGCCTAGATCATATTCAGTGAAAAGTTCATGGGTATTCCTTGTATTAGTCAAAAGCTTGGCAGTTTGGGTCATGCAGTTTCTAATGACACAGGTGCTCCCGATAGCATTAACAAAAGAAGTAAAACAAAATAAATAAAGCAGCATTTGGTGCCCTACTTTTCTTCTGTACCATTTACGCGTTCTCCTAATTAAATTTTTGAGTAAACTCCATTCCACAGCCGTGCTGGGTTTCTCAGATGCGCTATAGAATGATTCACAGCCTTGATATAAACTTCTCCGCTCTGAATGCCAAATTCCTTGCTGTAGGTACAATATCAGAATCCATTTATTATTTCACCCTTGCTTAATTAATTCTGCTGCCAGCTACCTGTTGATGATGGAGCTCTGTTGACCATGCTGAACAAAGTTTTAATCCAAAGAGTTTTAATAATGTGTTTACTGCCAGGTGGCCTGCCACTTGTGATTAAACTTCATGAGGATTTATAACCATCTTTCCCCCTACATGTCTGCAACCTTTAAGGGATGTCTGATAAAAAGCAAAGGTCGTGGGTTCCAAAAGCCCGTGTTCTAATGAATGTGTTGGACAGCTGATCCTGAATGCGCAGCTGTTTCTCACCCTTTCTCCACCCTCCCCACTCTTATTTTTTTACAGCGATTCCCAACAAGGATAAAAATTAACATGAATAGAATTAATGGTTTCATTTTGCAAGAGAAAGGGAAGAGTTTACGATGCCTCTCTGGGGAAAGGGGCTTCTGTCTTTGCTGATGACCCAAACATGTCTGCCAAGGAGAAATACGGTGTCCAGTCTCCCATTGAACTGCCACACGAATGGATTGGCCACGGCTTCTGGCTTGACAGGTGCAATAAATATTAATTAGTGTGCTTGGCTACAGAGGGAGTAATGATATACACTGCTCCTCTGAAGCGTTAAATTGTAGTGTTAGTCTTGATAATGCTTCATCTTCTCCATCACACCAGGAAAACATTTAGAGTTACACACGTCCCTGCATAGGCAAAGGAGTAAAGGTTTGTCTGTTGTCAGGAATTACAGATGCAAAAGGTGGGGGCTTAAGACTAACGGTGAGTTAGGCGCTAGGCATTCCTTGTATGATTGTTGCATTCTTTTTTAAAATCAGCATTTCAGGTGGCACGAACCAATTTCTAAAATATTTGCTGTTGGTAAGGGATGAAGCTGAAACACTGTGCTCTTGTCAAGGTATTTGATTACATTGGAAATGGATCTAAAAACTCCTTGTCTAAAACAACTGCCGCAAATCTGCATTAAATATTAGAGGAACTGTGTTTATTAGATTACGGGAAACTTGGTAGGTTTATGATGTTGAATTGAATGATTAGGATGGTCCTGAGTGTTTATGCAGGAGTGTTTCTAACAGCCTTGGACTAGAGATGGCTGTATTGGGGAACTAACGATAAAATTGCTCTTAAAATTCAGCTCTGATCAGGAAAGAAAAAAAAGAAAACTGGCAAGGGAGGCCATGATAAGCAAATTAACATTAGCACTGATTCTAGGCTTGCAACAAAACAGGTTTTTGAAATGGGTATGTTTAGTTGTTTACACCTGAAGTTACAGCAAAACAACAGCATTTCACCAAGAAAAGAGGCTCTAATTAAAGACTGATATTTTCCAAATGCTTAATTATAATGGCTTACAGTTCTGCCTAAGGGCTTCTCTAGGAGCTAATTTGCTGGAATATTACCAATTACACTTTTTCGTTTGTTGAAGATCTTGCTCCCCTGCAAATTGTCTCTTTTTAGTTTGTTGTAACTTCCTCTGGCACTCTTTCTGGGAATGTTTCCTACCGCCTGTATAGGAAAGACTAGCAAGAAATTTGGCAAACAAAGTTTCATTCTGGGTAGAATTCTTCCCCCTCCCGCATGGCTTAAATGTGTTGATATCTGTTTTTGTACTGCAGCTGCAAAGAAAAATGGATTTTGGCAATGCGAATGCATGCTTGTTTCTTATTCTCTCCTGGAGCCCTGGGTTCTAGCAGCGTATCCCCAAGCAAGCATTTCTGGAGCCACAGTGAGCACAGGAAAGCAGCACCCAATGGGCACTGAAATATTAACTAATGTTGAGTTGCCCTGAGTCAGCAGGTGCCTGGGCACTGGGACTAGATCATTTTTGCAAAGTACACCCGCCGGGCAATCTCCCAGGACACAGGCAGCTCCAAACAGTGGGACACGCAGTTCCTCTAATCCCTCCTCCCCTACAACTCTTCCACCTGCTCTCCCAGAGAGAAACAGAGTCCATGTTTTCCCTGGGACCTTGGAAAAGATTTATCTACCCTCTGGAGGTGGGCCCCACAACTACAGTCCTTTATATTTCCTGCCTGCAAGATCCTGCAGCATAGAGATCACTGTGTATAGGAGCTGATGAGAAGCAGAGACTAATATGTGAACTGTCACTCAACATGGGGTCAGGTCCTAGAACTTCATCCCGGGCAGGGTAGACCAAGAGATAAACAGGGAGGCCAATGTAGGAAGAGCAGGGTGTGTTCTACAGTCCCAAGTACTAAAGTGCTCCTCTACAATGCTCTGGACTAGAAGGTTCTATCTAGTTGCTATGAAACAATTCATAGAAATGGCTGAGATTCTGTAAATAAATCACAATTAGTGATATCCTTGAAGATTAGGGTGCTATTATTAAACACTGCCTTACTGATGTGTGCTTACAACTACTTTGAAACTTTTCAAAGTTCAATCCCTTCAACCAAAATCAAGGTATGCATATCCAAAGGCAAACCAGGAGACAGTATTTAGGAAGCTCTTGGTCCCATGAAAATCAAAATTCTACCAACTAATATTGAGAAAAGTGTATCAAAAACTGAGCAAGCTTTGATCCTTTCCTTTGAGCTCCAGTAATTCTTTAAAACTCTTTCACACTTAAGGTGCCATATCTACTCTAGTCCTAGGCTAAGACCTAATGATTGGAATTAGCAAGCTCCCTCCAGGCATGGTTAAGAGACTCAAACAGAAAAACATCTAGTCAGATGCAATTATGCTTCTGCCCATAAGAACATTAAATATCCTGTTGAAATCTTTAAAAGTATGTCTTACAAGCAAGTATTAATAGGTGGATTTTAAATAAAAATGCTGGTGAATTTGAACCAGACAGATCTGGGTTTAAATAGGGATTTTCAGTCTTGGGTAAGTAGCTTGAGCCTTAGTTTCCTCATCTATGAATTGAGAATAGTGGTACTTCCCTCAAAGGGCCACTAGGAGAATCAAATGAGATTAAGTTTATAGTGTTTGGCATAGTGATTAGTGCTAATAAATAGATACTATATATAGTAGTTACATGATAACAGTTATTACTATAATTATTGACATGAAATTAAATTCCAAGATCTCCACCATGACTATGTCTTACATCATAGGACTCTTCTCTGTAGTCATCCTACCTGTGCTGGCAGGATTATAGCCATCAAGAAGATTTCACACCCCAATCCCCAATCTGAGACTGTGAATCTGATGAGATATCACACTCATGAATATGTTACAGTGAATATGTTTAAGGGACTAATCAACCGACTTTAAAATAGAGTATCATAGATTATCCAGGTGAGTCCAATAAAATCATGTGCCCCCTTAAAAGCAGAGCTAGGCAGGAAAGGCAGAGAATTGGATTTAACCTGCTGTTGTTGGCTAGAAGATGGAAGGAGCCATGTGAATAGTGTGAAAAAGAAGTGAATTCTGCCCAACCACCACTGAGACCCCTGAGTTCCAGATGAGAAGTGACTACTTCCTGACTGATAGCTTGATTTCAGCCTTGTGAGAACCTGAGCAGAGAACTCAGCTGTGCCCAGACTTCTGATCCATGGAAACTAAGAGGTAATAAATGGATGTTGTTATAGGCCCCTAACTTTGTGATCATTTGTTATGACAGCAATAGAAAATCATTAGAGCTGTCCACCCCTTACTATAACAGGCAGTTTTTGAATGTGCTCTGCTCTTTATACCTCAGGGTCTTTGCACAGACTGATTCCTCCATCTACAATCTCTTTCCTCAGTCTCCCACCCAGCTAACACCTTTTGCTCATACTTTGTGTCAGGTCAAATTTCACTTCTTCATAGAAGCAGTCTTCGAATTTCTTATCTAAAGTGCCCCCCTCTTCATTTTTTTCAAGATGCTATTGGTCTCTTCCTCAGTCTTTGCCAGAGCTTGTGATAATGTTGTCTTTTTTTTTTTTTTTTCAGTGCATGCATGTCTGATTCTTTACAACCCTATAGACTGTAGCCTACTAGGCTCCTCTGTCCATGAAATTCTCCAAACAAGAACTACTGGAGTGGGTTGCCATGCCCTCCTCCAGGGGATCTTCCTGACCCAGAGATCAAACTCTAATTTTTCCTTACTTGACTGTAAATATGCACATACCATGACTCAAAAGATAATTTGTTGAATGAACATAGGTTAATACTTTACCTCACTTGATCTTTATGAATCATGTCTACTTTCATGAGGAAGTAGCATTATTCCCATTTTACAGATGAGGAACTTGAAATGTAGAGTGATCGAGTAACATTCCCAAGATCATACAGCCCCTAAGTGATTGAGCCTAAGCATGATCCCAAAGTTAACATTCTCAGTCTCTGAGCTTTTATGATCCTCTGATGTTAAGTTCTTGTTGTTGTTTAGTCACTAAGTCACGCCTGACTCTCTTACGACCCCATGGACTGTAGTCCACCAAGCTTCTCTGTCCATGGGATTTCCCAGGCAAGAATACTGGGGTGGACTGCCATTTCCTCCTCCAGGGGATCTTCCTGACCCAGGGATTGAACTCGTGTCTCTTGTGTCTCCTTCATTGGCAGGTGGATTCTTTACCACTGAGCCACCAGGGAAGTCTGATATAAGTTCTGCAGGTAGGAAAATATTACATCAGAACAAGCTAACAGATTTTATTGCCCCAAATTCAGATATATGAGTAGGTTTAAGATGTAACACATCCTTACATCTGAAACTTAGTGCCACAGCAGTTGAGGTATGGTCTTTGTATCAGTGTCAGGGCTCCTGAAACTAAGCAGGTGGCTTAAAACAACACAAGTTATTATCTCACAGTTCTACAGGCTAGAGGTCTGAAATCAAGGTATCATCAGGGCCATGCTGCCTCTGCAACCTGTAAGGGAGGATCTTTCCTTGCCTCCTGTTAGATTCTGGTGGCTTGCTGCAATCTCTCAGGATCCTCGGCCCGTGGGTGCATCACTCCAATCTCTGCCTGTCTTCACACAGCATACTCCCCTTGTGTGTGTGTGTCCAAAGTTCTCCTTTTTATAAGAACACCAATCACACTAGATCTAAAGCCCGCCCTACTCCAGTATGACCTCATCATTACTTAACTAATGACATCTGCAATCACTCTACTTCCAAGTCAGGTTACATTCTCAGGTACTGAAGATTAGGTTTTCAACATATGAATTTGGGAGCCACAATTCCACCCCTAACAATCTTCAGGCTACAGTATATGATTTTGACCTTTATGTCCATGAAGGTCCTGCTCCTCTGTTTGCTGATATGTGGCTCCTCATTACCCGGGTAGACCAGAGCAGCTGGGGTCAGAGGCTGCCTCTGCTGCCGTGGTGGCTGTGACAGGAGGGAGCAATTAGAGAAAGGACTTGTTTGTGAAAGCCAAACTCCGTGGCCTCATGAATTGCTCTCCTACTTCCTGCTTCCTCCTTGCTCTCTGCTCAGGCTCTTGGGTAGTCATTTACAGGAAAGCATGTGATAGGCATGTATCACTGTGAAACTGTGATCCATGTCTTAGACATTTGATTTTGCAGATGAGAGTTTTACAAAAGCATCTGCAGAAATCTGCTTGATTCCTTTCTTGACAGTTCTAACTGGGAGACAAAAATAGAAACATGTATAGCAACCACCCCAATTATGGCCCCAGATTATTAAAACATTAAAATACAGTCGTGCAGCCAGTCACGACTTATATATGTTTTATTGTACTAGCAAGAGACCACTGCACTGCTTGAAGTGTGACTCTGAGGTCACTGAATATGAGGAATTCTCCAACTGTTTCACAGCTACCACTGGGTATGTGTGCAGAGACTGCATATTTGTAGAGGAAAGAAACCCATGATAAAATTAGCCAGTCAAAATTTTCCAATAATAGAAAAATGTGAGATGAGACATGAAATATACTTTAGGGCATCTACCAGATATTGGATATACTGGGACTGTAACAAAGGACCTCTGACTTTTAGGAAAATATGCATTGTGTTTCTTGAGCTGTTTGTTCCCACTTGTCTCAAGCTTCCCTATATGCCATGGCTACCAAAAGAAAGCAAGAACAAAACATTCTAATATCTGAACCATGCTACTGGTCATGGAGTCCCGGCATTCTGATTCACGTGTTCCAAAGTAATAATTAGATATTTAAAAATTTAAAATTGAGATGGCCTGGACACTGGCAAAGAGAACAGACTCTGCCCTTTGTAATATAGGCAGTCATTAACCCATAGTGTCTAGTGGTGAAGGAGGTCTGAGGGGTCCTGAAAAGGGATCAGTGTGGCCAGGGTAACAAGGGGTACTCCAGGGACACAGGATCATATTTACCAACTGATCAACTGTATCATTGTGAGCCAGGTAAAGATCAACACTGGGCAAATTTATACCCCAAAACTTGCCATGAATGTAACTCTCTGTAGACATGCCACCATAAAGGATGTTGTTGTTGTTCGGTTACTAAGTCATGTCCAACTCTTTGTGACCTCATGGACTTCAGCATGCCAGCCTCCTTGTCCCTCACTATCTCCCAGAGTTTGCCCAAGTTCATGTCCATTGAATCAGTGATGCTATCCAATCATTCATCCTCTGCCAACCTTGTCTCCTTTTACCTTCAGTCTTTCCAAGCAACAGGGTCTTTTCCAGTGAATCAGCTCTTCGCATCAGGCAGCCAAAGTACTAGAGCTTCAGCTTCATATCAGTCCTTCCCATGAGTATTCAGGGTTGATTTCCTTTAGGATTGACTGGTTTGATCTCCTTGCAGTCCAAGGGACTCTCAAGAGTCTTCTCCAGCACCACAGTCTGAAAGCATTAATTCTTTGGCTCTCAGCCTTCTTTATGGTCCAGCTCTCACATTCATACATGACTACAGGAAAAACCATAGATTTGACTAGATGGACCTTTGTTGGCAAAGTAATGTCTGTGTTTTTTAATATGCTGTCTAGGCTGGTCATAGCTTTCCTTCCAAGAAACAAGTGTCTTCTAATTTCTTGGCTGCAGTCACCATCTGCAGTGATTTGGAGCCCAAGAAGAGAAAATTTGTCACTGCTTCCACTTTTTCCCCTTCCATTTGCCATGAAGTGATGGGACTAAATGCCATAATCTTAGTTTTTTGAATGTTGAGTTTTAAGCTAAGTATTTTCTTTGGGGTCCAATATGAATTCTCCCTGCTGTCTCTTGCTATATTTTTTCAAGTTCCTATTAAGACACTGAGCTGTGGCATTGTTTGATGTGAGCCTTAACTGTTCATGTGAGGAGGGTCTTGCTGAGTTAGAAAGGCAAGGGTGGGATGATAAGGGAGAATGGCATTGAAACATGTTAATTATCATATGTGTAATCAATCGCCAGCCCAGGATTGATGCTCGGGGCTGGTGCATCGAGATTTCCCGGGGGGAGGGAGGAGGGAGGGAGGAGCGAGGGGGGTTCTGGAGGGGGAGCATATGTAAACCCATGGCGATAACATGTCATTGTACGGCAAAACTAATAAAATAAATAAATAAATAAGAAATTCCTTTATCACCAGCTGGTTAGCCCCTACTTGCAATAGGTGATGTTTTCCCATTTCCAACACAAGTTACATTTTTGTTGGAAGCACTACTTTTACAGGACACAAATATATTCAAAGACATTCATACAAACAGATTTTCTGCTCAAAAATAGGTGACACTTGCTTAAAACATATCTTCAGGTGTCCCCCAAGTCACTTCCCATTTCATCCTGTGATACTGCTTTCACAAATCAAAACAGAACCATGGCTAATGTCTACAGTTTAAAAAGATTAATTGGAAAATTCATAAATTATTTCTTTTAAACTTAAAGGAAGCAAATTGATAGCCATGTGAATAATCCATATTCTTGAATTAGTTGTCCGCAACTGAAGTTCAAATTCCATATTTAAATACAACTTGAACTCCCAGATTGGTTTTAAAACTTGGATGATTTGGCCACCCTGGACCTGCCTTCCCACATCACAGCAGAAGTGTAGTCAATTCACTACAGTCCCCATTCTCTTGACTCATTTCTGTTACCTGACAGCTGTGGGTACTTGATAATGTTTATATATTGCCAAGGCCAATTTCTTGCTATAAGGAAAGGCCTCTGTATTGATTAAAATTTTTCAGGACATTAACCTGAATTTTCTTAGTCTTGGTCACTGCATGTGAAATTCAATATTCAAACTATCCCAAAACATCCTCAATTGCTATTCAAGTCAGATGCATTTACTTAAATAAGCAATTAGCCTTGGCAATAAAAGCTTGAAAAGAAATGAAGTTCATGAATCTGCTACTCGTCCTTCCCTAGATGATGCCATTAGTCAGTGTCCAAATGCGTAGCAAATATTGTGCCAATTCTGGTACCAAGGAGATTGAAGATAGGAATGTCTAATGTTCCAGAAATCTCAAAGGGGCAGAGGTGGGGTTGGCTCAGATATGGTAAATGAATCTACTAAATGTCTGCATGCATACAACACTCTACTAGGGAGGCTTGGGTTAAGGGGTAGAGATGAAGACAATGGACTCCAAGATTATATAGTATATGTATTATATATATGAATAGTGAACATATATGCATTATATATATTAATATAAAGTATATGTATTATACATACGAATAGTGAATATATAATGCATGTATTATATAAATATACAAATTATATAATACATGTATTATATAAATTTATTTATATAATATGTAAATATATAAATAAATTATATAAATAAATGAATTGTTTAAATATTATATAAATATATACATATATAAATATATGTATTATAAATATGTTATATAAATACACATATATAGCACATAATGTTCATATAGATACACAACATATTTGCCATTGGTTGGAAAATCAAAATAACTATAAAATACATCTGTAAATCAATGACCAGTATTTAAGATACAAGTATAACTTAAATATTTTATAGCCTAAATATTTTTAAATAAGAAGAACAAATTGTGTTATCCAGAGTCTCTTCATAGAAGATTGATAGACTGTCAAATATATGCACCAACATGCTGAAAATAGTTCAGAAATACAGTTATTTTTACCTCTCTGCATAGAAACAACTAGTATTGCCTGTGGAGTTTTCTCTATGAAACCTGACTTAGGTTTTGTGAAGAAGGAAAAGAAGGTTCAATTAAAATCCATACATAATTTACCAGTGGCTATGGTAAAGTGACTTGTAGAAATCACTCACATGCTCTTATCTCCCTCCTCCTTTTCTCTAAATCCCAATACTTGCCCTGCCCTTGGAGGTATCTTCCCCAAATCCAAGTTTCAGTACATGTCCTCCCCTTGAGACACCTCAAGCCATGAGCTGGAGCTGAGGTGACTGCTCCTTCTCTTGAACAAAAGGTACTTAATCTCCAAATATAAGACTTGAAAGGAAAAAACTTTAAAGAATAAAAAACACATTTCTTTCACAATTAGGCACAGACTTGCCTGAAATAGAAGCTCTTGCTAAATCTGAATGGCCATAAAAACACATTTGACTCAGTTGTTTTGTAATAGATTAGGGACAGGTAAGTTGATGTATATTTACATTCCTTAAATTAAGAAATATTTCTTGAGAACCTACTGTGTGCTAGATAATAGGGTTATAAAAAATACTCTTGACTTAAAAGGACACAATCCACAGAAGAATCAGACATAATAAATGCTATAATAACAGCATATATTTTGCATATGCCAACAAAAGTCCATATAGTCAAAGCTATGGTTTTTCCAGTAGTCATGTACAGATGTGAGAGTTGGACCATAAAGAAGGCTGAACACCGAAGCATTGAGGCTTTTGAACTGTGGTGTTGGAGAAGATTCTTGAGAGTCCCTGCACTGCAAGGAGATCAAACCAGTCCATCCTAAAGGAAATCAGTCCTGAATATTCACTGGAAGGACTGATGCTGAAGCTGAAGCTCCAGTACTTTGGCCACCTGATGTGAAGATCTGACTCACTGGAAAAGACCCCAATGCTGGGAAAGATCGAAGGCAGGAGGAGAAGGGGATGACATAGGGTGAAATGATGGGATGGCATCACCCAACTCGATGGACATGAGTTTGAGCAGCTCCAGGAGATGGTGAAGACAGGGAAGCCTGGCTTGCTTCAGTCCATGGGGTTGCAAAGAGTCAGACACGACTGAGCAACTGAACAACAACAGTATGTATAAAGCGCTATGGAAGATTTCAGAAAGAGGCACAGGGTGGGGATTTCCCTAGTGGTACAGTGGTTAAGACTCTGTACTTCCACTGGGACACAAGTTTAATCCCTGGTGGGGGAACTAAGATTCTGCATGCTGCACAGTGCTACCAAAAGAAACAAACAAAACAAAAAAATCTTAATTAAAAAAAAGGAAACAGGCTTACTGGATTTATCAGTTAGCTACTGCTACATAACAAAGCACCCCACACTTAAACTCAAGACATGAACCATTAATAATTTCTCACATATCTAGCATGAGAGGAATGATTCTGCTGATCTCAGCTTGGCTCAATCATGCATTTGCAGTCATACCCTGGATGGCTAGTCCAAGGTAGCCTTGGCTGGGTCAACTTGGGTCATAACTTGGCTCTGTTTCACATGTCTCATTTCCAGTGAAACTGCCTGTACATGTCCTCAGAGAAAAAAATGAAAAGGATCAAAAGAAATGGGGGCAGAAATTGACAGGAGGCTTTTTTTAAGCCCCTGCTTAAGTCAAGTTTTTATTGTTCAATTAGCTAAAGCAAGTCACATGAACAAGCCTAGTGGCAGTTTGAGAAGGAATCAGCAAGTAACAGACCAAAGGACATAGACACAGGGAGGTCATTTAATTAGGGTCAATGATGTAATCAGGCTACCCTTATAGTTCAGTTGGTAAAGAATCTGCCTGCAATGCAGGGGACCCCAGTTTGATTCCTGGGTCAGGAAGATCCACCAGAGAAGGGATAGGCTACCTACTCTAGTATTCTTGGGCTTTCCTTGTGGCTCAGCTGGTAAAGAATCCACCTGTAATGCAGGAGACCTGGATTCAATCCCTGGGTTGGGAAGATCACCTGGAGAAGGAAAAGGCTACACACTCCAGTATTCTGACCTCGAGAATTCCATGGACTGTATAGTCCATGGGGTTGCAAAGAGTAGGACATGACTGAGCAACTTTCACTTTCAATCATAGTGGAGAAAGAAGAAAGACTATGTGAGAGTGACTTCATAGGATGAGTAGAATATTAAAAAGCATAGACAGGGGAAGGGTATTCCAGGTATAAAAGGAAGAGACACACAGTTTCTCTACTGCAAAGGAGAGACTGGGAAGAAGAGAGGAACTAGAAGCTAGTGAACTACTTAGGAACAGCTGCAGGTGCACAAACAAAAAATGAATACAATAGGGACTGAGCCAAGGTGACAACAGCAGAGAAGGCAAGAATGGGAGAGACTGAGAGCCATCATGAGAGCAGAATCAATATGAATGAATGTATATAGGAGCTGGACAAGAGAGAAGACTCAAATGTGAGCAGAAGTATGTACAATGAGCATCTATCTGAGTTGATGACAATGCTAGTAACAAGTCAAAAAAGAGAAGCAAGTTTGGGGGCAAAGAGAAAGGATGAACTGGTTTTTGTCACGTTGATCTAGAAGTAACTGCAATAGTACTGAGATCTACTAGTCTACCATATAAAGAAGAAAATTTTCAAAGATTAACGAGCACTGCTGAGGGCAGTTGATAAATTGGAAAGAGCCATGAATATGGAACTAGAACTGCTGGAGTCCCAGCTCTTCTGCTTATTAATTGTGTAAAAATATGAGGATAAAGCATAGAAGAAAATGTGGCATCACAGGGGGTACCAATTGTTCATTTACTGATATGTTTTAAATCCTTGTCTTGCTGTTGCTCTAGTGCTGTCTCTTCTCTCATTCCATGTTCATTTTTAAAAACCATCCATGGCTATAAAATTCTTCAGAAGAAAAAAATCTGTACATCCAGAGGGACAATTATTTCACCTACAGGTTTCATAAACCATTTGGGACTTTTTTTTAATATCAATGAGTTCTGTTCAGATAAGCTACTGCTGTAATTTTTTTCTTTAAAACTTCAACTTACTGTAATTTAAAAAATAACCTTAGCTGTTTTGCATTTATATTGACTTATTTTTGCATTATTATTATTTCATCAGGAAAAACTTGACTCAAAGAACTTTTAGATATGATTTCCAAAAGGTTACTGAGTTTGTAAACGTGATTTGATTGGATTTGGATGCTAAAAAGTTTTCCAGTGAAACATATGTACAATTTTATGTTGAAAGTGTATGGAAAAGAAGAGGGTTATTATACCAAAACTGACTCCACAGACCACCTTTAGTAGTGTATCTTTTGCAAAATTTCAAGTTAACTCTGGAGTCGTCTTCCCTGGTGGCTCAGACACTAAAGGATCTACCTGCAATGCAGGAGACCCAGGTTTGAACCCTGGGTTTAGAAGATCCCCTGCAGAAAGAAATGGCAAACCACTCCAGTATTCTTGCCTGGAGAATTCCATGGACAGAGGAACCTGGTGGGCTACATTCCCATGGAATCACAAAGAGTCAGGACATGACTGAGCGACTAACATTTTCACTTTAACTCTGGAATGAAGAGAGCACAAAATGACTAAGAAGTCTTTGGAATAACCAAGTGTCGTCAGGCCAGTCATATTCCTGGATGGGACTGAATTTCAGCTCAATTTGAAGGAGCAGAGAGTTGTAGGCTGAATGAGAGAAAGAAGACAATGCAGAACTGGCATGGAAGACTGTCCATTATGTGTGGTATAATTAGCAAGCCTTTGCAACTGGAATAAAGTTGTGAGTTGAGGGCAGAATCCTGAAACCATTGAAAGTCCCCTGAACTTTATATGAGGATCAGAAACACTTGTTTGGCCTTTACGGCCTTTCTAGACCTTCCCCAGTGCCTCTCAAAGCTACTCAACTCCAGTTAGATGGGTCCACCTCCATATCCTACCAGCTCACTACGCTTCAGCACTATCAGCCCAGATCAAGAGTTCTCATCACTGGCTATGTATTGGCATCACCTGTGAAGTTTTGTCAGACTTGCTATTTGTTTTTAACATATCTGTCTTTCCTCTCCAAAAGAAGAAGGACAGATATATTAAAATCTCAGTGTCAGAGTCTAGGTCTAATGTAAGTTTGTGGAGACAATGGTGGAGAAAGGCGACATTTGTTCTGAGGGTGATTTTAATGAGTGTGATATTGATTGACTCCTCCCTACAGAAACACGATGCCTAGGTCACAAAGAGAGACACACATTGGTCCTCCTGGTGGCAGATGAATGACTTTTTGAAAGCCACTATCTTCAAGAGGCTGAGAGAAGTATCATAGCAAGAGACCAACAAGGAATAAAAGTCAATGGTTCTCTCCCAGTCTTTCAGCATCCTGCAGATAGGCCAGCTTAGTCTGTAAGTCAGTGACATTCACAGAGGAGACTTCCAGCTCCTGTTGTTCTTTTAAAAGGTCTAGAATGAGAATGTCTTGTAAGCAGGAAAAAACAACCCAAGTTTGGTTACCAGATAGTCTACCTGTAGGTGCAAGGTTTTATAGGAGTTGTTATGAACACAAGCTGCAAGGACAGCCCCTCCCACTGAAGGGAGGGTGTTGTGGAAGGTTCCCCACTACATCCTCAGGTTCACAGATTCCTAGAAGGACTCACAAAATTCAGAAGAGCTATTATACTCAGGGTCACGTTTAACTACAGAGAAAGGATGCAAATTTAAATCAGCAAAGAGACCAGGCACAAACTTGCAGCTATCCTTTCCCAGTGGAGTTATATAGATAGTACTTGAAGCTGAAGCTCCAAAACTTTGTCCACCTGATGTGAAGAGCTGACTCATGGCAAAAAACCCTGATGCTGTGAAGGACTGAGGGCAAGAGGTGAAGGGGACAACAGAGGATGAGATGGCTGGATGACATTCAATGGACATGAGTTTGAGCAAACTCTCGGGAGCTAGTGAAGGACAGGGAAATCTGGTGTGCTTACATTAATGGGATCGCAAAGAGTCGGACATGACTGGCTGAATAACAATGACAACTTAATTCTCCCAGAAAAAATGTGCAAGAACACACAGAGAGCATCGCAAACCAGGGAAGCCTTACTGTTCAAGGTTTTCTTGGGGGTTGGCCACATAGGCATGGAGCACTCTTGTGACTGACCTTTGTTTCTCAGCCTCCAGGACTTCCAGAGGTCAGACTGATAGCACACAGTCCCAGGTCCCCACCATAAATCACAGCCTGAGTATAAACCATCTGGTGTGGTTCAAGGCCACAAGAAAACAATGACGCTTCTGTCAAGTATCCTATTCCAAAGTCTCAGAGGTTATCTCTCAGGACCCAGTCAAGAGAGATGGAATGTGCAGGGTTTGTTCTTTCCAGGCCTGCTGAGTCACACTTCTGTACCACCGAAGCAGACCAGTTGGGATGTACTCTCAGGCCTGCCCACTTGTCTTTCCATGAAGGGAAAGAAGTGCTGCTCTGGGGCCCCACATTCCCTATCTTTACAGCAAAGGCCCAAACTGAAGTCTGATGAGATGCATCTTTGAAGTCTTGGTTTTAGGTCTATAAAGCACAATACTTCTCAATCCCACATATAACAGAAGAGCACAGTGTATAAGAATGAAAACTCAAGTCTTTCAACATTTTCTCTACTAATTAACTTGCTTGCTAGGTGACACTAGTGGTAAAGAACCTGCCTGCCAATGCAGGACATATAAGAGATGGGGGTTCAATCCCTGGGTTGGGAAGATCCCATGGAAGTGGGCATGGCCAACCCACTCCAGTATTCTTGCCTGAAGAATCCCACAGACAGAGAAGCCTAGCAGGCTACAGTCCCCATAGGGTCACAAAGAGTTAGACTTGACTGAGTGACTTAGCATGCAAACATTGTGAAAAGTCAAGAAATAGTCTTTAGCTTTGAAATAGTCTTTGATTTTTCAGTATTTTCTTTCTTTTATATACTTGGCTATGAGATATTTTTAAATATTTTTATAGAAAAATCCAGTATTAAAGTTTCAGGAGATCTGCAAGTCAAAACATCTTAATACAATCCTCCTAAAGAGACTAATATAATGTATACAAGATAGTCCTCCTCCTCAGATTATCCCCTGTCTGTGAAATCTGTTGTTCTTTTTTAACACAAAATTCTGAAGACCTTTATCTATCTTTTTGCTGCCTACTTTAAAGTACTTGCAAATTAAATCTATGCTCTTTGATCCATGTTGATTTCTTTGTGTGTATTTAATACTTTCACCAAAGGGCAAAGGCAGCGTCTAGATATGCTGAGAATCCTATCTTTTTATGAGTTGAGAGGAAAACAGTCTGCAAAGCTGAGGGAAGTGAAAAGAGATCAGAAGTTTGCATTGAACCTGAGACTCTCCTGCACTGTACCCAGTCCCGTGCCAAATTTGTACAGGTGTACACCACAGGAACAGATGAACAAATGAGATTATAAGAACTCTCAGGATGTGCCTGAGCCCATAACGCACCTCTCCCAAAGCGGACTTGTGCATCTGTTATGAACTTGAAGTATTTGTGTACTTGCCAGCAAAAAGCTATTTAAACTGCTGAACTTGTACTCTATCAGGTCTTATGGTTTTAAAAAGAAAGAAAGAAATGATGAGATGATATGACAGGAGTGTCATGGTGTGCTCAGTGTGAAGGGAAGACAGAGCCCAGTAGAAGAGGCACAAGATTTGAGGTATCCCAATGTGCAGAATAGTATAGTGATTAGATTTCCATCCTTTTGTGCTGGGAATGCATTGTTTTGTAAGGAATGTTGAATTGTAAAGGTTTTTTTAATGTGGCTTTTATAATAAGCTTTGCTTAGGGCAAACAATTATGTTTATTTGGAAGATAAATATGGGAAGGATGTCCTCACTCCAGACCCTGGATATTTGCAAACAGTCTCTCTATGGTCCTTATCCTCCTTCTCACTAATACCTGTGCCCTCAATTCTTACTCCTCTCCCTACTTTGTAGTCTCCTAAGCCTGATTTTTTTTCCATAAATTTCTCCAATTTTTCATTCATTTGACAAATGGTTTATAGTACCCAATTACTCCCTGGCCCCATGGAGCTTAAATTCAAGCAGGGCAAAACAGATAATTAACATAATATGTATGCAAATGAAGTATGTTAGAAGGCGCTGAGTGCTATGGAGAAAAATAAACAAGGTGAAGGGGATGTGAAAGTGCCAGAGGGTTGAATCAAAACTTTCCTGTGTTCTTTCTGTTTTCCTTGAACTTTCAGCTGTTCTGATACACTGATTCTGCTTGATTTGCTGCTAGGAGAAAGCAAATTCTTTTTCTTTTTCTCTTGCTTTCCCTTTATGATGTGCAATGTGCAAATAATAGTTAATGTTTGAATGGAACCTTCATAATCATTATTTCTTGTAATCCTTTACAAGTTTCAGAAAAGTGAATAACTTGGTTCAGGTCAAATAGCTACTAACTAACAAATAGGAATCTTGATCCCAGGTTCTCTGAAACCAAGTTGCTCTGACTTTTGTACATATGGTCACTTCCATTGGTTGACTCCCAAAAGAAAAACTAAAGGTATGAATATTTGGACAAGTGGAGGAGAGAATATCTTAAATAAAATGGCAAAAGAATCATTCATGAGGGCAACAGATAAACTGTCTTAGTGGATATTACGGCTGTTCAAACAATCATTCAATAAATGTTTCTTGAGTGTCTATTATGTGCTAGGTGCTAAGAGTCAGATCTGCATATAAGATACCTTAGATTTAACAATACATAGTGTCAGATTCAGATAATCACGATGGTGTGATCACTCACCTAGAGCCGGACATCCTGGAATGTGAAGTGAAGTGGGCCTTAGGAAGCATCATTACAAACAAAGCTGGTGGAGGTGATAGAATTCCAGTTGAGCTATTTCAAATCCTAAAAGATGATGCTGTGAAAGTGCTGCACTCAATATGCCACCAAATTTGGAAAACTCAGCAGTGGCCACAGGACCGGAAAAGGTCAGTTTTCATTCCAATCCCAAAGAAAGGCAATGCCAAAGAATGCTCAAACTACCGCACGATTGCACTCATATCACACGCTAGTAAAATGATGCTCAAAATTATCCAAGCCAGGCTTCAGCAATACATGAACTGTGAACTTCCAGATGTTCAAGCTGGTTTTAGAAAAAGCAAAGGAACCAGAGATCAAATTGACAACATCTGCTGGATTATTGAAAAAGCAAGAGAGTTCCAGAAAAACATCTACTTCTGCTTTATTGACTATGCCCAAAGCCTTTGACTGTGTGGATCACAATAAACTGTGGAAAATTATGAAAGAGATGGGACTACCAGACCATCTGACCTGTCTCTTGAGAAATCTGTATGCAGGTCAGGAAGCAACAGTTAGACCTGGACATGGAACAACAGACTGGTTCCAAATAGGAAAAGGAGTAAGTCAAGGCTGTATATTGTCACCCTGCTTATTTAACTTATATGCAGAGTACATCATGAGAAATGCTGGGCTGGAAGAAGCACAAGCTGGAATCAAGATTACCTGGGGAAATATCAATAACCTCAGATATGCAGACGATACTACCCTTATGGCAGAAAGTGAAGAGAAACTAAAAAGCCTCTTGATGAAAGTGAAAGAGTAGAGTGAAAAAGTTGGCTTATGGCTCAACATTAAGAAAACTAAGATCATGGCATCTGGTCCCATCACTTCATAGGAAATAGATGGGAAAACAGTGGAAACAGTGTCAGACTTTATTTTGGGGGGCTCCAAATCACTATAGATGGTGACTGCAGCCATGAAATCAAAAGAGGCTTACTCCTCAGAAGGAAAGTTATGGCTAATGTAGATAGCATATTGAAAAGCAGAGACATTACTTTACCAACAAAGGTCTGTCTAGTCAAGGCTATGGTTTTTCCAGTAGTCATGTATGGATGTGAGAGCTGGACAGTGAAAAAGGCTGAGCGCCAAAGAATTGATGCTTTTGAACTGTGTGCTGGAAAAGACTCTTGAGAGTCCCTCGGACTGCAAGGAGATCCAACCAGTCCATCCTAAATGATATCAGTCCTGGGTGTTCATTGGAAGGACTATTGTTGAAGCTGAAACTCCAATACTTTGGCCACCTCATGCAAGAGTTGACTCACTGGAAAAGACCCTGATGCTGGGAAGGATTGGGGCAGGAGGAGAAGGGGACAACAGAGGATGAGATGGCTGGATGGTATCACCAACTCAATGGACATGGATTTGGGTAGACTCTGGTAGTTGGTGATGGACAGGGAGGCCTGGCGTGCTGCAGTTCATGGGGTTGCAAAGAGTCAGACATGACTGAGTGACTGAACTGAACTGAACTGAGTGTCAGACTGAGGCATAAATGTTTTAAATAAGAGTGGGATTATCATATTAATAATTGTCTCGTGGGTCTATCAACTTTAAGAGGGGTCAAGAAAAAGAAGTTACTAATACATGAAGATGTAGAAATAAAGGACACAGGAAGTGTAAATAAACTAAATTTTAAACCAAGGGCAGAATTAAGTGTTAAATCAGAGGGTACGCCTGTTAACTTAATAGTAAGTTCAATAGGGTGAAGTTAGGCTATAGCATGAGTCGCTATAAATTTCTTTTGAAATATCTTAAAGAGAGACATTGCATGAAAGAGATATGGTGTAATGGACCAAGCACAAGACGTAAGACTTTCCAATCCTGACTCTGTCATTTAGCAGTTTTGTGACCTTTAACTGTAAAATGAAGTTAATAATCCTTACCCAGCAGGATTGGGATTGCATAAAGTCACACATGTAAATGTGGCACTTAGGTGAGAAGTTTTGTCTGAGCTCTTACAACTGCAGGGGACAGAAATGCGACTCCAAAGGTTATTTATTGGCTCATATGAATAAAATTCTGTGCTGGGGCTTTAGGCGTGTCTAGAGGCAAGAACTCAGAGTATTGTCACCAGGAGCCCATCTCTTGGCTATGCTCTCATTTGTGCTCATTTATCCTTAGCTTGGCACTTCCTTGAGGGAACAAAATGGCGACTGGCAGCTCTACACTCAATTCTTCCCAGTTACAAAATTTTTCTCCATAATTCTACTCAAACCCTTAATAGTACCCTCATTGGTCCTGATTGGACTATGGGGCTACTTCATTAGGGATAAGGAGTCACTGTCCCTAAAGATTAGGGACAAGTTAATCATTAGAGACAGGGAAATCAACCCCCAGCATTCACTGGAAGGACTGATGCTTCAATATTTGGAGCTGACGCTCCAATACTTTGGCCACCTAATGTGAAGAGCCAACTCATTGGAAAAGACCCATTTGCTGGGAAAGTTGAGGGCAAGAGGAGAAGAGGGAGATGAATAAGATGGATGGATGGCATCATCATTTCAATGGACATGAGTTTGAGCACACTCTGGGAGATAGTGAAGGACAGGGAAGCCTGGTGTGCTGCAGTCCATGGGGTCACAAAGAGTCAGACACAATTTAGCAACTGAACAACAACAAAGGGACAAGGCAATTTACTGCTCTGATTTGCTTGGCTTGGTTCATATGCCAACCAGAGATAAAGTCAGCCCAACTGATCTACAGACACTAAAGGAGAGAAGGCTGGTGTTCCAGAGGAACCCAGAAGGCTGTAATGAGAAAGGGGAATACAAAATGACAAAAGCAAACTAGCTCCACCAGTACAGAGGTTCAATTAGTATTTGTTGCATCTCAATCAGTTACATTTGGGTATCATGTCTCTGGGTAGAACAGAAATAGAATATAGAACTCAGTCCCTGTGCTAATCATGTTTTCTAAATAATGTTTATTCTGCAAGAAAATGTAATAATCAAAACAATACTGTTTTCTTTGAGCACAGAGAGCCCACTCAAATAGCCCTGTGCTTTTCAAAAAAAAAATTCATTGCTATGGAAAATGCATTTCTTGCTTGGCTCATGAGCTGGGAAGAGAATATTGAAATATTAATATTTAGTGCATGCACCTAGAAATGACCCCGTATGCATAAATACACCTTAGCATCTCCATTTATACCTACATCAAGGAAAAAATTAAATTATGATATACTGCTGTGAAGAAATGAAATGAAACACCAGACATATATTAAACTTAAAGAATAGAAATGAACCCACAACACAAGGAAATTTGGAATCTCACACACTCTGCTTTCCTTAATATGGATCTCTGTGCTTTCTTGTCTGTTTCTATTGACTATTTGCAAACTTGGTGATATATAAAATTAATAGATTTTTACCTTTCACTTTGCATAAAGAACTTGATAAAGCAGGCCTCTTCCATCTTAAACACAGTATTTTTTCTTTCTTCTACCCCATTTCTCCCTTTCTTCACAGCCACAGTTTTAGAAGAGGCAGTCTACACTGGTTGTTTCTACTTTCTCAGCCCTGCCCCCATTCACACAAATATCACGAAAACCTGATTTCTGTCTCTAACACACAGGAACTGCCCTCACTAATGAGCTTTATCCAAGTCCAATAGAACCTTTTACTTTATTTAATGTGTCTATAACATTCTCTCTTCTGGAAACTCTCTTTCCTCAATTTCCATTGCACCAATCTCTCCTAATTTTCTGTCTACTTCTTTGGGTGCTTCATTTCAGTCTCCCTCACAGTTTCCTTTCCTCCATCTATCTCCTAAATATGATTTCCCTGGGTTGGTCCTTACTCTACATTATCTCCCCTAATCCTGTGTCTTTCTAACCTAAAATGCTGATAGCCCCCAAATTTTATATTTCAAGCCCAGACCTCCATCTATATTAAACTGCTCCTAGTCATCTTCCATTGGACTGGCCCACGCTTGCACAGACTATGAAAAAAAGAAAGAAAGATGCCTGGAAAACAGCAATATCTAACAGATATATGGAGGAAGAAGAACACTGAGGGCTCAGAGACAAAAATCCAGGAGTGACTGATATCCTAACAGCCAAAACAAGAGAGGATTTTTGGGGAAAAAAAAAAAAAAGAGGGCACAAAAGTATTACAAAGATCAAGTATGAGTGACGTGAGGACTGAAGACCATCCCCCTAAACTCACAGTTCGCAGCTTGCATTAGTGATCTGGACAAGAGACATTTCAGAGGTTAGGGCAGAAGCTAGACTCCCGGGGATTATAAGCCCATCCATTTTTTTTTTTCTTCATGTGCATTATTATTTTGATTTCAAATAAAATTTAGAAATGAATATAACCACAAAAAATTAAGCAAGCAAGTAATTAAATATCTCACTTAAAATTGAAGTAAATAATTAGAAAAGCACATATAGGAGAACATGAGTCATTCTTTTAAGAACCTGACTAAGGGGTGGAAACAGCCAAATGCAGATGAGGGTTTAGGGACTGCTTGTTTTTCCAGGTTGGTTGAGTGGGTAGCAGCTTTTAAACTGGGAGAAAGTTGAGGCTGTTTATTAAAGGAAGAAAAGCATTATGGAATTAGAACAGCCAAAAAACTTCCAACCACCTTCGTTGGGTTTTATCAAAACTATGGCTTTGCATGCATTTTATCCGCTTCACTTCCCTTGACTTCAGTAATTCTTTATTGAACCCAGGTTAAAATTTAATTCTCAGCCTTGCATTTAAATGATGTCCTCAAAGTCTGATTTCCTCTCTCCCATATTATATTCCCCAAGTACTACTCAAAACAATGCCAGGAGCTTCTCCTCACCTCTTGCTCATCTCTCTGCTTGTTTATAAACTCTATTTCTTAAGACCTAATTGAAGTTCAGCTTCCTCTTAGCTCTCCCTGATTACCTCAGTTCACAGCAGTTACTCCCTGTATAGAGCCACCATGGGCCTGTATATGGTTCTTCATTGAGCTGCCTTGCATAACTATTCACCCATCTATGTACACATTCTTGTGTACAATCTGATGTAGACACATGAAGGACTTTACCACTCCAACATCCGGAGAATCCTTAGCTTTCACTGTGGGCCCCTTGTACTAGGCACAGCTGCGAGAGTGGTTTTGTGAGCATTGGCAAGGGCTGTGAAGGTCACTGGTGACCTTTTGAGAGTAACTGACAGGTAGACTAGGGAGCACTGGGTGCCAAATAAGTCATAAGACAGCAAAGGGGAACCGACAGTTCTAGGAGGACCTAAGCATTCAAATATTTGTTGAGCAACTACTGTGAACAGGGCATTGCCCTAGATATGAAAGATATAGCAGGTTTCTGCCTTCATGGAGCTTTCAGTTCAGAATAGCAGACACATAATTTCAAATGTGACATGTGGAAGAAAAAAAAAAAAGAGTACTATAACAGACCAGCATATTCTATACATTTCTGGTGGCTTGATCACAGCCTGTTACACAGCGGGCACTTCCTGTCTGAAAGGATGCAGAAGAGAAAGGGAGGTCAAGGAAGCAAAAAGGAGAAGGGATATTAATTAAAAATTTGAATGTCTCATAAGTTAGTTTTTCATTTTTTTTTAAATTGGAGGATAATTGCTTCACAATACTGTATTAGTTTCTGCCATACATCAACATGAATCAGCCATAGGTACACACATGTCTCCGCCCACTGTGACTTCCCTCCCACCTCCCACCGCATCCCACCCCTCTAGGTTGTCACAGAGCTCCAGGTTTGAGTTCCCTGCATCATACAGCTAATTCCCACACTATAAACTCTGTTCCAATGCTATTCTCCCAGTTCATCCCATCCTCTCCTTCCCCAACTGTGTCCACAAGTCTGTTCTCTATATCTGCATCTCAACTGATGCCCTGCAAATAGACTCATCAGTACCATCCTTCTAGATCCCATATACATGTATTAATATGCGGTATTTGTTTTTCTCTTTCTGACTTACTTCACTCTGTATAATAAGCTCTAGGCTCATCCACCTCATTATAATGGACTCAAATGTGTTCCTTTTTACCCTCATACTGATGGTATAAATATTTACAAATAAAACCTGCAAACTTAAAACAAAAGGTTCCATTCACTTATTTATGTAATAAATATTTATTAACTACCCTACTGTGTGTGAGGTACTCAGGTGGAGTTATTTTCCATTTCTTACAGGTGAGACATATAACTGAATAAGATTTTAGCTTATGGGTGGAAACAAAGGGAAGTTTTTGAACTAGGTGACTTCTAGAATCTCTTGCTTGCTTCTCTAAAACCCTGGACCTCAGCCATTAACTCAAACAGGGTCCTACAGGCATTAGCCCTACACAGATGCCTGTTGGGTTGAACTGCTTACATTAAGCCAAGCTTTTTCCAAGAATCCTAAATGAAGCAGGTGATTTGTAGCCACTCACTAACTTCAGATTCTCTGTTTGTGAAGCAAAGGCATATACTTCTCTCTTATTTCTAAAAAAGACCAGAATTGGGAATTCATGAATATCCAAATCCTGAGAAAGGACAGGATGAGAAGTGAGAGACACCTTCGATTGAGTAGCTGCTGGTACAGTCAGCTACCATCTCAACACACGAAACTGCTTTATGTGTCACATTATTTGTCATTTTACTACAGTAATATAACCACAAGATTACAAAGTTAAATTTATGTAAATCATGTTTTGGAAATTACTGAAGCAGGCTGAGGGGGCTGTTTGTACTCAATCTGCTAATGAAAGGACCCATCTTACCAACAGAAAATCAAATGAAGGAAATATTTTGCTGTACTTCCTTTGGTCTGTTTTGAAGATGTAAAAGGATTCTGCTAAGAATTTTCCCCCCAAAGGCTTTAATTTGGAAGAAACAGAGAGGAGAGAGAGAAGTCTGTGTTCAACCATGGTTAAAGAGGCCACCTTGGGAGCCGGGGAATGTTCCCTTTGGTTTATTGTCTTTTCAGCAAGGCTGGTGGTATTTTTGTTCCCAACTGATTACTCTATCAAACCCCCAATGTTTTCAAGCAATCATAGACTATGCAGGCAACCCTTATAAGGATGATGTTCCTGTATCATGAATCTAACACTCATTTCCATAGATGGCAGCATGACTAATGATGAGGCTTCGCATTTCTATAACAATTTACAGTTTCCAGACCACTTTCACATTCATCATCTCATTTGATTCTCATGACAACCCTGTGAGGTCTGGAGGGCAGGAATTATTGTTCTTATATTTCAAATGAGGAAGGAGAACTCAAAGCTCAAAAGTGATATCCCCTCCCCAACCTGGTAAATAATGAAGTCATGAGTCTAACATAAATCTGATATTGATTTCACTGTTCTTTCCATAGACAAATTCCCAGATTTTTCCTTAAGGATCACATTTTGGAGAGCTATGCCATGAAAAAAAAAGCACTTCCAAGCAAATAAGATGTGTGTATGTGTGTATAAACACACCACATACACACTATACACACACACACACACACACACATATATATATATTTCCCTTTTATCAGCTGAGACTCAGTACAGGAGACAGAAACCACTCTAAGTGTTTCAAGCATAAAAGGAATTTAATATAAGAAATCCAGTGATTATAAAATTTTTGGAAAGCTTGAAGGAACAGAAGTCAGGGGCTGCCCCCAGGCTATTCAGCTCAAGAACCCATCACTGTGCCCACAATAGGGAAGTCTGGAAGCTGCTACTATCACATGACAAAGCCAAAACTGCCTATAAATAATAATGTCCCTCTGACCTCACTTGCCAGCATCAACAACAGCAGGAAAATTGTCTGCATTTCACTTTTATTTCTCAAATCTTCTAGGAATGCAGGTGATTGGCAGAAATGAATTCTCAACCAGACTTTTCATTGCAAGGGAGTCTGGGGCGTGTAGTTTTTAGGATGGAGTTGAGAACACCCATCGCATCTCAGTCATACCCCTTTGAAAAATGCATGGTGGTCATTAACGTTTTAAGGCTATTTAAAAAATCCTGCAGTAGAGGAAACTATTAAACTTTAACCTTGCTAAACTCAGCTTTTCCCCCAAATTATTTGACCATGGAACTCTATGCAGCAGCCCTCCATTAAGCAGAACACACTTGGGGAAACAGCACTGAAGCAAGCTGGTGGCAGCCATAATGCAGCACACACACAGACACACGCACACACACACATGCACACAGACACATGGGTGTCAGTTAGGCAACTGATAAAAATAAAGGCAGCGAGCCTCTGCTATGGGCACTATGATGGGTACAGGGGCAGCTCCACTGGCCAATCCCAGTCAACCCAACAAACATCAGGCAAAATTCCTTTCCTTGGAGTAATTACAGCATAGCTGAGAAAACTACCCTTTAGGCCTAGGCTCCCAGAATTTACAATGCCAGAATTAATACTAAGTGGGAAACGAGTTAAGGCTAATAACTACAGTAGAATAGAAATCATGATTCATTACTGAGGGGTAAACCCAAACAGCAATCTGAGATTTTGAAAAGAACTGAATATTGTTATGTGAGTCAGGTACTCTCTGTGGACATGCCCACTGCTCTCTATTGTTTCTTATCTGCCCAAATCACAAAATCATATTTCTCTTTGGCATCTGTAGGCATTTGAGTTTAACACACACAGACAGACGCATGCAAGCGAGAAGACTTTGTGGAAAGGATGGAATTTGAATTGAGCTCTCAAGTCTGACTGAGACAGCATCCTCAGCATATACCCTCAAACTTCTAAGAGAAAATCTGTGTTACCTGTGACATGGTTCAAGGGGAATCCCTGATTTAGCCTCGCTGTGCACTCTGGAGATGTGCTTCTGTTTCTTTGTAGGGGAGAAATCTCTAGAGAGAAAGGCATAGATGAGATGGGTCTCAACTTTTAGGGGATAGAATGCATCTTTTCCTAAAGGAAAGATGCAGAAGAAGCCAACATATCCCTTCTCATTTATGACAAGCGAGAGATAATACATGCTATATCATGGCTGTGAAAGTGTTAGTTGCTCAGTCGTGTCCTCTCTCTGTGACCCCATGGATCGTAACCTGCCAGGCTCCTCTGTCCATGTGATTCTTCAGGCAAAAATACTTGAGTGGGTAGCCATTTGCTTCTCCCGAGGATCTCCCCAACCCAAGGATTGAATCCCGGCCTCCTGTATTATAGGCAGATTCGTTACAGTCTGAGCCACCAAGGAAGCCCGTATCATGGCTACTGCATTTCTTTATTCTAGTGGGGTTGCTGCTGCTGCTGCTAAGTCATATCAGTCGTGTCCGACTCTGTGTGAGCCCATAGACGGCAGCCTACCAGGCTCCTCCATCCTTGGGATCCTCCAGGCAAGAACACTGGGGTGGGTTGCCATTTCCTTCTCCAATGCATGAAAGTGAAAAGTGAAAGTGAAGTCACTCAGTCATGTCCGACTCTTCTCGACTCTATGAACTGCAGCCCAGGAGGCTCCTCCCCAATGGGATTTTCCAGGCAAGAGTACTGGAGTGGGGTGCCATTGCCTTTTCCGCTAGTGGAGCTACCACCATGAATAAAGCAATCTTTTCTGCATCCAGACTTAACTTTTAAGTGGCTTAAGTGAAATACTTAAAACACAATTCCCCATGCACCTGAATTTGGAAATCTTATCCTATAACAATTTGGGATTTTCTTTCTCCCCTAACCCCCACCACACCCCCACTTGTATTGAAGAAACCTAATACTCACAGTCTATTGTTTTTTTCAGTGCTTTCAAAGAAAAAGCCATTTTGGGGAGGACTTTTAAAAGCCCTAAAAAACATTAATTAGGGAACATAAAAATAAAGGTTTCTTTAAAGATAGTAACATTGCTGCTGCTGTTGCTAAGTTGCTTCAGTCATGTCCGACTCTGTGTGACCCCAGAGATGGCAGCCCACCAGGCTCCTCTGTCCTTGGGATTCTCCAGGCAAGAATACTGGAGTGGGTTTCCATTTCCTTCTCCAGTGCATGCATGTATGCTAAGGCGCTTCAGTCATGTCCGACTCTGTACAACCCCATGGACAGCAGCCCACCAGGCTCCCCTGTCCACGGGATTCTCTAGGCAATAATACTGGAGTGGACTGCCATTTCCTTCTTCAGATAGTAACATTACTCAGGGCCATAAAACTGGCTTTGAGAAGCTGAAGAGAAATTGGAATGAATGAAAAGCACTTCTGTACATCTTTGTGTATTATATTGTTAGAATTATTTCCGGTGTGATCTGTTCACTGTAAATGTTATTAAGATGGTTTTATACCATAAGCATATTACTGGTTTAGTGACTAAACTATTTGACAACCAACCTACCATCCATTGTCTTCAAAACAGCATGCATGCTTAAAGAAACAGACATTTCATTCATTGTCAGCTTCCTGGAAGCTGGATTAATAATGCTTTCCCTCTTTTAGCAAACAGGCACACATGTCACCAGCAAAGGCTATACTCCCAAGGCACTCAGCAAGTGAAGGAAAGACTTGGGCCCAGGATGTGGAGCTCTGGCTTCCTGGCCTGTGTTGAATATACCAAGACCAAGGCCCCTCAGATACCAGCTCATTGTTCATTCAGTAAATATTCACTGAGCACCTACTAGGTATCAGGCACTTAGGTAGACTCTGGGGATACAACCATGTATACAGGAGATGCAAGAGATGCATTTGTACCATCATGAATTTTACAACCAAGTAGGAAAGGAAATGAACAATCTGATAAATATGTCATTTTTAGAGGAGAATGTGATAGAGGAGAATGGAGGAGGCAGAATTCAACCCAGAAAGAGTTTTACAGGGACAGCCTGTCTGAGGAACTAACATTTGAGCTAAGGTCTAAAGGACTAAACTTTCTGAGAAGACTGGGAAAGAGTGGGATGTGAAGAATGCTCAGTTTGAAGTAAGCAAAGCAGATAAGAAAGGGAGAGGAAGCTGATGAGGCCAGAGATGGGGCCCATGGAGAAGAGCCCCATTTTGGGAGCAATGGGAAGCCACTATAGGGCTTTATATGAGTCAACTCAGGCCATCATAACAAAACATCATAGCCCAGGTAGCTTAAACAGCAGAAATGTGCTTCTCCCAGTTCTGGAGACTAAAAGTCCAAGATTGAGTCAGTTTGGTTCCTGCTGAGAACCTTCTCTCTGACTTGTAGACCACAACTTTCTCACTATAAACTCACATGGCCTTTCTGTGATATGTGTGTGGACAGAGAACAAGCTCTATGATCTCTTTTCCTACAAGGACACTAATCCTTAGAACCAGACAGAAAGCTACCATTCTGACCCCATTAAACCTTATGCTCCACCAAGACCCCCTCTCCAAATACAGTCATTCTGGGGAGTTAGGGCTTTAACATATGCATTTGTAAGAGAGACAGTCAGCTTGAAATGATTTAAAACAGGGAAATAACATCATTTGATCATCTAATTTCATTTTTTAAAATGTCACTTTGACTACTGTATAGAGTGTGGCTCATGAGGAAGAAGAGAAGAAGCAGAAGGACCAGGAGTCCTGAAGAGAGAAAACAATGACTTAGACCAAGGTGGTGGTGGTGGTGATATTGCAAAGAATAAAAAGTGGCAAAGAACTGGGTAATCAGATATTAAAAACAAAATTGCCTAATACTTGGAGAAAATGAATAAGATCTGGTATATTAAGAAGGAAAATTTGAGCAGGAAGTAACAAATTATCCACTTTTAAATGACTTTTTAAAAATGGTATCATTTAAGGAGAGAGAGAACCTGCGTGGGTCCCCACATGGTAATACCGCAGAATTGTTTTGATCGTTAGCCTGCTTTCTTGTATTATCATTATGATTCATAGTTATGGGGAAATTCAAGAAGGTTGCAAGGTTCAGTTAAGATAGGCAATTAAATATACAGATGTTTATTAGAATATGTATTAGGTTCCTATTGCTATGTAACAAATTTCCACAAAATTAGCAGCTTAAAACAATACCCATTTGTTATTTCACCGTTTATGTAGCTCAGAAGCCCAGACATCGTAGCTCAGTGGGTCCTCTGCTCAGAGTCTCATGAGGCTGAAAATCAAGTTGTTAGCTGAGCTGGGTTCCTGTCTAGACCTCATTTCATTCAGACTCACATAGTTGTTGGCAGAATCCTGTTCCTTGTGGCTGCATGACTGAGGCCAATGTTTATTTGCTGATTAACAGCTGGGGGGCACTTGCATTTCCTACAAGCTACTTTTGGTCCTTCTATTAAGGGCTCCCCAAATTAGATCAGGCCCACCTGCTAATCTCCCCAATGATTAACTTATGAGTGACCTTGATTACATCTGCAAAGCTCTTTTTGCCATATAATACAACATAAACCCCTGAGCAATATCTCATAATAGTCACAACTTTCACCCACACTTGGTGGAAAGGAATTGTATAAGGGCAAAGGTTTCCAGGCAACATCCTACCCTGTTGACCAAAGAGTATCACCAAATCCTTGAACCTTGTATAAAGGTCTCCCATCACCAAAATCTCTTGTCATGCAATTCTTCACAAGATAATCTGCTGAAAATCACAAAGGTTAAAATAGAAAGAAGGCAATATACAAGCTTGGAAAATGAACCTGTTTAAAACACCCATGCTTGTAAAAGTTCAGCTTCTCAACTGGTCCATAATGGCTCTTTCAGCCCATCTCAATTGTTTTCTGTTTTGCTTTGGAGGCCAACTTCTTCTAACTTAGCGTCCATTCTAGAGAGTGTGTGCTCAATCAAATCAGACTCTTTGAGACTCCAGGGACTGTGGCCTACCAGGCTCCTCTGTCCATGGGATTTTTCCAGGCAAGATTACTGAAGTGAGTTGTCATTTCCTCCTCCAGGGGATCTTCCTGACCCAGGGATTGAACCCACATTTCCTGCATTGGCAGGCGGATTCTTAATTGCTGAGTCACCAGGGAAGCACTTTCTAAAGAGTATTGCTCTCTAACTTCTGTTTGTCCTTCAATAAACAGCAAGGACACATCTCCCTGTAAGAGGTAACAATCCTTCCTAACTACTCTAGGCTAGATTGGCTAACCTGAGGGGCAAACATATAGACAACCATCAGCTCACCAAGGAACACTTTAGAACATCTAAGAAGGAAACCTGAGGTAGAAAAATGTGACAAAAGATGAACTAGAGGGTCCAGAAAAACATTTATGGAGAGTGTGACCTGGAATAGGACATATGAGGTAAGGAGTCAGAAGATGTACTTAAATTGACCAACTAGCTTTTTCGCAGCCTTTCCATCAAAAGCATCAAAATTGAAACTGAGTTTCTGCAGAGTATGAGGAGACTATGGGATGGACATACTGTCTATCTCATCTTTGTGATTTCATCCCAGTGGGCAATGTTTGATGACCACTCTCCTATCTCTCGGTATCCTGGCAACACCAACTCCACAGGGCTTGGGCATCCTGGCTGTCACTTTATCCTGCCTCCATGCAGACATCCTCTAACTCCAGGCATGACACAAGGCCCACCTCTCTGATATGACTTCCAAAATCACACAGCCAGGTGTCACCCCTGAGAATAAATCCTGAAATTTCTAAAGTCTGTTATATATTTCCATAGTCTATAATTATTACTGAGGACCTACTATATACTAGCTGTAAACACACAAGTGAGCAAACTATACTCCAATAAAAATTAATTTTAAAACAATAAAATAAAAAGGGAACAATATAAAAAATGCTCTGGTCTTATAGAGTCTACAATCTAGTGGAGAGAGACAAAAAAAATAAACAGTATGATAAAAGCAAGACCAATTTTGACAATAGCGCTAGAAGGAAATTACAACAGGGTGAAAAGATCCTGTGGAGTGGGAGAGAGAAGCTCTCTTGGAGGAGGTGACATCCGAACTAATAATCTAAATCCTGACAAATATCTGGCTTGGGAGACCTGGTGAAGAGAAGGACAGGACATAGGAGAGTGTTCCCAGCAGAGATAAGAGAGGGCTGCAGTGAACTTGACAGTGGAGGGAAAGAAGGCAATCTCTATGGCTATAGAACAGTTTATGAGGCAAAGGAAGCAAGGAAATCACAGAGCTGAGCACAGGCTAGCTCACGATGGATCTTTTATAGGTTTTAGGGAGATCTTGAATTTTAGATCCTAAACTGTATCAAAATTACTTCATGCATCATCTTTCCCCAAACTATTCTTATTAAATTTCACATCTCTGCCAAACATATTTTACTTCCATTCTTCCTACCACCTGACTCAAAATTTAAGCTTTACCTTGACTTCTTATGTCACTTCACCTTTCTTTCTTTTTTTTTTACTCTTGTATACTTTATTGATGCTCACCCCAAATCTAAAACTTCTCTTCCATGCATTATGATAGTAACCTTAAAAAGTCAAAGTTAACTGTAGAAAATCTACAAAGATGAACAAAATATATAAGGAAGAAAATTAAAAATCATCCATAAATCCACATCCTTTAAAACTTCAAGTGATTCCTTTTTTTTTAATTAGTTTTGCCATACAATGACATGCTATCACCATGGGTTTACATATGCTCCCCCTCCAGGACCCCCCTCCCTCCTCCCTCCCCCCGGGAAACTTCGTTGCACCAGCCCTGAGCATCAATCCTGGGCTGGTGATTGATTAGACATATGGTAATTAACATGTTTCAATGCCATTCTCCCATAATATCCCACCGTTTCCCTCATCCACAGAGTCCACAAGTCTATTCTATACATCTGCGTTCCTTTTGCTGTCTCGCATGCTGGGTTCTCATTACCGTCTTTGTAAATTCCATATATATGCGTTAATATACTGTATTGTTGTTTTTGCTTCTGGCTTACTTCACTCTGAATAATGGACTCCAGTTTCATCCATCTGAGTAGAACTGATTCAAATGAATTTTTTTTTAATGCTGAGTAATATTCCATTGTGTATATGTACCACAGCTTTCTTATCCATTCGTCAGTTGATGGGCATCTAGGTTGCTTCCATGTCCTGGCTATTGTAAACAAAGCAGCGATAAACATTGGGGTACACATAGCTCTTTCAATTCTGGTTTCCTCGATGTATATGCCCAGCAGTGGGATTGCTGGGTCATATGGCAGGTCTATTTGCAGTTTTTTAAGGAACCTCCACACTGTTTTCCATAGTGGCTGTACTAGTTTGCATTCCCACCAACAGTGTGAGAGAGTTCCCTTTTCTCCACATC
>ML663562.1:34556373-34625069 GCA_007570785.1 Antilocapra americana | reverse complement strand
AGTCTCTTATGATCCTTTGTATTTCTGTGTTTTCTGTTGTGATCTCTCCGTTTTCATTTCTAATTCCGTTGATTTGGTTCTTCTCCCTTTGTTTCTTGATGAGTCTGGCTAATGGTTTGTCAATTTTATTTATCTTCTCAAAGAACCAGCTTTTGGATTGACTGATTTTTGCTATGGTCTCTTTTGTTTCCTTTGCGTTTATTTCTGCCCTGATCTTTAAGATTTCTTTCCTTCTACTAGACCTGGGCTTCTGTATCTCTTCCTTTTCTAGTTGCTTTAGGTGTAAAGCAAGGTTATTTATTTGACTTTTTTCTTGTTTCCAGAGGTGAGCTTGTATTGCTATGAACTTTCCCCTTAGCACTGCTTTCACAGTGTCCCATAGGTTTTGGGCTGTTGTGATTTCATTTTCATTGGTTTCTATGCATAACTGAATTTCATTTTTGATTTCTTCTGTGATTTGTTGGTTATTCAGCAGTGTGTTGTTGAGCCTCCATATGCTGGAAGTTTTGAGTGGTTTTCTCCTGTAATTGATATCTAACCTCACTGCATTGTGGTCAGAAAAGATGCTTGGGATGATTTCAATATTTTTGAATTTACCAAGGCTAGATTTATGGCCCAGGATGTGATCTATCCTGGAGAAGGTCCCGTGTGCGCTTGAGAAAAAAGTGAAATTCCTTGTTTTGGGGTGGAGTGACCTATAGATATCAATTAGGTCTAGTTGGTCTATTGTATCATTTAAAGTTTGAATTTCCTTGTTACTTTTCTGTTTAGTTGATCTATCCATTGGTGTGAGTGGTGTATTAAAGTCTCCCACTATTACTGTGTTGTTGTTAATTTCCCCTTTCATACTTGTTAGCATCTGCCTTACATATTGTGGTGCTCCTATGTTGGGTGCATAAATATTTATAATTGTTATTTCTTCTTCTTGGATTGATCCTTTGATCATTATGTAATGTCCATCTTTATCTTTTTTCACCGCCTTTATTTTAAAGTCTACTTTATCTGATATGAGTATTGCCACTCCTGCTTTCTTTTGGTCTTTATTTGCACGGAATATCTTTTTCCAGCCTTTAATTTTCAGTCTATATGTGTCCCTAGGTTTGAGGTGGGTCTCTTGTAGACAACATATATAGGGGTCTTGTTTCTGTATCCAATCTGCCAGTCTTTGTCTTTTGGTTGGGGCATTCAGCCCATTTACATTTAAGGTAATTATTGATAAATATGATCCTGTTGCCATTTCTTCTATTTTATTGTTTTAGGTTCGAGATTATATATCCCATCCGTGTTTCCTATCTAGGAAAGATCCTTTAGCATTCATTGGAGGGCTGGTTTGGTGTTGCTGAATTCTCTCAGTTTCTGCTTGTCTGAAGAACTTTTGAATTCTCCTTCAAATTTGAATGCAATTTTTGCTGGGTACAGTAATCGGGGTTGTAGCTTGTTTTCTTCCATGACTTTAAGAATGCTCTGCCATTCCCTTCTGGCCTGAAGCGATTCTATTGAGAGATCAGCTGTTATCCATATGGGATTCCCCTTGTGGGTTATTTGTTGCTTCTCCCCCGCTGCTTTTAATATTTGGTCTTTGTATTTGATATTTGTTAATTTGATTAATATGTGTCTTGGGGTGTTCCCCTTGGGGTTGATTCTATTTGGGACCCTCTGTGTTTCTTGGACCTGAGAGGTCATTTGCTTTCCCAATTTAGGGAAATTTTCAACAATTATCTCTTCAAGAATTTTTTTTTTGTATTTCATATATATTTTTTCCCTTTTATTGTTTTTGCCATACAATGCCATGACATCACCATGGGTTTACATATGCTCCCCCTCCAGAACCCCCCTCCCTCCTCCCTCCCTCCTCCCTCCCCCCGGGAAATCTCGATGCACCAGCCCCGAGCATCAATCCTGGGCTGGCGATTGATTAGACATATGATAATTAACATGTTTCAATGCCATTCTCCCATATCATCCCACCCTTACCCTCATTCACAGAGTCCACGAGTCTATTCTATACATCTGTGTTTCTTCTGCTGTCTCGCATATGCGGTTCTCGTTACCGTCTTTCTAAATTCCATATATATGTGTTAATATACTGTATTGTTGTTTTTGCTTCTGGCTTACTTCACTCTGGATAATGGGCTCCAGTTTCGTCCATCTGAGTAGAACTGATTCAAATGAATTTTTTTTTAATGCTGAGTAATATTCCATTGTGTATATGTACCACAGCTTTCTTATCCATTCGTCAGTTGATGGGCATCTAGGTTGCTTCCATGTCCTAGCTATTGTAAACAATGCAGCGATGAACATTGGGGTACACGTGGCTCTTTCAATTCTGGTTTCCTCGGTGTATATGCCCAGCAGTGGGATTGCTGGGTCATACGGCAGGACTATTTGCAGCTTTTTAAGGAACCTCCACACTGTTTTCCATAGTGGCTGTACTAGTTTGCATTCCCACCAACAGTGTGAGAGACTTCCCTTTTCTCCACATCCTCTCCAGCATTTATTGCTTGTAGATTTTTGGATTACAGCCATTCTGACTGGTGTCAAGTGATACCTCATTGTGGTTTTGATTTGCATTTCTCTGATAATGAGTGATGTTGAACATCTTTTCATGTCTTTGTTAGCCATTTTTATGTCTTCTATGGAGAAATGTCTGTTAAGTTCTTTGGCCCACTTTTTGATTGGGTCGTTTATTTTCCTAGGATGGCGCTGCAGGAGTTGCTTGTATATTTTTGAGATTAATTGTTTGTCCGTTGCTTCATTGGCTATTATTTTCTCCCATTCTGAAGGCTGTCTTTTCACCTTGCTTATAGTTTCTTTTGTTGTGCAGAAGCTTTTAATTTTAATTAGGTCCCATTTGTTTATTCGTGTTTTTATTTCCAATATTCTGGGAGGTGGGTCATGGAGGATCCCACTTTGGTTTATGTCGGAGAGTGTTTTGCCTATGTTATCCTCTAGGAGTTTTATAGTTTCTGGTCTTATGCTTAGATCTTTGATCCATTTTGAGTTTATCTTTGTGTATGGTGTTAGAAAGTGTTCTAGTTTCATTCTTTTACAAGTGGCTGTCCAGTTTTCCCAGCACCACTTGTTAAAGAGGTTGTCTTTTCTCCATTGTATATTCTTGCCTCCTTTGTCAAAGATAAGGTGTCCATAGATGCGTGGATTTATCTCTGGGCTTTCTATTCTGTTCCATTGATCTATGTTTCTGTCTTTGTGCCAGTACCATACTGTCTTGATGACTGTGGATTTGTAGTATAGCCTAAAGTCAGGTAGGTTGATTCCTCCAGTTCCATTCTTCTTTCTCAAGATTGCTTTGGCTATACGAAGTTTTTTGCATTTCCATACAAATTGAGAAATTTTTGTTCTAATTCTTTGAAAAAGACCTCTGGTAGCTTGATAGGAACTGCATTGTCTTCAGGAATTTTTTGATGGTCTTTCTTTTTGTCTTCTTCTTCTGGGATTCCTATGATTCGAATATTGGTGCGTTTAATACTGTCCCAGAGGACTCTGAGATTGTCCTCATTTCTTTTAATTCTTTTTTCATTTTTCCTTTCTGTTTCATTTATTTCTGCCATTCTATCTTCTATCTCACTTATCCTGTCTTCTATCTCCGTTATTCTACTGTTGGTTCCCTCCAGGGTGTTTTTGATCTCATTTATTGCATTATTTATTGTATTTTGACTCTTTTTCATTTCTTCTAAGTCCTTGTTAAAGCTTACCTGCATCTTCTTGATCCTTGCCTGCAGGTTATTGAACTGAAAGTCCAACTTATTTTCCAGGTTTTGAATCATTTTCACTATCATTATTCGGAATTCTTTATCAGGTAGACATCCTATCTCTTCATCTTTTGTTTGGTCTGGAGTACATTTATCCTGTTCCTTTACCTGCTGGGTGTTTCTCTGCCTTTTTATCTTGTTTATCTTGCTGTGTTGTCCCTTTATTGTGGGGGTTCCCCACTATGGGAGGGGTTGGATGTGTGTTTTGTCAAAGTTTCCTGGTTGGGCTCTTAAGCGGTTCATCCTGCTTGATTTGGCGTCCTCTGCTGGCCCCTTCAGTGTCTATTCAGCGCTCTGGGGTTTGCCCCGCTCCCTCACTTCACCTTTCATAGTCTATCAGGTGTATCAATTCCCCCCTTCTCCTTTCACCCCCCCCCCATTCTTTTACAGTCCCACATGATCATTCTTTGCAGATCTTCCCCACCTCATGCCTGAACTATTGCAGTAGCACCCTAACTGGTCCTCTTACTTTCATTTCTCCTTGTACCAATCCATCAAACAGGATTACCATGACTGTTGTCTTAGATCTTCATATTGATAAAGTTACTCTCCTGTTTACAACCTTCCAGTGGATATCTGACTCAAAAGATCAATATCAAATCCTTGATAGGGGATAAGTTAAGCCCCTGCATAACTTGAACTTGATGTGAAGGAGAGACCTTCCCTCTCCATACTCCCTGTTCTTGAAAGTGAAAGTTAAGTGAAAGTATTAGTCACTCAGTTGTGTCTGACTCTGCGACCCTATGGACTATAACCCACCAGGCTCTTCTGTTCATGGAATTTTCCAGGCAAGTTTACTAGAGTGGGTCGCCATTTCCTTCTCCAGGGGATCTTCCTGACCCGGGGATCGAATCTGGGTCTCCTGCATTGCAGGCAGATTCTATGCCATCTGAGCTGTCAGGGAAGCCCACTCCCTCTTCTCTCTCCCAAACACAGCTTGCTCACATTCTCCTTCTTGGCTTTTCTCACACTGTTCCTTTCTTTAGATGCCCCGTCTTTACAAGTCTAAAATCTATTCTGTAGAATCCAGCTCAACATCCAGCTCTTTCCTCTCTCTCTGTCTCTAGAAGAGCAGTTTTCAAAGCCTACTCCTGGGGGTCCTGACATCCTGCTTAAGCATCTTTGAACTCCTCCTTTCCCGACTATAGCCGGATGAAGCCAGATTTTCTCCCTGTACTTCAACCAAAGCAACATATCACAATGGATAGACTGCAGAAGCAGACAGTAAGCCAGACATTAATGAGACTGGTAAAAAATATATAAAACAATGTCACTTTTCTCATTAATTTTTTCGTTTGTTTTGAAAATGCCAAATAAAAGCAAAACCAGGCTTAGATAAGACTATCGAAATGAGAGATCAGCAAGTGTCTCAATCCCAAACAGATAAAGGCTCCTCTTCTATAGGGAGGGGTTAGCAGGGCCAGTAGAGACTTTGTGGGACAGGAGGACAAGTGGATGGGGTGAGCACTTCAACTAGAAATGTTTCCTTTTTGTTGTCTGCCAGTTCTCACAATGACCTCTTACTGGGGAGGCAGGGATGGCCCACACCTTAGTGCTTTAGTGTGTGCTCAAACTTGGAGGCAAGCCAAAATTTAGGGGCCTATAGGGGTGAGAGATGCTTGATTCAAATTTGGTCAAGCCAATGTTCAGTAGATAAGTAACAGGTGATTATGAGCCTTTGATTAAAAAGTATGGTTATTTTTCACGAAATAATTTTGTTTACCTGTAATAGGTTTATTATTTTGAAATTAATAAATATGAAAAGGCAGCCTTCAGAATGGGAGAAGATAATAGCAAACAAAGCAATGGACAAACAATTAATCTCAAAAATAAACAAGCAACTCCTGCAGCTCAATTCCAGAAAAATAAACGACCCAATCAAAAAGTGGGCCAAAGAACTAAACAGACACTTCTCCAAAGAAGACATACAGATGGCTAACAAACACATGAAAAGATGCTCAACATCACTCATTATCAGAGAAATGCTAATCAAAACCACAATGAGGTACCACTTTACACCAGTCAGAATGGCTGCCATCCAAAAGTCTACAAGCAATAAATGCTGGAGAGGATGTGGAGAAAAGGGAACCCTCTTACACTGTTGGTGGGAATGCAAACTAGTATAGCCACTATGGAGAACAGTGTGGAGATTCCTTAAAAAGCTGCAAATAGAACTGCCATATGACGCAGCAATCCCACTGCTGGGCATACACAACAAGGAAACCAGAATTGAAAGAGACATGTGTACCCCAATGTTCATCATCGCACTGTTTACAATAGCCAGGACACGGAAGCAACCTAGATGCCCATCAACTGACGAATGGATAAGAAAGCTGTGGTACATATACACAATGGAATATTACTCAGCCATTAAAAAGAATACATTTGAATCCGTTCTGTTGAGGTGGAAGAAACTGGAGCCTATTATATACAGTGAAGTAGGCCAGAAGGAAAAACAACCATACAGTATGCTAACACATATATATGGAATTTAGAAAGATGGTAATGATAACCCTGTATGCGAGACAGCAAAAGAGACGCAGATGTATAAAACAGTCTTATGGACTTTACGGGAGAGGGCAAGGGTGGGATGATATGGCATTGAAACATGTAAATTATCATATGTGAAATCAATCACCAGCCCAGGTTTGATGCTTGATACAGGGTACTCAGGGCTGGTGCACTGGGATGACCCACAGGAATGGAATCGGGAGGGAGGTTGGAGGGGGGTTCTGGAAGGGGAACACATGTACACCCATGGCGGATTAATGTCAATGTATGGCAAAATCAACACAATAATGTAAAGAAAATAAATTAATATATATATTTTTAAATAAATAAATAAAATTAATAAATAAATGTTAAGATATCCTATTTTTGTACTAAATGTTATGTATGGTTAATGTTTATAGATATAACCCACATAGAAACCAAAGTTCTTTGAGGTCCTCAAAAATTTTTAAGAGCATAGAGGGATCCTGAGATCAAAAGGTTCAAGAACCATTGCTCTGGTCTCTCCTAACAGTGCCCATTAATCACAGAACAATGGTGTGCTTCAGAGGTCTCTCAGATCAATCTCTTCATGCTATACATGAAGAGAGACTTAGGGGGGCTGTGTGACTCGCCCAAGACCACAGTCAATATAAGGCCCGGCTGAGATGAAATACTGACCTCCTGCTTTCTAATCCTATGTCTACCCTACTGTTGCTACTTTGTTTTTCAGATGTGTGTCTAGGTTGTATCCAACTTTTGAGATCAAGCCTGTCTTATACTTCTTTCACGAACTTCAGAGCACCTAACACACACTCCCAGTAATCATACAATAGGTTCTGCAAATTCCTGTTGGATGAATGCATACAGAAAGGAAGAGAAGGAGGAAGGAACAGAAGGGAGGAAGGGAGGGGGCTTTTGCAGACCCACAGGCCTGGAAACCACTGCTATCTTCTTCTACACCCATACCACTCCACACATATTAACCTCCTTGTAGTTATTTCTAGACTTCTGGGGCCCCAGAAATCTGTCCTAAGAAAAACTCCCAAACACCCCTGAAAAGTTTGCTCTGCAGCCTGGGGTATCCAAAGGCTAGCCTGCAGAAGCTGCGTGGCTTGTCATTGTCCTGGGGTACACAGCCTGCCGAGGCCAGAGCAGGAACGTGGCTGATGCTCGGCTCTGTCCCACTGTTACTCACACCGCCTGTAGCTTCACAGAGTCCTGAGTCCTGCAGGGGTTCAGTCGGACCAGAGGGAAAAGGGAGATTGCGGAGTGTGTCAAAACAAACAAGAGCTTCTGCAGTCAGGCGGTGCTGGAGCAGAGCCCCAGGGGGTGGGGAGCCAGGTCAGGGGAACAGATGGCAGCCATGAGAGCAGCCTGCTTTTAAAGAGCAAAAGAAACAAGCAAGGCTATCAATCTTTTAAGAAAAAGGAAGAAAAAGCTAGGAAATAATTGGGGAAAAATAATATCTTAACAAAAGAAAACCATCCCCTCCCTATTTAAAGGGATACAGGGTTGCATAGGCTGTAGTCGGACATTGCTCCATAGTCCCAGGAAAATTATCCAGACCTTGGGTCTTAGAAATTGGATTGTCAAGGTGGGAGCTTGTGGGTGGAGGGATTAGCTTGGATCCAATTGTTGACCGCTTCACCAACGCAGATGAGGTCTTCAGAGCATGTCCATACTGTGTAGGAGGTGATTCAATAGTGATTTGTTTTCCACAGTCAAGTCTACGCCAGCTAAATTTAGCCAGAGATTAATGAATCCTGTTTGAGGTACTGGGAAACTTTACATAAAGCTCACAGATATGTCTCATTTCTCCACTGTCTTCCCTCAGTTCACAGAAGACTACAAAAACTTTCTCAAGTCCATATGTTAGGTCATCTTCCACACCACTGTCACCCAAGGTCCAAGCTACAATTGTCACTCATTGCATCAACCAGAATCCAGTGAGGAAAATGAGGTTCAGCTCTGACCAGAGGGAATTTAATATAGGGGCTAATTAGAAAGGCGTTGGAAGAGCTGAAAAGGCAAACACGGTATGAGGAGGCAACCCAGAGATCAGCAACTACAGCAGGGAGCCACTACTGCCTCCAGTATTGGACATGCTGAGGGAAGAGATAGCACTGCTACTGTCTAAGATCTAGAGAAACCAGGTGGAAATAGGAACCACGAAGAATAGCGTCCTGCAGGATCAGAGCCCACAAACAATAGGACTGTCTAGTGAGTCTGTCCAGGGTGCTGGCAGGGGACAGCTGATACCAAAATGACTAACACTGCTAGGGATGCACCACAAAGAAGAGACAAGAGAGACTATCTTGTATTCTCCCTTCCTCTAGCTCTGTCATTTCCTTCCATATTCCTTTTGGATAGACTAGACCACCCAAAAGGCTGAACCACCCAAAAGGGAGTCTGCCAGAGAGTTTGGGAAATACACTTTTCTTTTTCACAAGAAGGGTGGAGAATGGATTTGAGAATGAACAGGTAAATGATGGACAAGTAAATCAGTAACCTCACAGAAATTTCCTTCCAACTGGTCTCCTAGCTTTTACTTTTGCCTCTCTCTCACCCTTTTTCTGGGGAAACAATGGAAACAGTAACAGACTTTATTTTCTTGGGTTTCAAAATCACTGCAGATGGTGACTGCAGCCATGAAATTAAGACACTTGCTCTTTGGAAGAAAAGCTATGACCAACCTAGACTGCATATTAAAAAGCAGAGAGGTTACTTTGCGAACAAAGGTCTGTGTAGTCAAAGCTATGGTTTTTCCAGTAGTCATGTATGGATGTGAGAGTTGGACTATAAAGAAAGCTGAGCACCGAAGAATTAATGCTTTTGAACTGTGGTATTTGAGAAGACACTTGAGAGTCCCTTGGACTGGAAGAACAAATCTCAATTCTAAAGGAAATCAATCCCGAATATTCATCAGAAGGACTGATGCTGAAGCTGAAACTCCAATACTTTGGCCACCTGATGCGAAGAGCTGACTCATTAGAAAAACCCTGATGCTGGGAAAGACTGAAGACAGGAGGAGAAGGGGACAACAGAGGATGAGATGGTTGAATGGCATCACCAACTCAATGGAAATTATTTTGAGCAAGCTCTAAGAGATGGTGAAAGACAGGAATGGCTGACGTGCTGCAGTCCATGGGGTCACAAGTAATCAGACACAACTAAGTGACTGAACAACAACATCCTTTCTCTACATGGAAAGCTCTATAAATTGATTTTTATCACATCTAACCTTCAGTAGCTTCCAGGATCACATCTAAATCCCTCACCATGGAGGCAACCCACTCCAGTATTCTTGCCTGGAAAATTCCATGGGCTAAGGAGCCTGGCGGGCTACATGCATAGAACTGCAAAGAATCAGACACAACTGAGTGACTGAGCAGCACAAACATGGTCTACAAAGCCCTCTGTGGTCCTGCCTCTGCCAGTCTTCCCAGCTGCATTTCAAGCCACTCTCTTCCTCAGTCACCAGCCCCAACCCTAAGCACTGCCTTCCACATTCCTCTAATGTGTCAAGCCTTCACACCTGTCCTTCTAACTGTCTGAAAATATCTATGCCCCAACTTCGGTGAAATCTATTCACCCTCTAGGTTTCAGTTTAAATGTCATTTTTAAGGAGAGAGATTTTGCTGAGCTTTCAAGGAGATGCAATATCAATCCCTGTTCTTTTTCCTTCTTGGCACTTCATATAGTTTATAAGTATATATTTACTTACAACTCTATTTTTTAAATATCTGCTCCCCACCTGTCTAGAAACTCAACAACAGCAGGTATATTGCTGAGTGTCATCTCTGGGGTAGCTGTTGCATCTAGCACCATGCCCAGCATTGGACTGCTCATCAAAGAATGGCAGAGGATGTGTACAGAGGGATGCTATGTTGGGAGCATATTATTTAATTCATGTGTTTTTCCAAGGTCCATCCACCCTTCCTTCTTATCCTTCATTTAGAAACCTGGGAATTAACAATCTCTTAATAGAGTACTCCCAATGGTAAATAGACGTGCAGACCTGTTGTTCCTAAACTGAGCTTCAAGGATACATTTTTTGACTTCTGTGTTTAGAAGGACAAAAAGTTTATTGTGTCCTTTGGAGAATAACGCTTGCTGAGAACACAGGAAAATTCTAAGGCAACCAGTTACCTTTTCATGACAACATGTGAAAAAGCTTCTCCCTTTTTATTTCCTGTCAACATTGTAACTTGTCCTTATTTTTTTGTGCAGCTGTGATTCTGTCATGCTTTTTAATGTTCATTTAATAACATAAGGATATCACAGTATGTTTATATTACTCACAAAAGACCACACCATTCTTTCTGGATGTGTAGCACATTTTTGAAAAGCTCTTTTAAGTAGGTTTTGTTTTTCATGCAGGAAAGGCTACCAGTTTAACACAAGTCAAGGGCACATCCATGGTTGTAACCATGGCCCCTCCTTGTGGCAAAACACATGCAATGACTCCAAATGCCATCTCTATATTTTTCCCTCCATCTAACCTTTATCAGCAAACCAACAGAGAAGTATGAACCCCCAGCAATCTTGGTCTGGAATTTTAGCTATGGTTTTGCCACATTCTTACAAGTTTCCTTAACACCCTACCCAGAGCATTTTCTTAATGGGGCAGTCCTCCAGCCTTTTTAATTTTGGCTCATTATTTTTCATTCTAGTGAGCTAAGAGTGTTATTAATGACAACAAAAAAATCAAGTATGGTGTGCACACTAATCTAAAATTTTGAGTTGGCAATTAGTTGGAGCGAAATGCAATTAGATGTTTTCCTTCAAGTCCTAATTTACATGCTGGAAAACATGGGCAGCCTTCACAAGTAATTGCAAAAATAAGCCCTGCTTTCTGTGTTTGTGTGCAAACACAAAGCTCCCCAGCACACCTGCCTTTGCCTAAACAGAATAGAGTCTCAGGGGTCTTCTTGCTTTATGATCATTGATATATAAAACAGAAAAGAAACCGATCAGCCTTTAGGTATAAAAATGTGTTTTCTCTCTTATGCAGAAGCTCACTGTTAATCAGCATTGACTTTACCAGTGGAGAGCTAGGTTGTAGAAACTAGGTCTGACAGTATCCCCATGTAACCCCATGAGGTGACTTAAGGCTCTTCAGAGCCCCAGCACCCCTTTTTGTGCAGTTAGAGTAAAAGTTAATTCAATTCAATCCATTAAACACTTCATAAGCACATACCCCTTGTGAGTTAGGAGCCTTGGAGGGTACACATTGAATGAGATACTGTTGACATCAAGAGTGGATCTAGTAGAGTAGATAAGGCAGGGAGACAAATGCCATCATGAGAAAAGCTCCACAGGAGGTTGGTAGGGTGTGGAGTGACTAAAAGGAGCAACATTCCTGAGGAATGATGAGAGGAGACGGGTCACGACCATGTCAGTGTCCCAGTAGAGAATCTAGTTTCAGCTCAGCTCCCATTCAAGAAGTTACTCTTGGAGGGGGAGCATATGTATACCCATGGCGGATTCATGTCAATGTATAGCAAAACCAACACAATAAAGTAAAGAAAATTCAAAAAAAAAAAAAAAGAAATTACTCTTTTTTTAAATTGAAGGATGGTTGACTTAAGAAGTTACTCTTGCAACACAAGGACATGACAGGAGGACTTCTCACCTCTACAGAAAAACAAAGTACAGAAAGGGAAGAGGAGGGTAATTTTGCAGAAAATAAGAGCAAATGAAAAATCAAGGATTACATGTTTTCTGCAAATAGCAGATAGAGGAAAGCAACACTTTATTGCAGATGTGGACTCAAACAGCAAGGGACACACAGAAAGAATTCACAAGCTTATAGAACTTAGATGATATGAAAAGAAAAAAATATATCCAGCACAGTTTTTCAATAGAAAGTTTTCTATTGAAAACTTTCTGTTGGCCACACTACTGAGTGGTTTATTAGTTCCTTAGTGAGGAGAAAACAGGTCAACATCAGAATCCCCCCATATATAATGTATAATTCCTTCTGTACAAATAATTTGGCCTGCTAGTTGCACATAGTTCTCATTATTTAGTATGGGTTTGGTTATTTTTTACTTATTTATACCCCATATTGTTTCAAAGCAGCCAACATTTTACTATCATCATAAATTCCTAAGATAAAGATCTCCTTTTGATATTTTCATCTATGTGGAATTCTAAACTAGGTGGATCTCACCTGACTACAGAGATCAAGACTTCAATGCTCAGAGTTTGTAAAAACCACACAAGTAACACATTGCACTGTATCTACAGAGTCATGACTTTGTTGTGCCTAAGTGTGTTATAGGTTACAAAAGTGCGAAGTGTTGCTAAATGCTGTAGCCAAGATATAAACAAAGAAAACAAGTAATTCCAGTTGGAGGAATCAAGGAGAACCTCATGTGGGGAGCACCTCTTAAAGGAGGATGGTAGGGTAGGAAGAGAAGTATTTCTGACATGGGAATGGTGTGTGCAAAGCTATGGAGGTAAGATATTACCTGGCTGTATGCACTGTAGAAAAGAAGAAAACAGAGAAATGCTTCACTATTTATGGCCTCATTTTTAAGTCTTTGCTCTTTTTACATAGAGGGAATACTTTCATAGGAGATGAAAGATTCCACAGTACCTATTTCCCTATGATAGGTAATGAGATGCTAATGAAGCCAGCCTCTTACTAGATAGAGAAGGTCTACCAACACAGTTATGAGTTATGGAAGGATTTCAGAGAGAAAAACTCTCCTTTAAAATGTCTTCACTCCTCCTCAATGTGGTATTGGAGAAGACTCTTGAGAATCCCTTGGACTGCAAGGAGATCAAACCAGTCAGTCCTAAAGGAAATCAACCCTAAATATTCATTGGAAGGACTGATGCTGAAGCTGAAGCTCCAATACTTTGGCCACCTGATGCACAGAGTCAACTCATTAGAAAAGACCCTGATGCTGGGAAAGATTGAGGCAGAAGAAGGGGATGACAGAGGATGAGATGGTTGGATAGCATCATCAACTCGATAGACATGAGTTTGAGCAAGATTCAGGAGATGGTGAAGGACAGAGGAGCCTGGTGTGTTGCAGTCCATGGTGTCACAAAGAGTAGGACATGACTGAGCAACCAAACAAGAACAACACACCCCTATACTTAAACTCACCTTAAATTTCTCTAATGGGAGCAAAATCTTTCATTTTATAACTGGCAACAGTGTGTTAAGGGGAAATACTCTTAGAAAAGACAACAGATAAGCTGTAATTCACATGGAAGTACAGATGACATTATTGTCTGTTGTGTGTGGGCACAATAGCTGGAGAAAGAAGAAGGGGACAACATAATGAAACTGTGAACTTGAAACAGGTTACAGTCCAGGGTTTTTGTTTGCTTGCTTGCTTGCTTGTTTGGGGGAGGGGGGTGTTATTTTTTAACAAAAAGATGTATTTTAATTGAAGTATAATTGCTTTACAATGTGTTGTAGTTTCTGCTGTACAACAATGTGAATCAGCTGTATGTATACATAGATCCCCTCTCTCTCGAACCTCCCTCCCACTCCACTATCCCACCTCTACAGGTCATACAGAGTGAAGAAAGTAAGAAAGAGAAAGACAAATATTTTATATAAACATGTATAAACAGAATTTAGAAAAATGGTACTGATGAACCTATTTGCAGGGATGGAATGAAAAAGCAAATATAGAGAATGGACTTGTGGACACAGTGGGAGGAGAGGGTGGGATGAAATGAAACAGTAGCATTGACATATATACACTATCATGTGTAAAATAGATAACTAGTGGGAAGTCGCTGTATAAAACAAGGAGCTCAGCTCTGTGCTCTGTGAAGGTCCAGGTTTGACTGAGGAAACAAGAGAATGAAAAAGGTCCAGAAGAAGAAGGCCGGTAGTAAGAACTACTAGTGTGACTGACTTCATACCTATATGGGAAACCAGAGATGTTCCCCAAATGCCTTCTTGAGCAGGACAGGGCAAATCTAGTCACTGCATTTTGGTACAGTTCTCTAACAATCACAGACTTTCCAATAAAACCCAGCACAAAGATGTCCAAAGATATCAAAATTGCTCCAAGTACCTTGCTGCCATTGGTGGTTTAAAAAGCATATTTTAATTCTGTAAGGGAGTCCAAAACTACAGACAGCTTAACAGTTATTTAAAGAGCCCCACTTTTAAGCACCAACTTATTTTAATTTTTTTCATTATTCAGAGATAATGCCTCTGAGTTTGGAAGAGGGAGGGCTATGATAGAAATTTAGAATATGTGGGACCACTGCTTAATGCCAGCATAAGAAGGGCCTCTACACGGGAGAGGATGAGTAAAGAAGGGCTTCCTTTTTATGGGACAGAGACTATAGGTTGATAAAATCAAGAGCTGCTTTTATAAAGAGAGCATCACTATACAGACAGGGAAACGTGGGAGCTGTCAACTACAGTCCCACACTCTGTAGGAGATGTAAGGAGGGATCACAGGTGATTAGAAGTGTTTTGAGCTAGCTGACTCCCCCAGGTAAGGTTAAGCTTAGCAAGAAGACCCCTGCCAGACTAGCGCTCCAGCTTTGATCTGCACTCAGTAAGCAGCTGGCATCACGACCCTTTATCAAAAGCATGTGTGAGTGGATGAAAAGATAAAGAAGAAGACAGTAGGCAGGAAGTATCCAGGTGTCCATGGCTAATTGCATTAAGCCTCACTTGTCCATCTGTGCACCACATGGGGTCTTTTTTTTTTCTTTGTATATGAGTATCATTGGCACAGAGCAAAGGCCGGGGAGGTCTGCACTTCCTTCATCAGTAATGTGGAAATTTACTTATTTTCAGACATCAACTGCACTGTACTGTTATATTGTCACCACATTCTCTTATGTTCCCTGCAGGGAATGCCTTTTAATAATGACCAGCTATTCTAATAGGATGGTTCTTGGCTTGTTTTTAAAGTCATTCAAATTTAAAATCAACAAGCAGGTAAGAAATAGCAAAAGTCTCAATTAGGGTAAAGGTTTTTTTTTTAAAAAAACAAATAACATAATTCCAAGAAAAAATATGGGAGTTAAAATCCACAGGACTTGGTTATTAATTGGATTTGGTTGAAAACTAGGGGGCTGTGAATTGGGTGACTGAATAGAGGCTGGTGCCACAACTGAGATGGAAAATTGACTACCTGCAGAACTCAAGGTACCTAAGGAACACTGTGAATAAAGATCAAACTCTACTGTGGCAACAAGCAGCCCCCTAATCTCAGTGGCTTCACAAACTTTCATTCCTTGCTCATATTATAGCCCATTGCAATTTGAGCAGTTTTCCTAGGAAGCTCCCTTTCAAGGGGTGGCTCAGGAATCCAGGCTCCTTCTTTGTTGAGACTCTGCCATCTTGGAGAACTTAGCTTCCAGCCACGAGGACAGAAACATAGGGGATTGATGCATATCATTTGCATTCACATCAATCCATAAGCTAGAGCTCAATCCCAAAGTAAATGCAGTAGGGGCTAGCAATTATAGTCCTCCTGTGCGCCCAGAAAGAGGGCAAGATAGAATAAGCATCTAGCCATTTCTGCCACAGACATCCAAGTAATAATAAAGTAGATAGCTGAATAATCCAAGCTGGGGTGAGAGGGGGAATGTGTCAGAGCTGGAGATGTATATTTGGATATGACCAACTAGTTAAACATAGAAAAATCTACCAGATCAACCAAGTGGAGGATATATCATAAGAAAAGAAGAGGAGCCCGAAGAATGCCACATTTTAAAGAGACATAGAGAAAGATGGCCCATGAAGAAATTCACCAGGGACAAGATGGGGAGCACAAAAAGTAGAATAAGGAATTTTCTTCTAGTAATTAAGAGATATATTTAGCATTCACTGAAGCGAAGCTGGATAAGAGTGAAGGGACCACATTCACAGAGTCAAAATATTAGCTCATTCTGATGAAGAATTTTTATTCCTTATGGGTAATAGAGAACTCTGAGATTTGTAGTTTGGATGCTGGGACATATCATTTCTAGGGCCTCTCCCTTGTATTAATAGAAACAATATTAGGATTTCAAGGAAAACATATCCATAAATATTGGCATATATGTAGAAAGTAAACTGAGCTAGCAGCCATATGAAGTGAGTCCTAGCTCTGGCTCTGTGTAGCCACGATGAAGTCATATAGTCTCTATGAATCTCAGCCCCCAAGTCTGTGAATGTGGAGATGCACTTTCATAATGAGTGAATTCATTATTCATAATAATGATCAACCTGATGTAACCAGGTTCTAGGCTAAATTCTTCTTGCAAATTATCTCATTTATTCAAACCTATTTATTCCAATTCCATGCAGGAGGTAATATGAGACTATTCATTTTACAAATGGGGGAACTGAGGATGGGAGAAGTTAAGTAAATTGCCCCTAATCACACAACATTTAAAAAACTAACATCATGGTTTTCAGTCCTATCACTTCATGGCAAATAGAAGGGGAAACAATGAAAACAGTGACAGACTTTATTTTGTGGGGTTCCAAAATCACTGCAGATGGTGACTGAAGCCATGAAATTAAAAAACGCTTGCTCCTTGGAAGAAAAGCTTTGATCAACCTAGATAGCATATTAAAAAGCAGAGACATTACTTTGCAAACAAAGGTCCATCTAGTCAAAGCTATGGTTTTTCCAATAGTGATGTGAGAGTTGGACTATAAAGAAAGCTGAGCACTGAAGAATTGATGCTTTTGAACTGTGGTGTTGGAGAAGACTCTTGAGAGTCTCTTGGACTGCAAGGAGATCAAACTACTCATTCCCAAAGGAAATCAGTCTTAAATATTCACTAGAAGGACTGATGCTAAAGCTGAAGCTCCAATAATTTGGCCACCTGATGCAAAGAACTGACTCATTAGAAAAGACCCTGATGCTGGGAAAGATTGAAGGCAGGAGGAGAAGGGGACAACAGGGGATGAGACGGTTGGATGGCATCACCGACGTGATGGACATGAGTTTGAGCAAGCTCCGGGAGTTGGTGATGGACAGGAAAGCCTGGCATGCTGCAGTCCATGGGGTTGCAAAGAGTTGGACACAACTTAGCAACTGAACTAAACTAAATCACACACATGTGAAATTTAGGCACAGACAGGTAGAAATACAAGCTCGGAAAGATGAAGATTCCTACACCAGATGATGTTGCCAAGCTTTCTTTAATCATTCAGAAAATATATGAGTGCTTCAGAGACATCATGCCTGCTCTCGAGGAGCAATGTTCCAAGAAATGAGAAATCAAGCATAGCACAGAGGTCTTTAACTTCCAATGCACAGGCTAGGGAACTAAGCATAAGCTATGCTCTACTCAACACACACATCCCCACCCAGGCTTTAGTGGGGGATAAATTTCAAGTCCAGAATTCAATGGGCCCTGCCAAGGACAGAGTAGCCTGCCAGGCTACAGTCCATGGGGTCACAAACAGTTGAACACAACTGAGCAACTAATACCTTAAGTTTTTAAGACACGTGAAAACCTGCTTTTCCATTTTTGAGAAGGTGAATTCCTTCATCTTTTTAGCTGACTGGGTTAGTAATTAGGTTCTTCATCACTTTGTCAAAAATAGAGCAAGAAAAACTAAACAAAACTAGACTTCAATGACCTGTATTCCATCAATATGAAGAAAATGGATAAGGTGACCCAATTTTTAAATCCTTTTTAAGACAAAGAGCTCAATCTTTTCACTTACAAAAAAAACCTGTTTTTCTTTTAAACTGATCTATTTATCAATTTACATAGTATAATATTCTTATTATAATAAACCATGGAACTTAAACGGATTCTATGAGATTATGAATATGATCATGTAATGCAAATTATCAAGGAAAAACTATAATATCACAATAAACTAAACTAGCTTACTATTTTACTTTTTAATTTCAATTTAAGTACATTCTTTATTCCCCTATAAATATCAGTAAAATTAAATTCTCTTTTCCAATTAGACTGAAATCAAAATTTTTTGCTGTTGAACCTCTCTGAGCTCTGTATAAATCTTCTTTTTAACAGGCAAAATAAAAGCCATATCTGGCACCCTATCAGTCTCCAACAGTGTTATTACACATTGTACACAATCAAAAGATGGTGAGTTTTTTTTAAATTTTCAAAACCCAACTTCAGAAAAGATGCCTCCCTAATGATGTTTTTCTCCTGTTACTACAATAATCCTACAAAGTCAAGTCTTTTTACTTCTATACCCTCAGGGTCAAACCCAGGACCTGGGTCATAGTGCATATTTAATATTTGGTTGTTGAATGATTTGAATAGATAGAAACATATTATTTACTAAGGATGGAGCACTGAACAAGACATATAAGATCTCTCCTATCAGGAAGCCTACATTTGCGTGATGAATGATGGAAAAAGCAAACAAGTAAATACAATAATTTATTTTGGCAAGAGATTGTAGCTACTAACATACTCTTAACTCTCACAATAGTCCTTATTTATACCATTTAAGGTTATCCTCTTCAACCAACTAACAGCTTCTGGAAAAATACGGTATGATAGAAGTGGGTACCTTACCAGTCAGTTTTGTCTACTGAGGCCTGGTGATTCACCTTGACCAGCCTTGCAATCTGTTCTTTAATAAACAGATGACCTACACCAGCCTAATTCCAACAAAGCAAATGCTAAAATAGCCCAGAAATGTCTGGATTCTGCTGGTCTGTCACATAAGGCTGGAGAGTCCTCCATGGCAAAACTTAATTTCAATTATTCTGCAGGGCAGAAACTAAAGACTAATGTTATCTGTGTCTATAGATGTAAAATTGCAAGGGTTCACTTAAGAATGTTGGTCTGGTGAGCTATATGTATGCCCACCTCAAATGTCTGCACACATAGTTTTAATTTCTCCCCATTTGATTGAAGGTAAAAACACAGTGGTCTGAGGCAAAACTGAAAATCATGACAAGTCTGTCTTAGATAGCCAGCCTCCTCATCTCTGGGCATCTCTGGTGGCTCAGACAGTAAAGAATCTGCCTGCATACTCTTATACTCACTGTATCCATCACGATTTGTTCAGGGAAATGGAAACCACTCTAGGTTTTTCAAGTAGACTGTAGCTTAGTTCATACTATTGAATGTTGCCAAAGTCATTGGAGGGAGGCTTGAGAAATGGTAAGTAACGAGTCCAAAGAGAGCACCAAAGAAAACAATTGTAGAGGTGAGGAGAGGAAGATTAAGATAGTGAATAAAGTAACCCTGAGTTACTCAAGGAACAAAAATGGCCTGTTGAAAAGCCTATTCAAAAGCTCTTGGCCTTTTTGAGGAATTCTGGCTTCAAAATCAAATTTCTAAAATTTAAGCCTTTCTCAGTACTTGAGAAAAGTCTTTAAAATTCCATGGAAAATAACTATTTACTCCAAAAATATCATTTGCAATTTGAAAACAGAAGACATAAAGCTAATATCCAGCATTTAGAGGACTGTTTTAAGTGGAAGAAACCTTCCAAATATCAAAGATAACATAATAATTAATTTCAATTTTTGCCTTTTATTGCCATTTGTGTGTGTGGTAATCACTCAGTCATGTCTGACTCTGTGACCCCGTGGACTACTGTAGCCCGCCAGGCTCCTCTGTCCATGGGATTCTTTGGGTCTGTGCTGTCTCCTCTACCCATTACTAAGCCCTAGGAATCTATAACTTGTTTACGGACTGCAGGTAGAAATATACCCATTATAACAACACTAGATCAACAGTCTACCTTCTCACATTCAAGAATTTGACAAAATCATTCATAAAGAAATTTATGCAGAATTGCTCTGTTACTTTAAATACAAAATTAAATTTGAAGGGAAAATTTAATTATAATAAAGTATAGTTTAGAACTCACCTGCTTCCAAAACCAAACCATTCTGTTTCTCTATTTCTGTTTGCAATATGTACTGGTGGTTTCCAATTCTCTTTGAAGCTCTGCTCTTGCCGACATTCCCCACCATTACAAGCACCTATGGCAGCCCTTTCTTCCAGAGCTGCACAAAGGATGCGTCTCTTTTCACATGGTGTTTGGTCCTGACTGGCTAAGAATGTAGCCATCTCCACAGCTGTGGAAGCAAAGCCTCCATAGGGGCTGTGACACTCTCCATGCAGTTTCCTAAGTCAAAATAAAGAACGTTTTCTGTGCAGCTTCTCCTAGTGCTTTGACTATGTATTGGCCCCAGAAGGACTTGTTACTTATTAAGCAGAAAAATGGTTTTATACCTGTCATTTGGTTTTTCTGTTTTCCTTGCTTTGTCAGTTTTTATGGCCCTTTAATGGGCCGGGGCTTGGGGGTAAGAGTCAATGATAAGAAAATAAAGGAAAGAGAAAGGAGAGAAAGAGAGAAATGAATAGAGACATGGGGACAAAGACTCTGATGGAGTAAAGGCGTTTATTCAGCATAATGTGGGCATATATATACTGTCTTACAAGATAGCCTTTTCAGCAAAGATAAAGATCAAAAATCTTACAACTTATCCAGGAAACATAAGGCTAGAATCCATCTCAATGAGAGGGGGGGTTGTAAAACTCACTTTCCATAACAGAAAGGTAAGAAGGCCGTAAATAGTTACTTCTACTTTAAGAATGTATGCATTCCTTTTGTCCCCGGGAGAGGTATGCCTCTCCACTCATCTCTGAATATTCAGGGACTGATAAGGGACATCAGAAAACAGCACACAGGAAGCCTCCTGCCAAATGTTCCCTGACAGTCAGTATTTGTATACAAAATGGTGCACCATCTTAAATAACTTCAGGATCAATTTCAAAAGGATAGGAATATGGTAGATCATTCCACTAGGACAATGGAGCCGGATTTATGATCCAGGTCCTACTCCGACAGAGGAAAAGACTTCATGACACTCCTATCTTTAGCGTTTTCATAAAAGAACTAAAATGAGGAATCAGAGCAGAACTAAATGACATTTAAAATGATAACAATACAGGGATTTTCCAGAATGACCAATCCAAGTAAAAGCTTTAAAAAGTCTATTCATTTACACAACAGCAGCAACCAGATACCACGGCTCATCCAAGACTACAATGGGGAGGCTCCGATAAGAAAGTATCTTGTCTACAATCTTATAAATTCCACCCAAATATTTGTAAATAATGTAAGTCTAGAGTTTCATAATAATGATAAACATCATGAAACTACTAGAGATTTTGTTGTTGTTGTTGATGATGATATTTCAAGCAACAAAAGTAAAAAGTAACTTCAACAAAAATTTCCCAAAGGGAAAGAGGAAGTTTGTTGAAAGAGGAATGAAAGAAATGCCAATGTGTTTTGGAAAGAGCAGAAACTGGGCAATGCCAATGATATACAGCAATGTCCACGATAAGCAGCAGTCTGTTTAGTGCGCTACCATCAAGGAGAATAAGATGTAGCCATTTGCATTTTGCTGACTATTCTAATAAGTGAAACTTCAGGAAGATATCATCTAACCAGCATAACTCAGGTCATATGCTCAGCCAGTGGATGGCAGGGTGACTGACAGTACCACCGAGTAGAAAGGCGAATTGAAGCCATGTTGGCAAAAGCACAGATGCCACAGGTGCACAGGGATACATGGCTACCAGGCTTCGTAGCAGAATGCAAACTAGACTCTGCAGGATTCTCAAGTAACATGATCACCTTTAACAACTCAATGCATAGCTTATTTGTAAGCAACTCTTAGTAATACTTTGTTATCAACTGAATTGTGTCTAGCCAAGACATGGAAACAACTTCAATGTCCTTCAACAGATGAATGGATAAAGAAGATGTGGATCATCTGTACAATGGAATATTAGTCTTAAAACAGAATGAAATAATATTTGTAGCAACATGGTTGGACTTAGAGATTATCATACTAAGCAAAGTCAGTCAGAAAGAGAAAGGCAAGCAGCATACGATATCACTTATATGTAGATATCACTTATATGACACAATAAACAGATTTACAAAACAGACAGACTCATAAACAAAGAGAACAGATTTGTGGTTGCCAAGGGGGGAGGGGAGTTGGGGAGGTAAGGGTTGGGAGTTTGGGATTAGCAGATGCAAACTAGTATATAGAGAACAGGTAAACACCAAGGTTCCACTGTAAAGCATAGGGAACTATATTCAATATCCTGTGACAAACCATAACGGAAAAGAATATGAAAAAGAATATACATATATATATGTATATGTATATGAATCACTGCTGTATAGCAGAAATTGATGCAACATTGTAAATCACCTATACTTCAATGAATTTTTAAAAATTTTTTTGAATGAGTGTAAAAGTTCAAAGGAAAAAAACTACAGAATCGAGTCCCCTCAAAATGTATTTGTTGAAGCCCCAACCACCACCACTACCACTACCCCACCCCACCCCCCACCCCGCAGCAACTGTGACTGTATTTGGAGATAGGACCTTTAAAGAAGCAATTATGGTTAAATGAAGTCATAGAGCAATGTTTTAATCCAAAAGGTCTGGCTTCCTTCTCAGAAAAGGAAGAGGCACCAGGAATGGGAGCACATACAAACAAAAGGTCGTGTGAGGACATAGAGAGAAGACAGCTCCCTGCAAGTCAAGGAGAGGGGCCTGAGGAAAAACCAAACCTTCGAAGTCAACACTTCTATCTTGAACCTCCAGCCTCCAGAACTGTAAGAAATAAATTTCTATTGTTTAAACCACCTGATCCCTGAAGCTCCGTTATGGTAGCCCTATAGATTAACATACCCTTGAAATGTTTAACAAAGTCTAAGGGATTTGTGTATCATTTTCAATAAAAACTAACTCTGATTATACCACTGTCCCACAGTACTCCAGATGTTTCAGACCATGTACTGGGGAACTGACCTTCTCCTGGCAACAGTTCCAATGCTGCTTTCATTTATACCATAGCATATCTTGTAAACTAAATAAGATGAATTGTTGGTAACTATCACCACAGTCATTTTACAAAAAAGATGATCACAGTCTGGATGAGCCTTTGATAGCCCTAGTATAAAATATACACTCATTTAAATGAGTTTGAGTAAGCTCCGAGAGTTGGTGATGGACAGGGAAGCCTGGCATGCTGCAGTCCATGGGATTGCAGAGTCAGAAATGACTGAGTGACTGAACTGAACTAAATTCCATTTAGGAAACAAATACTCTATGTTACTGTTTGCTGTGCCTTAAACTAGCCTCTGATAATATGGGGCAAGATGAAATCTAACCCTTGACCTCAAGGAGCTCCAAGTGTAATAGAGCAGACAATGGGAAAAAAGCACTAACGTTTACTGTAATAATATCTATGTAAGGTGTTACAGACAGAGATAAACAGAGTGCCTGATGAACTATGAATGGAGGTTCATAACATTGTACAGGAGGCAGTGATCAAAACCCTTCCCAAGAGAAAGAAATGGAAAAAGGCAAAATGGTTGTCTGAGGAGGACTTAACAATAGGTGAGAAAAGAAGAGAAGCTAAAGGCAAAGGAGAAAAAGAAAGATACACCCATCTGAATGCAAAGTTCCAAAGAATAGCAAGGAGAGGTAAGACAGCCTTCCTCAGTGATCAATGCAAAGAAGTAGAAGAAAATGACAGAATGGGAAAGACTAGAGATCTCTTCAAGAAAATTAGATACCAAGGGAACATTTCATACAAAGATGTACACAATAAAGGACAGAAATGGTATGGAACTAACAGTAGCAGAACATATTAAGAAAAGGTGGCAAGAATACACAGAAGAACTGTACAAAAAGTTCTTAATAACCCAGATAGGCACAATGGTTTGATCACTGACCTAGAGCCAGGCATCCTCGAGTGCGAAGTCAAGTGGGCCTTAAGAAGCATCACTATGAACAAAACTGGTGGAGGTGATGGAATTCCAGTTGAGCCATTTCAAATTCTAAAAGATGATCCTGTTCAAGTGCTGCATTCAGTATGCCAGCAAATTTGGAAAACTCAGCAGTTTTCATTCCAATCCCAAAGAAAGGCAATGCCAAAGAATGTTCAAAACTACCACACAATTGCACTCATCTCACACACTAGCGAAGTAATTCTAAAATTCAAAATTCTCTAAGCCAGGCTTCAACAGTACATGAACCAACAACTTCCAGATGTTCAAGCTGGATTTAGAAAAGGCAGAGGAACCAAAGGTCAAATTGCCAATATCCACTGGATAATCAAAAAAGCAGCAGAGTTCCAGGAAAACATCTACTTCTGCTTTATTGACTATGCCAAAGCCTTTGACTGTGTGGATCAAAACAAACTGTGGATAATGCTTAAAGAGATGGGAATACCAGACCACCTTACCTGTCTCCTGAGAAATCTGTATGCAGGTCAGGAAGCAACATGAACCAGACATGGAACAATGGACTGGTTCCAAATTGGGAAAGGAGTATGTTAAGACTGTGTATTGTCACCTTGCTTATTTAATTTATATGTAGAGTACATTATGGGAAATGCCAGGCTGGATGAAGCACAAGCTGGAATCAAGATTGTTGGGGGAAATATCAATAACCCCAGAGATGCAGACACTACCCTTATGGCAGAAAGTGAAGAACTAAAGAGGTTCTTGATGAAAGTGAAAAGGCTGACTTAAATTTAACATCCAAAAAATAAAGATCATTGCATCCAGTCCCATCACTTCATGACAAATAGATTGGGAAACAATGAAACAGTGACAGACATTACTTTCTTGGGCTCCAAAATCACTGCAGATGGTGACTGCAGCCATGAAATTAAAAGACACTTTCCTTGCCACATTGAGGTCTCCAAATGAATATTAAAAATACATACTTAGATGAACATTCAAATCTGACTGAAAAAAATCAAAAGCTTATTTGCAGTTTAGTTTTTAATAGAAAATCTTTTCACTATCATAGATATCTACATATTTATAAAGGAATGTATCTAACAAGCATCTCACCTCCTGAGATAAAATGAGCTTGGCCAGCATCTAAATGCCTTTAGACACCTTCATGGTCCAAGGACAAATAGAAAATTATTTAAAAGGAAATGACTAAGAGAATTGTATATCCAAAGTCATACTTTTATCATACTTATAAAATATCTGTTCAAAGTACATATCAGACTACACTGAAGTTAAAATAGTTTCTTCTGAAACAAAGAACTTACTGAAAAATAGAAGACACCAAACTGAACAAGGAGAAAAACTCTCTTTTGAGCTGATTCTCCCATTGCGCATAGTCCCTAGTTGATCTCACGCTATTCTACATTTCTAGGTCTGAAAACCAGTCAGTAGACAGATACTTAGTAAGTACCAGCTGGGTATATAGGCTAGTTCTGAAAACTAGAAAAATAAGAAAAGCAATAGAAGACATTCTCCCAGCCTGATAAGAGGTTCAACTGGAAGCATAAAATCTACCCTCTGTTTCTTAGAGTCACTAATGGCAAAGTTCTTTCCAGGTTGCCTCAGCTTCAGATCACATCTTTGAGTCTCAATGGAAAGCAGGTTAATGGAGGTCTTGAGAGCCAAGGCAGATATGAGTAAACAAACAGGGTTACAGTTGTTCAGTTCAGTTGCTCAGTCGTGTCCGACTCTTTGCGACCCCATGAACTGCAGCATGCCAGGCCTCCCTGTCCATCACCAACTCCTGGAGTCCACCTAAACCCATGTCCATTGAGTCGGTGATGCCATCCAACCATCTCATCCTCTGTCATCCCCTTCTCCTCCTGCCTTCAATCTTTCCCAGCATCAGGGTTTTTTCAAATGAGCCAGCTCTTCGCATCAGGTGGCCAAAATATTGGAGTTGACATGATCTCAAATCCCAACTTCCTTTTGAACAAAGAGAGTTCCATTAACTAATATAAGAAAAAAGATATACCATACAGTTTACAGTTTATATTTTTATATACTTCAGATTATTTATTAAGTTCACCTGCAAATTGTTTCAAGAACTCTCTTTTGTGTGTGGATATGAAACAGCAATAAGAGTAACTGGTCTCTTTTGTAGTTGTTTAGTCATTAAATCATACCCGACTCTTTTGCAATCCCATGTACTGTAGCCCTGCCAGGCTCCTCTGCCCATTGGATTTCCCAGGTAACAATACTGGAATGGGTTTCCATTTCTTTCTCCAGGAATTGAACCCGAGTGTCCTGCATTGATAGGCATATTCTTTACCACTGAGCCACCTGGGAAGCCAACTCCAATCTTTACATTATTCTTATTTGTGGTTCTTGTTTTCATCTTTATTTATTATTTCCTCATCATCTTTTCTGACATCATCTAACATTATTTTTCTTTCTGCCATTGAGCTTTAGAAATACAAGAGGAAGTGAACAATCTGAAAACACAAAGGAAAAACATAAGCTGAAAATGTGAGGTTTCTTAAAAATGAACCCAATACTCTTTTGAGTATACCATTTGGCCCTATGATGTGGGGAAGGAAAGTTTTTGCTACAGTACACACCAGTAACCATGAATTGGTCCTTTTTTTGTTCAGAAAAATACTAGCACAAAACTCTAAATAAATTAATGTTCCAATCTTTATTGACTCATTTAATGGACAATAAGTTACTATATGATGGGTTTTGTATATTTGTGTTGTATTTTTTGTTGTGTATGGAAGTGAGCGATGTTATAGATTACAAAGTTGAACCAAGATATGACTGTGGCACTAGGGAAGATAAAGAAGCACATAAAGAGAAGAGAAATAATAATACGTCACATTTCTTGAGATCAAATGTTCTTACACCATATTTTGAATCATGAAAAATTCTCCTAGGAGGCAAGACATATTTGGAAAAGGAATATTATAACTTTAAGCAAATGATAAATGTGATGTGGCAAATTTTTCTTCTTACAATATTTTGTCATTTTTATACAATATGAAAATAAATTTAATAGATTCTTTTGTGGACACCTCTACTAACAGATTCACAAAACGCAACTGTCACAAGGGTGGTGTTATGTGTGCTGTGTGTTAAGTTGCTTCAGTCAAGCCTGACTCTGCAACCCTATGGAATGTAACCTGCCAGACTGCTCTGTCCATGTGATTCTCCAGGCAAGAATACTGGAATAAGTTGCCCTCCTCCAATAGATCTTCCCAACCCAGGGATCAAACCTTCACCTCTTACATCTCTGGCATTGGCAGGCAGGTTCTTTACCACTAGTGAAACAGCAATAATCTAGTATACACACAGACTGATGCAAGAGAATTGAGAGCCAAGAAATAAATCCATACATATATGGTCAATTACTTTATGACAAAGGAACCAAGAGAAAATCAGCCTCTTCAGTATATGGTGTTGGGAAAATTGGACAGCCACATGCAAAAGAACGAAACTTGACCACCACTTTATACCACACACGAAAAATAACTCAAAATGGATTACAGACCTAAATATAAGACTTGAAAGTGTAAAAATCCTAGAAGAAAACATAAGCAATACACCCTTTGACATCAGTCTTACCAATGTAGCTCTAGATATGTCTCCATAGGCAAAAGAAACACAAGCAAAAATAAACAAATAAGATTACATCAAATGAAAGTTTCTGCATAGAAAAGGAAATTATCTAAATAGATAATTAGATTATAAAAAAATACAATCTATCAAATAGGAGAAGTTTTTTGCAAATAATACATCTGAAAATAAGTTAATACCCAAAATATATAAAGAACTCATGCAACTCAAAAACAAAAAATAAACAGCCGATTTAAAAATGGGCAGAGAAACTGAATAGACATTTGGACAAAGATATATTGATGGCCAACAGGCACATGAAAAGATGTTCAACATCACTAATTACTAGAGAAATACAAATCAAAACCACAAATGAGATAATATCTGATACCTGTCAGTATGGCTATTATCAAAAAGACAAGAAATAGCAAGTATTAGAGAGGATATGGAGAAAAGGGAACCATCACACACTGTTGGTGGCAATACAAAATGGTGAGCCACTAGGGAAAACAGTATGGAGATCCCCCCAAAATTAAGAATAGAACTACCATATGATACAGCTATCCCATTTGGGGGTAATTATTTGAATACAAAACACTAAGTTGAAAAGATACATGAATCCCTATGTTCATAGCAAAATTATTTACAATTGCCAAGATAGAGAAGCTACCTAACTGCCCACCACAGATAGCTGGATACAGAAGATGTGTTAGATATACACAAGAGAATACTACTCATCCATAAAAAGATAAAATCTTGCCGTTGAAACAGTATGGATAAATCTGGAAGGGAATATCCTAAGGAAATAAGCCAGAGTATGACAAATACCATAGGATTTCAGGGACTTCCCTGGCGGTTCAGCAGTTAAGATTCTGTTTACACTGCAGGGGGCATGGTTTCCATCTCTGGTCAGGCAACAAAGATCTTGAATGCTACTAAGATCCCTCATGCCAAATGCCTCTGTCAAAAAATAAATAAATAAAAAGCAATCTGAAAAATGACTTTAAAAAAAACCATAGGATTTCAGTTATATATGGAATCTAAAAATAAATTAATTAACTAAATAACTAAACAAAACAAACACAGATACAGAATACAGATTAGTAGTTACCAAAGGGAAAGGGAAGAAGGAGGAAACTGGTAAAGGAGGTCAAATGCATGGTGACAGACAGAAATTAAACTTTTGGTGGGGATTATGCTATGGTGGGTATATACAGAAGTCAAGGTATAATACTGTATACATTAAACTTCTATAATTTCCTAAACCTATCCTCAATTAAAAAAAATAATCTAGTGTACAAAGCTATGAAACTTTTTCCAGATTTCACTACATCTTTCTAAAAACATCCATCTCTTCCCTATTACCTGGAGTATTTACAGTGACAATATCAAGGAGCCTGACTGTCTAGATTTTGACCCTTTATTTAGGCAAGATTACTACTAATCTTGGAAAAGTTAGTTAACTGCATGGGGTTTTTTCTGAAGAGGAAATAGAATCTGACATGTAAAGTACTTCATATATATCAATTGCTCAGTAAATGTTAAAGAGAACAACAAGGAGAGGGAAGTAGGTGATAGACAAACGACAGAGAGACAGATGACGTACAAAGCTTCCTCTTTATTCAATGTTTACTTTAAAAATAAAGTACATAAATTTATATTACACAGAATCACAAAGGTGTTGCCACATTTGTGAAATTATAGCTTAAATTTGGGAATTTTAATTTAAAACCTTAGAGATATTGGTTAATTTAATAATTATGCCTGAAAATACTGCTATGTAGAAATGCTATCTAATTGTCTTCTCTTTGTTCCTAAATTAGGGCAGCCTCATTCTATAGTAGGTGAAACTTAAATTTGAAATCAACATATTTTATTGTTCTGAGTATTTATTTTGTAATCAAATTCACTTTTTGATTTTTGGTTGGAAATGTTCCTAGCAGTGATATTAGACAAAATCTTGATGTATTACCACTGTCAGGAATAAAATAATTTATGTACAATTTAAAGCAAAAGAATCTAGATAAATAATTTTGCTTCCAGTCATTATAGAATAACTAGTACCAGATTTCCTTTTTGCTAAAAAGAATGCTAAAACTAGACAACGTATATAAGGCAACTGTTGGAAGACACTGAAGAGCAGACAGGGCAAAGCTATTTTCTTTAACTATTTTATTTTTTTGTTGCACCATATGGCATATGGGAACTTAATTCCCTGACCAGGGATCAAACCCATGCCCCCTGCATTGAAAGCCCAGAGTCTTAACCACTGGCCCACCAGAGAAGTCCTATAGGGCTATTTTCTAGGAGAGAAGGGAAACATACAAAGTGAGGCAACGTGGAGATTGTCAATCTCACTGAGCAAAGGAAGCAATGACTGGAGTTCCAGGTGGCCAACGTGACTGAAACTGGCTAAACAGGGTAATGGGAAGAGGAAGTCACACAGATAGAAGGAAGCTCAGAACTAAGACGAGGATTTATTGCAGGTTCTTGGCCAAGGTATAGGTGGTGCATGAAGTGATCCCTGCTTAGAGTCTGAGTCATAATTTTTAAAGTGATAGCATAGAGGAAAATTTGTTGTTGTTGTTGTTGTTGTTTGTTTGTTTTTTTAATTTTCTTTACTTTATTGTGTCGGTTTTGCCATACATTGACATGAAACCACCATGGGTATACATATGCTCCCCCTCCAGAACCCCCCACCGTCCTCCCTCCCGATTCCATCCCCCTGGGTCATCTCGGTGCACCAGCCCCGAGCATCAACCCTGGGCTGGCGATTGATTTCACATATGATAATTAACATGTTTCAATGCCATTCTCCCATATCATCCCACCCCTGCCCTCTTCCACAGAGTCCACTAGTCTGTTCTATACATCTGTGTTTCTTTTGCTGTCTCACATGCAGGGTTCTCATTACCATCTTTCTAAATTCCATATATATGCGTTAGTATACTGTATTGTTGTTTTTCCTTCTGGCTTACTTCACTCTGGATAATAGGCTTCAGTTCTGTCCACCTGAGTAGAATTGCTTCAAATGAATTTTTTTTTAATGCTGAGTAATATTCCATTGTGTATATGTACCACAGCTTTCTTATCCATTCGTCAGTTGATGGGCATCTTTAGCCATTTTTATGTCTTCTTTGGAGAAATGTCTGTTAAGTTCTTTGGCTCACTTTTTTTTTTTTAATTTTCTTTACTTTATTGTTGGTTTTGCCATACAATGACATGAATCTGATTGGGTCGTTTATTTTTCTAGAATGGAGCTGCAGGAGTTGCTTGTATATTTTTGAGATTAATTGTTTGTCTGTTGCTTCATTGGCCATTATTTTCTCCCATTCTGAAGGCTATCTTTTCACCTTGCTTATAGTTTCCATTGTCGTACAGAAGCTTTTAATTTTAATTAGGTCCCATTTGTTTATTCGTGCTTTTATTTCCAATACTCTGGGAGGTAGGTCATAGAGGATCCTGCTATGGTTTATGTCGGAGAGTGTTTTGCCTATGTTTTCCTCTAGGAGTTTTATAGTTTCTGGTCTTATGATTAGATCTTTGATCCATTTTGAGTTTATTTTTGTGTATGGTGTTAGAAAGTGTTCTACTTTCATTTTTTCACAAGTGGCTGTCCAGTTTTCCCGGCACCACTTATTAAAGAGGTTGTCTTTTCTCCATTGTATATTCATGCCTCCTTTGTCAAAGATAAGGTGTCCATAGATGCGTGGATTTATCTCTGGGCTTTCTATTTTGTCCCACTGATCTATATTTCTGTCTTTGTGCCAGTACCATACTGTCTTGATGACTGTGGATTTGTAGTATAGCCTAAAGTCAGGTAGGTTGATTCCTCCAGTTCCATTCCTCTTTCTCAAGATTGCTTTGGCTATATGAGGTTTTTTGTATTTCCATACAAATTGTGCAATTATTTGTTCTAATTCTCTGAAAAAGACCTCTGGTAGCTTGATAGGAATTGCATTGAATCTATAGATTGCTTTGGGTAGTATACTCATTTTCACTATATTGATTCTTCCAATCCATGAACACGGTATATCTCTCCATCTATTTGTGTCCTCTTTGATTTCCTTCATCAGTGTTTTATAGTTTTCTATATATAAGTCTTTTGTTTCTTTAGGTAGAAATACTCCTAAGTATTTTATTCTTTTTGTTTCGATGGTGAATGGAATTGTTTCCTTAATTTCTCTTTCTGTTTTCTCATTGTTAGTGTATAGGAATGCCAGGGATTTCTGTGTGTTGATTTTGTATCCTGAAACTTTACTATATTCACCGACTAGCTCTAGTAATTTTCTGGTAGAGTCTTTAGGGTTTTCTATGTAGAGGATCATGTCATCTGCAAACAGAGAGAGTTTTACTTCTTCTTTTCCAATCTGGATCCCTTTTATTTCTTTATCTGCTCTGATTGCTGTGGCCAAGACTTCCAAAACTATGTTGAATAGTAGTGGTGAGAGTGGGCACCCTTGTCTTGTTCCTGACTTCAGGGGAAATGCTATCAGTTTTTCACCATTGAGGATAATGTTTGCTGTGGGTTTGTCATATATAGCTTTTATTGTGAAAAGAGATAAAAATGGACATTACATAATGATCAAAGGATCAATCCAAGAAGAAGAAATAACAATTATAAATATATATGCACCCAACATAGGAGCACCACAATATGTAAGGCAAATGCTAACAAGTATGAAAGGGGAAATTAACAATAACACAATAATAGTGGGCGACTTTAATACTCCACTCACACCAATGGATAGATCAACTAAACAGAAAAGTAACAAGGAAATTCAAACTTTAAATGATACAATAGACCAGTTAGACCTAACTGATATCTATAGGACATTCCACCCCAAAACAATGAATTTCACCTTTTTCTCAAGCACACATGGGACCTTCTCCAGAATAGATCACATCCTGGGCCATAAATCTAGCCTTGGTAAATTCAAAAATATTGAAATCATTCCAAGCATCTTTTCTGACCACAATGCAGTAAAATTAGATATCAATTACAGGAGAAAACCATTTAAAAATTCCAACATATGGAGGCTCAACAACACACTGCTGAATAACCAACAAATCACAGAAGAAATCAAAAAGAAATCAAAATATGCATAGAAATAAATGAAAATGAAAACACAACAACCCAAAACCTATGGGACACTGTAAAAGCAGTGCTAAGGGGAAAGTTCATAGCAATACAAGCTCACCTCAGGAAACAAGAAAAAAGTCAAATAAATAACTTAACTTTACACCTAAAGCAACTAGAAATGGAAGAGATGCAGAAGCCCAGGGCTAGTAGAAGGAAAGAAATCTTAAAGATCAGGGCAGAAATAAATGCAAAGGAAACAAAAGAGACCATAGCAAAAATCAACCAAGCCAAAAGCTGGTTCTTTGAGAAGATAAATAAAATTGACAAACCATTAGCCAGACTCATCAAGAAACAAAGGGAGAAGAACCAAATCAACGGAATTAGAAATGAAAACGGAGAGATCACAACAGAAAACACAGAAATACAAAGGATCATAAGAGACTGTTATCAGCAACTATATGCAAATAAACCGGACAACCTGGATGAAATGGACAAATTCCTAGAAAAGTACAACTTTCCAAGACTAAACCAGGAAGAGATAGATAATCTTAATAGACTCATCACAAGCACGGAAATTGAAACTGTAATCAGAAATCTTCCAAACAACAAAAGCCCAGGACCAGATGGCTTCACAGCTGAATTCTACCAAAAATTTAGAGAAGAGCTAACACCTATTCTACTCAAACTCTTCCAGAAAATTGCAGACGAAGGTAAACTTCCAAACTCATTCTATGAGGCCACCATCACCCTAATTCCAAAACCAGACAAAGATGCCACAAAAAAAGAAAACTACAGGCCAATGTCACTGATGAACTTAGATGCAAAAATCCTTAACAAAATTCTAGTAAATACAATCCAACAACACATTAAAAAGATCATACATCATGATCAAGTAGGCTTTATCCCAGGGATGCAAGGATTCTTCAATATCCGCAAATCAATCAATGTAATACACCACATTAACAAATTGAAAAATAAAAACCACATGATTATCTCAATAGATGCAGAGAAAGCCTTTGACAAAATTCAACCTCCATTTATGATAAAAACCCTCCAAAAAGCAGGAATAGAAGGAACATTCCTCAACATAATAGAGGAAAATTTTAAGGGTCCTCTGACTAGAGATAACAGAGGTCATACAAGGCTAGCCCAATCAGAATAGAAATATTTTGCTGAGTACCTTGGGCACTAAGTTTAAACTCTAGAAAGGTGATGCATTATGAGTAAGTATCTGACTCTATAGGATAAGGCCTATACTCTGATTAGTACAAAACTGAAACAGACTCAGCCTAATGAAGAATAAAATTAAGTCTAGTAGGACCAAAAGGATTAACCAGTACTTTAACTGCCTGTCAAAATAAAACTCAACACCTATTAAAAGAAAATATTATGACATATTTTCCATATACCATCTTTAATGTCTGATACAAAAGCAAAACCTGCTAGACATGTGGCTGAGTAGGAAAATATAACCTAAAATCAAAGGGAAAAAAAATGCAATCAGCAGAAATAGACCCCAAGATGACCCAGATTATAAAATTAGCAACAAGAAGTTTAAAACAGCTATTATAAATGCATATGTTCCAAGACTTAAAGAAAAAGATAGTTATAGTAAGTGAAAAGATGAGAAACCTTGAAAGGCAAGTTTAAACTATTTATAATAAAACCCAAAGAGATCTTACAGAATTGAAAAGTAAAATATCTGAAATGAAAATTTCACTGGATGGGCTTAAGAGGAATTTGGGGCTGGCAGAAAAAGAAAGGATAAGTGAATTTGAAAACAAATCAATAGGTTATCCAATCTGAGGGACAGAGATTAAGGGAAAATAAATGAAAGAGACTCAGTTACCTGTATGACAATATTAGGCATACATGTAAGCTAAGTCTCAGAAGGAAAAGAAAGAGCAAAGAGCATGAGGAAAACTTGGGGTTGGAATAAATAATGGCTTATAGTTTCCTAAATGATTAAAAACATCTACTTAAAAATACAGGAAGCTCAAGTTTTATAGGCGATTGAAGACTCAGTGGTAAAGAATCGCCTGCCAAGGCAGGAGACACGAGTTCGATCCTCCTGCCTCAGGAAGATCCCCTAGGGAAGGAAATGGCAATCACTCCAGTATTCCTGCCTGGGAAATCCACGGACAGAGGAGCCTGGTGGGCTACAGTCCATGAGGTCACAAAGAGTTGGGCATGGCTTAGTGACTGAACAACAAATAGAATTGAGTAATAATTTTGGACTTCTCCCTACTTCTAACCCAAGACACAGTTTTATTTAAAACTTCTCTTCATTATCCTAGTACCTAACGATTTTTTTTCAAACTGTGCATGATTATAATGGAATAACCTCAGGATAGTCAAAAATTTTCCTTTGATATCATTTTTCAGAACTTTAAGGTCTAGAACAAAGCTTCACTTTGTAAAACATACATTGCTACACAAATATAAATTATTAGAGTCTCTCAGACATCCAAATGTTTCTCAACACATCCAGAAATAAAATTTTACCAGCTATTGGGTATCCTTTAGCCTAGTCAAGTTGACTGATAAAACTAAACATCACAGACCTCAACTGTGATTCTTCTGCCTGCCTCCCTACTAAGTCTCTTCAGTGGTGTTCAACTCTTTGTGACCCCATGGACTGTAGGCCACCAGTCTCCACTGTCCAGAGGATTCTCCAGGCAAGAATACTGGAGTGAGTTGCCATGCCCTTCTCCAAGGATCTTCCCAGCCCAGGGATCGAACCTACATCTATTTATATCTCCTGCATTGACAGGTGGGTTCTTTACCACTAGCACCACCTGGGAAGCCCATGACTCTTCTACTCAGAGATAAAGTTATTCCAGATCAGGAAATTATCCAGGAGCTACAGAATGTAATCATTTGGACAACACTCTAACCAACACTCCGCCTTATATAATCAATATTATTATAGTCATTTTAGAGACAAGGAAACTGAGGCTGAGAGAGACTGAAAGGGCTACTGGTACAGTTGTAACTAGAACTCCAGTCTTGTGGTTCAATTCAATTCAAATGCTTTTGGTTGAGAAGAACAGTGAGATTAGTGACCTGGGCTGGTGGAAGGAGTCCTCATCTTGGGGCAGATCATGAGAATGCAGCCATAAATAGTTACTGAAATTGCCTATATCAACAGTTTGGGGAAGAGAATAGACTTGGCATTTCAAAGAGATGACAGGACCCTGCATCCAGGATGAACTGGTCTATGTTCTTTCAAAATTCACTTAAATTTTTCTATTCACTTATAACTTGGCTTTTAGCTATAAAGGCTGTAAAGGAGTTATATATGTTAATTTTTTAACTTGCATAAATTGGAGGAAAGACTGTCAATATTCTTTCTCTTAAATGCCAGGATTATCCTAAACCAGAGCAAAGTATGAAAAACTTCATAACATCTGGATGAGATTTAAAGATTTCAATAGTGTGTTCCCTGGGGTTGGCTTGACTATGCATTACCATGCTTCTCTAATGTGCTTTTATAATTATTATATGAATGTATTAATTTTGCAGGATTCATAGTCTCTGCAATTTCTCATTGATTAGTCCAGGGTTGATTTTATCGAAGGATAAACAAGGACCTCCAGGAATTGAAGAAGTGCAAAAATGAATGCAATATAAGATTTCTGTCGATGTACAGAGTCTCCTGTGGAAACTTTGCTAGCATTTGTCAGTGGCGCTTCCTAAGTACCAGCGCAAAGCTAGGAAGCTTCTGGCAATTTTAAGAAAAATGTTTAGGTTCAATAATAAAAGTTTACTGGCAGCACCTCTGATTTTCTTTTCCTGCCCTTTTTTATGGGCTTGGTTGTTCTGCTAAATTAAGTTTGAGGTTCACTCGCTCTGTTATAGCACCACGTTAATGAGGCCAAAATGTCAGGCTCCATCTCTGTAGTGACAAACTGCACCCCTAACCTCAGGGAGCTTCCCTGGTAGATGAAAACAGGGAGGATATTTGCAAAAACAAAGAAAACAATTTCAGGTCCTGACACGGAGACTGGCATCGCCTTCACTTACACAAAATAGCAAATTGTTCCCCTCTGTTAAGACAGAAAAACCCAAAGGAAATTATTAGTGTCATAGAAGAAATAAGATTGCCAAAAAGAAAAAAATTAGAAGCTCCAAAAATGATTAAGACAAAACCAAACCCACGGTTTAGAAGATGAAAATTTTCAGCCATTTGGTTTGAGATGCCCCAGTGATTATTTGGCCTAAATGTGCTAAACAGTCCAGGTTGAACAGTGAGTAATTAAAATCTGATTAATTATTATCAGGTTAGAAAAGGGTGCTGCTTTTCACTCCCCCCACAATTTGGCAATGTACCTGAACATTAAATTTAATTTGTCATTTTGCACATTTCACTGGCTGTATTGTAATATACTTAGAAGCACATTTGCCACTCTGTCCTTTTTTGATATCAGTTCTTCCTACACTATGCACATTAGGTAAATACTAAAATATAGATAGGACAGAGCACTTTTGAAATTCTCTCATTTAGGAACACCACAGTGAACTAATTGTGATTCAAGATATCAACATTGCTTCTTGGCAGTTGCTACCAGCAAAAAATAATAAAATGTGAATGAACAAATTACTGTTTAAACAGCAATACTTTTGATAATTAGCAGATATACTGAGGGATAAATGGGGGAAGAAAATCTGAAAAGGGAAAAAAGGGATTTAAATTTAAATAGAATTTCTTTTAACATTTCCCCCATTGTACAAAAGTCCATCTTTAATTCATATTACAGTGAGTAATTTGTAATGCTGTGTCAAAATAGATATGCAAAGAGGATATGCATTTGAATTTTAAATCTGATCCTTAAGTTTGAATTTAATATCATGCCCTAACTGAGTCCTGTATGTGGAATGGGAATTTTGAATCTGCTTTGAATGTCATAAGGATCAGCAATCATGCATAGTGTTATCATTGTTCATTATCTATCATGACTTGTGAAAAGAACATGAAATGGCATTAATCATTATTTTCTACTACTAATAATATACTTTCAATGCAAATTTCACCATTTTCTAAATATCTGGCAGCAGGAAATTCTTCATCGCACCCACAAACCACCCCCTCTCCTTTATTCTGTATTTGCAGCTAGAAGCCTTGGTGACTGCTAAAACGCATCCCCCACCAAAGGAAAGATTTAGATCTTACAATGTTAAAGAAAAATGAACTCCTGACCCTAAACCCAAATACCTACAATCCTAAAATCATCAGGTTCCAGGAGACTTCTGGAATCATCAACTCGTTTTTCAGATAGAGAAATAAAAGCCAGTTTGGTAAACTGATTTGCTCAAGGTCAATCAGCTGGTTAAAGGCAGACAGCGGAATGGAAACCAGAGCTTCTGACTTCAGGTTGAGTGTTCTTCCCAATGTGCAAAATGAGCAGAATAACATCAGCTTTAGAAGCAAAGGCTTTAGGATCAAACAAACCTGGGACTGATGTCGAATTCTACCAATTCTTTGTTTTAATTTCTTCATCTAAAAATATATATAAGCTGATGATACAGGCTAGGCATGTCATTGTGAGGATTACATGATATGATGCACAGAAAGTACTTAACTGTAAGTCTAGCAAAAATAAACACTCAATAAATATTAACAATGGATATTATTATTAACTCACTTTGCTTAAACAACAATTTTCTTTCATATAAGTAAACTTTGTCTCCCACTCCCCCTCCAAATAAAACACAAACTCTACATTTTATATATGTATGCATATATATATATATATATATATCTTGAGAATCCCAAGGTCAGAGGAGCCTGTCAGGCTACAGTCCATAGGGTTGCAAAGAATGGGACATGACTGAAGTGACTGAGCATGCATGTATGCATATATATATGTTTATATGTATATGCATATATTTATATACACACAATATATATATAAAACACTTGAAACCTAGAGTGGAATAAGTGAACCTTGCTGACTTAACTATTAAACCCTAGTGATAACAAATAAGACCTCATGTGACACCCCATTGAGGAAAGCTGTCAAAGCACAACTGAACAACACTTTCCAGTTCTCCCCATATCAGAATAGCAGCTTATAAACCACAAAGAAAGCATCTTCCTGTTTCAACATTAAACAACCTTGTGGGATAAGTAGAGAAGACACTCTCGACTCCATTTAACAGAGGAGCAAATGGAGTCTCAGAGAGGTAATGAGTGACCTGCCTAAGATTATACAGTTGGGAAGGATGAGGCTTAGACTAAAGATCAGGGTTCTGTTTGATCAACAAGGAAAAACAAGAGATTCGAAGAAGCCAACATCACATACTACAAAGCAGATCTTTTCCAATGTGTCTTCAAGGCCTGTTAAATGATCCTAGTGACCTTGCTTGCCTGCCTACCCAACTCCCAACACAGAGCTGTCCCCTCTAGCACAACTGCAAAGTCAGCAAACATGGTGATGGAATAAGAGCTGGTGGTCTTTACCCAGGTCCATGTTGCATGAGATTAGGTGTGGTGGGGTAAGAGTGCATAGGGAAGGAATTAAGGAAGCAGAGAGAGAGGGGGAAGGTTGACTGATGAGGCTAACTGCTTAACCAGAAAAGTTCAGCTTGTTGCTGCCAGGACAAGGATACTAGCTAGTTAGTAGCCATACCCTAAAAGTCAAAGGTGGAATAAGGGGGTCACCGGGGCTGTTACTGATCTAGAAGGAGCCCTTGACCCACATTAGTGATGGAGACAAGCATATTCACCAGAACTCTCTTTGGTCAAAACACAGTATGCACTGAATAATTTGAGAAGCTGTTGGGAACTCCACGAGAGTATTGCTCCAGTGTGGCTGTATTGGTCTAGACTTCTGGGTTTTAAATAAGATTTATTTATAATATAATTTATCCTCTCAATCAAAACACTTCTAAGAGTAAAATAAGACACTATTAATAACTATGCTGGAACAATAAGCATAAACCAAGACTGTCTCAAAATGAAGACACATTGCCCACTCTAGTTTTAAGTGTTGGAAGTCAAATAAAACTGGCTTAAGCAAAATAATATTTATTGGTGCCAGTGTCTGAAAAGTCCAGTGGTGAGTCTAACTTCAAGGATGCCAGTCTCCAAGACTCACTCTCTCTCACACCATCTCTCTGTTCTGTTTCCCCTCTCTCAAATATGCCCAGTCCCCCTACTATCCCCTGGCACCTCCACGCTTACATCCTGCATCCAAGCAACAACAGCTTCTCTTTCCCAACACTCTTCCAAAGTCCAAGAAACACTTCACTGGTCCACTTGGTTCTCAAGCCCATCCTTGACCCAGTCACTGTGGCCATGAGGGAATGGAACAAGCTGATTGGCCAAATCTGTGTCAAAAGTAAAGAAGCTGTAGTACATAAATACAATGGAATACTACTCAGCCATAAAAAAGAACAAAATAATGCCATTTATAGCAACATGAATGCAGCTAAAGATTATTATACTAGATGAAGTCAGTCAGAAAGACAAATACCACATGATATCACTGATATGTGGAATCTAAAATATGACACATATGAATCTGTGAAACAGAAATAGAATCGCAGACACAGAGAACAGACTGGTGGTTGCCAAGGGGGAGGGACTTGGGGGAAGGATGGGGTGGGAGTTTGGTGTTAGTAGATGCAAACTTTTATATTTAGAATGGATAAAAAATAAGATCCTACTATACAGCACAGAGAACTATATTAAATATGCTATGATAAACCATGATGGAAAAAAATATATATATACATACTTTGGTCACCTGATGCGAAGAGCTGACTCATTTGAAAAGACTCTGATGCTGGGTAAGAATGAGGGCAGGAGGAAAAGGGGATGACAAAGGATGAGATGGTTGGATGGCATCACCGACTCAATGGATATGGGTTTGGGTAGACTCCAGTAGTTGGTGATGGACAGGGAGGCCTGGCGTGCTGCAGTTCATGGGATCACAAAGAGTTGACACGACTGAGCGAATGAACTGAACTGAACTAATATATGCATAACTGAATCACTTTATTGTACAGCAGTAATTAATACAACTTTGTAAATCAACTATACTTCAATTCAAAAAATCATAAGGCCACTTTTGGACTTGAGGATAAGAGAGAGGGCAAGTCATCTACCCAAACCACATGGACCAAGCTTAGTCTAGTTATGATTCCCCAATGGAAAATCAAAAAAATAAATTTGTAGGAAGGAAAATTATGCTAGGCAGGTAACATTAATAATGTTCACTAACTCTAGTTTGGTTAATAACAGCAGATAATATTTTTTTTTGTGAGATCCTTATGTGCCAGGATCCATGTTAATGGCTCTATCTGGAATATCCCACTTAAACTTCAAAACAATTCTATAAGCTGGATACTTTATTGTATGCATTTACAGATGAGGTAACTCAGGTACAGAGAAAACTATGTAACTTGCTCAAACTCACAACCCAGGGCATGAAAAAGCCAAGACTGGAATCCAGACAAGTCAGGTTCCAGAGCTCACGCTCTTAGCTCTTACTCAGAGAACCATCCCATACAAGCTATGCAAGCACACTTTGGTTAGATCTCTTGGAACAACATGGGAGAGGTTTGGCGTGGATCAAAAGAAAGAAGGTAGGGCCAGTCAAGAAAAGCCTCCTTTCTATTGATTTATAGCCCCAAAGTCCTGATACAAATTATGTCAGTACCTGACAGAGTGTCCCAAGGCCCTACAGTCAGCCAGCTTCTTGAGATAAGCACAGGAAGCAGCTTTATCTGTCTGGCTTCATCTGTCTCCAAAACCCCAACAAGGAAGTCTCTCAACACCACTGAAAGGGTACACTCTAACAGTGGGTCCCATGAATTCAAAAAGCCCTCCATTAATAGACAACAAAAATTAATCTCAAGAAACGGAAAAAATGGGGATATGTTGCTGAGAAAGATTGAGGGCAGGAGGAGGAGGCGGCACAGGATGAAATGGTTGGATGGCATCACCAACTCAACGGACACAAGTTTGAGCAAACTCCTGGAGACAGTGAAGGAAGGGAAGCCTGATGTACTGCAATCCTTGGAGTCTCGAAGAGTCAGACATGTCTTAGCAACTGAACAACAGCAACAAAAATGTTTGCAAATTATTTTCCTTACAGCAAAGAATTTCTAATCATAGTTACACAAAACAGACTTTAAAGATTCCAGAAATAATTTGGTTATGTCAATGCAGAGCACTACTTGGCAACTTTGAATGCAAGTGTATTTAAATATGTTTGGCCATGTTTACTTGCACATTCCTAATTTAGAACTGAATAACTAGCTGATAGATACATAGTTACATACAGCTTGTTTGTAACAGGAAAATTGTTCAATCTATCTTCCTTTATAACTGAGCTTCTACAACCTTGATTTATTGGTGGAATTCAGGAAATTTGTCCCACATAGAGTTACAGGGAATCACTTTCATTTGGATGTTAACTGCTTTTGATTTTTTTTAGCATTGTCAGTGGCCTTGATGATTGATTTTCAGTCTAGCTAAACCAGTTCATTATTATACATATTTCCCAATAGGAAAGAGATTAGTTTAGCAGATAGTACACTTCATTGTGCAAAGAAAGTTCTAGCTCATTCCACTGACATTTGAAACTTTTCAAGGAACATGTCCCATGAGCAAGGCTTCTAGGCTTTTAAAGGAAAGATCATAGCAACAACCAAAAAAGTAGTTAATTCTTTAATGAAATGACACAGATACAGTGAGGGTATATATAACAGATAAAGAGTTAAAGAATTTAGTCTTTGAGGTCAAGACTCTGGAGTCTGAATCTTAGCATCAACCATTCCCAGTTACATGACCTTAGGCAGGTTACTTAACCTGTCTAGACCTTCATTTCCATACGGTAAGATCAGAGCCACTAGCAACATCAACAATATCGAGCTGTTTGAGAATTAAATAAAATGCTGCATATGTTACATTTGGCATGGTTTTTGGCTCATAGGAAACCCTCAATAAATATTAGCTCTTGATGTTGTTGTTGGAATTGCAAAGAAAAGAAATGCAAAGATACCTCTCTGGCCACCAGATGGACACCTGATAACTTAAGGGGAATGGAATACAGAGTCACTCAAACAAGATCAACAATGTCCACTCAGCCCATTGTGATTTTTCTGCACATGGGCTAGAATTTATTCTTTTGAATAAATAAACCCACGTTTGTCACAATGTCCCAGTCAAAGAATGAGGTGGAATCATGATTCCAATTAATGATCTTTTAATTAATAAAAGAGTAAATTTTCATTCATTTCAGTTTTTCCTCCTGACCCATATCATATGCAATCATGCATCTCTTCCCTACTATAAAAATGAGAGTTTTGTCCTATACATTGCCTGCTATATCTTTTGCACCACCACCCCCCGCCACCAATACCGACAATGCCACTAATCCTCCTCCAAAAGGCCTGTAGCAAGGAAGCTGTAACTTTGCAAACTCAGAGGATGTGCTTTACGTTATACTTAAGGCAGGTGCCAGACAGCACATTTCCCATCCTTATCCCCCAGGCCTCAGGGAAAACAGGACTGTATGATATGCAATGGTCATTCCTGCAGTTTCTGCCCTGATCCATGTTCTTCTCTTTGATGACACCACTGGATCTGCTTTTGGGAAGTTTCTCTAACCCACTGCACACAGTTACAGTGAGGATGTCACTTAAAGTGTCAACTTCTTCTGGACAGAAGTGGACATATGACCTGTATTTGTTTCCTGAAACAAATCACCACAAACTTGGTGACTCAAATAACAGTGACGAATTCTCTTACAGAGGACCCCAGTCCACAATCCAGCTGCAGTGGGCTTGGTTATCTCTGGAGGCTCTGAGGAGAAACCACCCCTTGTCTCGCTTCCATCTAAAGATGGTTGTTGCCCATCCTGGTGTTCCTCAGCTTGTAGACACATTGCTCCTGTCTCTACCTCCATTTTCACATCACTTTCTTTTCTATGTCTCTGTGTCTCCTTTTCCAACTCTCATAAAGACACTCTTGTCAGGTGCAGGGCCCACTCTAACCAAGTATGGCTACATTTCCACCCTTTCCTTAATTACATCTGTGTGTGTGTGCTAAGTCTCTTCATTAATGTCCAGCTCTTTGCGACTCTACGGACTGTAGCCCACCAGGCTTCTCTGTTCATGGAATTCTCCAGTCAAGAATACTGGAGCGGGTTATCATTTCTTTCTCCAGGGGATCTTCCCCACCCAGAGATAGAACCCTGCGTCTCTTATGTCTCCTGCAATGCCAGGCAGGCTCTTTACCGCTAGTGCCACCTGGGAAGCCCAATTACATCTGTAAAAACACTTACTCAAAATAAGGTCACACATTTTGAAGCTATGAGTGGACATGAATTTTGAGGGGATGCTATTAGACCTATTCCATGACCTAAGGCAGGCCAATCCAAACCTCTTTCCTTGGAAAGCCAAAGGAACTACAGTAAGTCCCCTACATATGGACAAGTTCTGTTCCAAGACCATGTCTGTAAGTCCAGTTTGTTGGTAAGTCCAACAAAGTTAGGCTAGGTACCTAATTAACATAATTGGCCATATAGTACTGTACTATAACAGGTTTATAATACTTTTCACACAAATAACACATAAAAAACAAACACAAAAAATAAAGGCATTTTTAGTCATACAGTACTACAGTACAGTGCCTTGAAAAGTACAGTAGTACAGTACAACAGATGGCATACAGGGGCTGGCTTCAAGTGAAGAAGCACAAAGAGTGATTGACTGGAGGAGGGAGAGGAGGTGGGAGATGGTAGAGCTGAAGGGCCACCAGCAATAGGAGGTGCAGGGCAAGGTGCGTTTTCACTTGCATCTGACGTTGATGGAACACACATTCACATCTTTGAAAGTTTGAAACTTGAAGGTTCGTATGTAGGGTACTTACTGTAAAACTACTTGCAACATGTTCATTTTCCCAGCAGAATCCTGAGGAGACAGCCCCCTCGTTCCTACAACCTATGTCCTAGAAGCTTCTCTGGTCTCCTACATTGCATGACTGAGCTATTCAGAGTCTCCTTCACTCTGTGCATTACCCAATAGCCTGGCAATAAATTCCCATGCAGCTTAACCAGATGGAATCAGTTTCTGCTACTAGAAACCAAAGGAGTCCAAAACAGATTTCAGCATTTGAACCATCTCAGTCATGAAATGCAGAAACAAGAACAGTGGATGACAAGGCCCTTTTTTTCACACTTCCCACTGACTAAAAAGTTCTTTGATCACAACTCTTCCACCCATTTAACTTAGAACATGTTATTCCTGGAGACTTTACCTGTTTGTCATAGTAACTTTTCTAGAAATCTTAAAAGTTAATGCAAGTATGTAGGTGACAGTTCCCGGCATTCTTCCAAAATCTGAAAATGCTGACAGACTAACTAAGAAGTTATCCTACAATGCTAGGGCAGGCTAATTAAGTCCTACACATTGACATTTTGGCTAAAACTGATAACTACCCTAATTAGCCGTTAGAAAACGTTTACATCTCATTGTGCCAAATGAGAGGGGATTCCTTATAATTATTTCTATAGGATTGCCAGCTACTGCTGAGGACACCATTGAATTACCTCCCAAGTCCCATCACCACTTAACTACCACCCAAACAGTGAGCAGGAGTCAGAGCTGGATAGGCTTCCTAGAATCATGGCTCATTACCACCGCATTCCAAAGTCTGGGGAACATAATGAGCTTTTGACACTGGAATGAGCATCACCTCTTACTTCCTGCAAGATCCCCTGCCATCTCAAGACACAAGGAAGCCAAAATGCTAACAAAATGTTACAGGGTGAACACTGCAAACTTTTGAAGACACTGTGGAAGCTATAGTCCATGTTTATAAAGAACATTTGGAGCTTTCAGGAAAGCACTGAAGTAAAATCCCTAAAGATTTACTAAATGTCAGGCAGAGAAATTAAGATGTCAGTATACTAGAGAGGTCAAAACTGAATTAACAACATGCAGACAAATTACTCAATTGAATACAATCTAACAAATCGTTGTGCACACCTACTATGTGCCTGACACTGAGTAGGCTCAGCAGAGGATCAAAGATAAGAAAGAAGAGACATGCCCTCAGAGAGTTTGCAGTCCAATAAGAAGGATGAGAGCAGAATGTAAATTCCAGAAATACAAGGGGGAAGATGCTATAAGACAATTAGAAAGAGGAAAACAAATATGGTATATTAGTGCATATGTATAGAATCTAGAAAGATGGTACTGATGAACCTATTTGCAGGGCAGCAGTAGAGCTGCAGACACAGAGAACAGACTTGTGGACACAGTGAGGAAAGGAGTGCTCGTGCTCAGTCACTCAGTCATGTCCAACTCTTTGAGATCCCATGGACTATAGCCCACCAGGTTCCTCTGTCCCTGGAATTTTCCAAGCAAGAATACTGGAGTGGGTTACCATTTCCTCTTACAGGGCATCTTCCTGACCCAAAGATTGAACCTGAGTTTCTTTCTGTCTCCTGTATTGGCAGGTGGATTCTTTATCACTGAGTCACAAGGGAAGCCAAGGGAAGGAGAAAGTGAGATAAATTGAGAAAGTAGCATTGATACTATTTACATATTACCATATGTAAAATAGATAATCAGTGGGAATTTGCTGTATGATGCAGAGAGATCAAATCCAGTGCTCTGTGACAACCTAGAGGGATGGGGTGGAGTGGAGGCAGGAGGGAGGTTCAAGAGGGAGGGGACATATGTATATCTATGGCTGATTTATGTCGATGTATGGCAGAAAACAACCAAATATTGTATAGCAATTATCCTCCAGTAAAATAAATTTAAAAAGAAAAATGCTATAAGAAACAAAGTGCTAGACGAAAAAGGATTACATCAGTTGCAAAGGTTAATAAAGGCTTTCATAGAGGAAGTAAAAAACAAGGATGGTCCTTGATTGACAGATATGCAGAAAGGGTTAACCAGATGGAGAGTCAGCCCAAGCAAAATCAAAGAGACAGGAAAACCCATGGTCTATTCAGAGGACAGAAATTAGTCTTTCTGAGATACAGGGTTCAGTAAAGAGGGAAACATGGCTGGAAAAGCAGGTTGGAGCTACCCGAAGGAAAGCCTTACAGGATAGGTGCCTGATCTTGCTTATTAATGGAAGGCAATGGGGAGTCACTGGAGGTTTTTGCAAGAGTGCAGTCTGTTCGGCACTAGCTTGAGAAGGATCCATCTTGAGGCAGTGGGAATGATAAGCAGGGGTTAGAAAGGTCAGTCAGCTGGGAGTCTGACTCAGCTCTAAGCAGGAGAGTTTGGAAAGAAAGGAGGGAAGGAGGACACCTGTGAAAGAGATAGGACAATGTCCAAACCCAGAAGAGTTCGCATGGTAGACTCTTATGAATAACATTACGGAGATAATGCCAGGGCCCACCCCAAACCAATTACATTAGAACCTCTGTGATTGGGCTCAAGCCTTGGGATGTTTGAAAAGTTCACTAGGTGATTCCCATACACAGATAGTATTGACACTCATTTACTCTTCAAGGTATAGTTCCCGGATCAGCAGGCCCAACATCACCTGAGAGTACTCAGAATACACACGTTAACAAGATGCCCCAGAAATATGTCCATACACACTTAAGATAGAGAAGCACAAACAGATACTTCTGGGACAGGCCCTGAGATGCTTCAGGTCTAATCAGCACCCAGGTGAAGCCAACACAGGTGCACACACCACGCTTGAGAATGTGTTAGAAACACAAGCCCTGTTCATGGCCAGACCACTTACTGGGGCTTCTGCTGGGCTCTTGAGGTCCAGTTTCCTCCCTTCCACTCCATGTCCTGGTGTCAGACCTCATCCCCATCTCTGCAACCTGTCACCATGTTCACAGGTGTTAAGAACAACTCCAGGAAAACAGTTTGGCTATCCCTCAAGAAGCCACACACAAATTACCATATGACTCAGCAATTTCACTCCTAGGTATATACACCAAAGAATTGAAAGCAGAGACTCAAACAGACACTTGTACACCAGTGTTCATGTGATGGTCTACTCGCTAAGTCATGTCAGACTCTTGCAATCCCATAGACTATAAGTAGGCTGCCAGGTTCCTTTGTCCATGTTATTATCCACGTAAGAATACTAGAGTGGGTTGCCATTTCCTTCTCCAGAGGATCTTCCCAACCCAGGAATTGAACCCAGGTCTCCTGCATTGCAGGCAAATTCTTTACCGACTGAGCTATGAGGGAAGCCCCATACCAGTGTTCATAAAGCATTATTCACAGCAGCCAAAATGTGGAAACAGCTTGACTATCCATTGATAGATGAGTGGATAAACAAAATGCAGCAAACTGCAGTTTATTGTGTGTGTGTGTGTGTGTGTGTGTGTGTGTGTATTTATACACATATCAGTAATCATGTATGGATGTGAGAGTCGGACTATAAAGAAAGCTGAGTGCTGAAGAATTGATGATTTTCAACTGTGGTGTTGGAGATTCTCTTAAGAGTCCCTTGGACTGCAAGGAGATCCAACCAGTCCATCCTGAAGGAGATCAATTGTGGGTGTTCATTGGAAGGACTGATGTTGAAGCTGAAACTCCAATACTTTGGACACCTCATGTGAAGAGCTGACTCATTGGAAAAGACCCTGATACTGGGAAGGACTGAGGGCAGGAGGAGAAGGGGATGACAGAGGATGAGATGGCTGGATGTCATCACCGACTCAATGGATAAGTTTGAGTAAGCTCCAAGAGTTGGTGATGGATAGGGAGGTCTGGCGTGCTACAGTCCATGGGGTTGCAAAGAGTTGGACACAACTGAGTAACTGAACTGAACTGCTATATAATGTAATATCTTGTGGGCCACAGTTCAAAGGGTTGCAAAGAGTCGTATGTGACTGATGACTAAGTACAGTACACAGCACATGGCACGTTGTGTGTGTGTGTGTATATATATATACTATATATATAATTTCATCCTAAAAAAACAGATTCTGACACATGTTGCAACATGCATGAACACTGAAAATACTATGCTATTTGAAATAACTCAGACACAAAAAAGGACAAATAGGAGAAATATTTTATGATCCCATTTATATGAAATATTGGAATTAGGCAAACATTAACTCTAACCCTAACCCTAACCCTGGTGGCTCAGACGGTAAAGAATCCACCTACAATGCAGGAGACCTTGTTCGACTGCTGGGTAGAGAAGATCCCCTGAGGGAGGGCATGGCAACCCACTCCAGTATTCTTGCCTGAAAAGTCCCATAGACAAAGGAGACTGGCAGGCTGTAGTCCATGGGGTCGCAAAGAGTCAGACATGACTGAGCAACTAACACTTTTACTACTTTTCATAGAAACAGAAATTAGATTAGAGGTTATCAAGGGCTAGAGGGAGGAGAGAATTGAGAATCATTGCTTAATGATTATAGAGTTTCTATTTGGAATGATGAAAAGTTTTGGAAATAGTAATAGTTTCACAAATATTATGTATATGATTAATACCGCTGAACTGTATGCTTTAAAAATGGAAAATTTTACATTATATATATTTCTCCACAATTAAAAAGAAAACAAGCTCTATCCCCACTATTTAATTGAGAGTTCTAAGCCTCCTTAGAGGCTATTTGTCCCCAGACTGACACATTACTTCCAAACTACTTGCATTCCCCCAACTGGAACACTCCCTGGACTCCAACCTAAACTCACATTGACACAGAAGGGACAGAATCTGCATTGTATCCAGATACTTCAAATTAAACCAGGGCTTCCCTGGTGGCTCAGAGGTAAAAAAAAAAAAAATCTCCCTGCAATGCAGGAGATGCTGGAGATGCAGGTTCAATCTCTGGGTCAAGAAGATACCCTGGAGAAGGAAATGGCAACCCACTCCAATATTCTTGCCGGGAGAATCCCATGGACAGAGGAGCCTGGCAGCCCATGGAGTTGCAAAGAGTTGGACATGACTTAGCCACAAAACAACAACAAAAACTTCAAACAGAATCATCTGGCCTTTAACCCCACTCTCCAGGGTACTTGGGTTGTCACATTTCCTTCAGCTTAAAGTGATAACTCTGGTCTCTCTGCCAGGAAATACTGCACTGTCCACCTCACTTCAAACAATCCCAAATTGGTCCAAGCTCTTCACCCCTCCCAGGGGGGTATCCATGACACTCAGAATCCTAGCTTTGTGACATGACCCAAAAACCCCACTTTCAATAAACCAACACTTCTAAGGGTGGGAGGAAAAAAGTCCATTTTGAACAGCAAATTCTTAATGCCCAGAGCCTATGAGACCTAAAATTACCAAGGTAAATAGAGTGAAAACCTGAGTCCTCTCATGCACATTCTCTTCTTGAAACTGAGACAGTCCAGTTTGATGTTTGGTACAATGACAAATCATTCTGGGCAGATTTTCCAAAGTAATCCAAAATCCCCGAGTCCCTCTATACAAATTGTCTACTGTGGTGACTTAATTTCATGTTTTTAGTTTTAAGGAGAAGAGATTTGGATAAATGTTCTAATGTAGTAATTAGCAATTACATTAATAGCATTGATTTCCCATTATGTTGTCCCATTATTCTAATTATATTTCTCTTTAAACAATTTTTCAGACTGCAATCTTTTACTTAGACGAGCCTAACACCCCAGATAACCTCCCCTCGCCATTGTCCACCCAAATTGGTAATGAGTCCTATGCTATTTAACTTCACATCACACATTTTTTTTAAATCATTCTGGAAGAGCTCTGAGTCAATGTATTCTCTTGAGCAATTACCGCCAGGACCCAGAACCGTTGCAGTAATCAAAGCAGGTGGCCATTTGGCAAGGCTCTCTACACAAACAGCTCCTTGACATCCCACTAATGTGCTTGAAATCTTACCCTTGAAGAGCACTTTTGGGAGATCTTTGGGGGTTTTCAGTCTTTAACAGTTTCTGAAAAAGAGTAACCCATATCAAGCAATAACCAGGAAAGAAGACCACTTAACAAGAGCCTATAAGACACACCAAATACTCTCCAATGAGAGCTAACTAACACTCTGTTTCATGCACTATTCCGAATGCCTTACATGTATTAACTCATTTAATTCCCTCCAATACTTGTATAAGGCATGTAATAGTATGATCTCCATTTTACAGATGAGGAAATTGAAGCTCACTGCAGATCATCTAACACATTAGGGGACATGGCCAGAACTCAAACCCAAGTGGGCTGCCTTCAGAATCTGTGCTCTTCACTGATGCTGTTTTGCTTTCTGATGTTTCTTTTCCAGCCCTCTCACGAGACCAGCATTTTATGTCTTCTTGGACAGATGTACTTAATGATCAGAAGGTTAAATAACTTGGCCAAAGGCACACAGCTAAGTACCCAGCTATTATGTAAACCCAGATATTTCTGACTCTAGAGACTTGCTCCTTCTTTGCTGCCTACCCAAGAATACATCACAATATCCAATCATGATGGCTATTTATGAGCAAGATCAAAACAACTGGGAAATAATAATAGGCTATATAGCCTACTAACTAACAGAAAAAGTGGCAGATAGGTATGGCAGAGCCTACTAGGTGATTGACAAATCTATTTCCTCTTCCTCTTGGGCACACACTGCCCATCCTTTGTAGTCAAGTGTAATGAAGTATCTGAGTTTCAACCAGTTAGTTTTGGCCAAAATACTGTAGCAAAATATGTCAACTTTCTTTCCTCATACCTGAATGGAGAGACACCAAGAACCTAGAGTAGGGAGGAGCCAAAAGAGTGAGGGAGCCTGGGTTCCTGATTGACCATGTGGAAGGCTGACCAACCAGGAAGAGATCCAAAGTATTCTGGTAATAAGAAGTAAGCTTTAGGAATTCCCTGGTTGCCTAGTGGTTAGGATTCTGGGCTTTCACTGCTGTATCCCAGGTTTAATCCCTGGGTGGGGAGCTGAGAACCCACAAGGTGCATGGCATGGTCAAAATAAAAAGTAAGCTTGCTTAGTGTTGAACCATAGAGGTTTCAAACTTACCTCTTATAGCAACTACTGTTACACCAACTAATATAAGATAAAAGTTGAATGCTGTCATCAAAAACTTAGAGTAAGTCATTGATTTACAGTTGGATTTTGGATAGAAGAGAAATCAATGACTAACTCAGGTTGAAAAGCCGGAGATCATGTGGTAAGTATCCACAAAACACTTGGCAAATATTTCTCTGCAGTAACTCGTAAAGCAATTCATCACTTGCCTCCTGGCTTTCACTCCTAATGAAATGGGCTGCCATTTGGATGTGTGGAGTAGCATCATGTGATCTGATGTCATTAAATGATCACGTCTGGCTGCTGTGTTGAGATTAGTTTGCAGGTCAAGGGTAGAAGAACAACAAGAGTTGGGAGGCTATTTCCACTGATCACAAAGAGTGAATCTGTGGAGTGAAGACTCTCCTCCTACAGTTGGGGATGATGCCTGGTTCTCCTAAAGACTGTTTCTGAACCACCAGGCCAGGTAGAGTTACCACCGTGGGTTCTGAGAACACTATTGCTTCTGACTAATGATATTTCAAAAACAAATCAAAAGTAAACAAACTATTTGTGTCTGAGCATTCAGTTTTTTCTTTGTTAACATTTCTTTCAGATGGTTTTAATTTTCTTTTGAGATCTTATATATATATATATATATATATATAAAAGCAATGGATATCCAGTTAAATAACTGGACATAGCTATCCAGTTTATTTAAAAGATCCTTAAATACCTAATTTTGTTGCCTGTAGAATCATGACTTCTATAAATTTTGGGTGTATGAAAATAGAAGGGATATTTAGGGGTCTGCAGACTGCAACAGGGGCTGAGAGATTTATACTGGCCTTCTTGAGACAGATATTTACAGTTCAATGAAACTCCACAGGGCATAAACATGAAGCCCATAAAACAGGTAGTAGGAAATACCACCTTCAATGCTTTAGTTTAATATCTCTGTCCCACCTTCAAATAAGCCTAGAAAACATGTTACTCCATAGACACCCTGCATATATTTTCCAGTTACAAGTGGCTGTATTACGTTTATTATATCTCTGCCTATGGTGTGATCATATTCTAGTAAAATCCTAAGAGATTGGCAGGGCTGGGAGCAGTGTTCTTGGAAAACTATGAAGAAGTAGGAATTCTAGCATGCAGTGTTTGAAAGTGAAAGTGTTAGTCGCTCAGTTGTGTCCAACTCTTCTCAACCCCATGGACTGTAGCCCACCATGCTACAGGATGCAGTGTTTATCCATCATTTATATCCAAATTCCAGTTCAGTCAGTAATTAGAAAGCAACCCATGCTCTGGATCCTGCTTAATTGTCTAAACCTGAAGGGTATGCTGTGTGTCCACCGCTTGTTTCTATCTATGTCATTACTGAGATTTACATCTTAGAAGTTGAGGCTTTGGGGGTTTGTTTTGGGGTTGTTTGAAAAAACATTTTTTTTTTAAACTAGAGTGGATGGCCCGGTACTCCCAGGGTTCCTCAAACAGAGGGAGGAAGGACTCTCTCCGAAGTTAGTATTTAGATTCCGCACGCTGTCATCAATGATGAAATGATCCATTGCAGGTGCTGAGAAGGAAAAAGCAAAATGGGACACCCACTGTTTTCCTGTTTGCTGACCATCATTCAAAGGTAGACTTAGCTGTTACTAACATAAACCATGGAGAAAATATCAAAATAAGCCTATTACACTAGGACCCAACCATTACAGCCAAGGAAATAAAACAATAAATCCTTTGAAATGAAGAAATATAGCAAGAGGCACTTGAAAACTGAGAGGTGTTTTGTCACTAAATTGCGGCATTAATAGTGCTTTGATGCTCCTTGCTAAATTGTATAGTTCTGACACTAAGAACGAACATTTGGAAAATCATACTTATTTTATACAACTCGTTAGCAGAAAAGAAGAAAACAAGATGATGTTTTAAAACCATAAATCTCCTTTATAACTAACTGTGAACCTAATGATATTGGAAGATGAAAGAAAATTGAAAGGGAAAGTATAATTCCAAACTGCATTATAATCTTGGATGTAAATGAACTATTATCTCATCAGTAGAGGATAAGTTCTATTTGGAATATGATGCTGAATGTTGGCAATATTCCTTCTCTGATAATGATAGGAAACTAGAAATCACAGAAGTTATTTCTTTTTCATTATCAGTGGGACATTGGTGTCATTACCTGTGATCTTTTTTTTAACCAATTTTTCTTCCTCACATATATCCCCATGTATCCCAACTAATGAAATATCACTTAAATTTACATCACTTAATAAAAATGACAAATTTAAAGAATCAGAAGGAAACTGGATGCTTGCAGCACACTGCTCCATAGGCAAGGTTTATGACCACCAGCACCATTTTCAGACTCGTTAATGCTTACTGGTATTCTAGATGTCTGTTTACCCAGTCTCATTTTAATTTGTTAAAGGAAGTTGAAGTCATGACTCAGCTATAATGTGGCAGCATTTGAGTATTAAACAAAAATGCAAATCTAGCAGTACCTCCCTAATGAGATGTAGCAAGCTCATTTTTCTTCATATCATTTCTAATTCAGTCTCTGGTTTGAGGGAGCATTTCTGTGGCACATGGTCATGTTTAAACTTCATTTTATTACTTCTAAGCTTCTCCCACATTATTAGTCAACTTGAAGGCCTAATTCTGAAATCTATTGGCTTAGAGACCTGCAAAAACACTTGGGAAAATATTTTTCACGCAGCCACTGCACTGAACAGGGGGAACATCTGAGCTGTTTTAAAAGTGTTCTGTCTGTATACAAAAGTGACAGCTAGGTTGCAGAGCTCCCAGTGTCTTTAGACATATGCAATGAGTCTTTCTCATCTATCTTAATTTTTCATTCTAAATAATGCATGATTCTGTCATTAACCAGCAGACGGAAGACTCCCTGAGGGGTACCTAGTTGTCTTAATTTGGGTCTTGGATGAAGGGAATATTGGGGAGCTGATCTCAGAAAACACCTTGAGCTAGTGGGGAAAACAAGAAGAGGAAGGAAGATCTGTGAAAGGGGGGTTAATGAGGGATTACTCTGTGGGCAACCCAGACTGTATCCCAGGAGGGACTCTCTAAGCAGTTGTCTTTCTAAGACCTCAAAATTGCTGAAGGGCAAGGAAACAAGGCATTAAATCTTTCCGGTTTCTAAACCTCAGTGGTTGAGGGCTGCTCTCGGAGCATGAACCCCTCAGGACTTCTGGCCTGCCCAGCATCCTAATGAAACACACTTTCAGCAACCAGAGAACACCCGAGTTCAGAGAGCTGCAGGAAGCCACCAGCAGGTAAAGGAACTTCCATGCTGGTGCCTCCAAGAGAGCCAAGGGCACATGGGCAGGGACTCCCCACAGAAGGAGGCAGCGTGTGAGGCAGGATGCTGACAGGCTTCCTTGAATCTTAGGGAAGCAACACTTGCCACCCTAATTAGTCTCTTTCAGTTCAGTTCAGTCGCTCAGTCGTGTCTAACTCTTTGCGACCCCGTGGACTGCAGCATGCCAGGCCTCCCTGTCTATCACCAACTCCCAGAGTTTACTCAAACTCATGTCCATTGAGTCAGTGATCCAATTAGTCTCTAGCATGCAAATTATTTTAGCTGAAAACAATCAAGGCCCAAATGACTCAGGAAGAAACTTTGACCTTACCCATAACTGCCTAAAACAATTCAGACACAGAACCTGAAACTGCTTGTAAAACAGCTTAAACTGGTTTTGCCAAACCTTGAGTTATGTTACAAAGACAGCACTGCTCATGTACAAGACAGGTACCTCTGTCTCCCAGATCACCCCACAATCAAGAATCTCCAGTATACCAAACTCAAAGAATAGAAATGTTGTCACCAGGACCTTTTACAAAGAGAGTGTTAGTCGCTCAGTCATGTCCAACTCTTTGCAGCCCCATGGACTGTAGCCTGTCAGGTTCCTCTGTAGAATTTTCCAGGTAAGAACACTATAATGGGTTGCCATTTCCTTCTCCATTACAAAGAAAGAAGTCCTTCAATAAGGAAAATCTGGCTTCCAGCAGTGCAAGTAGCTTATGGACTAATTCTAGACTAGCCAATCAGCTTCCAAGTTTGAAAATCCTTTACCCCTTAAATTTCTGCTCTAAACTCTAAATTGGGAAGACAGATTTGAGCTGTATCTCCTAAGGCCATCAACCTCTTAATAAAGCTCTTTCTTTTCTCAAAAGCCTGTGCCATAGGCTTCTATGTGCTTCACTGGGCCAGGAGACTTGCTTCATAAAAGGCCTGTTCCTGGAATACAGCTATCACCAGAAATACCTGCAGAGAATATAAGCTAGATATGGTGAAGGGAACAGGGCCTAAAGATCAGAGTCCTCTCAATGGATAAAGCTGTGGTAGATAGATACAATGAATATTACTCAGCCATAAAAAGAATGAAATAATACCATTTGCAGCAACATGGATAAACCTAGAGATTATCATCCTAAGCGAAGTGAGTCAGACAGAGAATGATAAATATCATATAACTTCTATGTGAAATCTTAAAAAATAATACAAATGAACTTATTTACTAAACAGAAACAGACTCACAGACTCCTAAAACAAACTTATGGTGACCAAAGGGGAAACAGGGGCAGGGAGTAGGGATAAATTAGGAGTTTGGAATGAACATATACACATTACTATATATAGAATAGATAATCAACAAAGATCTACTGTATAGCTCATGGAACTCTACTCAATACTCTGTAATAATCTATATGGAAAAAGAAGCTGAAAAAGAATAGATATATGTACATGTGTAACTGAATCACTTTGCTATACACCTGAAACTAACACAACATTGTAAAACAACTATATGGTATCTCAGTGGTAAAGAATCTGCCTGCCAATGCAGAAGATGAGGATTTGATTCCTGGGTCAGGAAGATCCCCTAGACAAGGGAATGGCAAACCACTCCAGTATTCTTGGGCTTGCTTGGTGGCTCAGCTGGTAAAGAATCTGCATGCAATGCGGGAGACCTGGGTTTGGTACCTGGTTGGGAAAATCCCCTGGAGAAGGGAACGGCTACCCACTCCAGGATTCCGGCCTGGAGAATTCCATGGACTGTCCATGGAGTCCCAAAGAGTGGGACACAACTGAGCGACTTTCACTTTCACTTTAGTGACTAAACTACAACAACAAAACAAAATTTTAATTTAAAAAAAAAAAGAAAAAGAAATTCAAAATTAGAGAGTGGTTAAATAAACAGTAAAATATCTTAAAAAGAAAAAAAAAAAAGGTCCTCTCTGTGTTCCCTTGTCACCACAGGCCCAGCCAAAAGAAGCTAGAAGAGTAGAGGAAAATGTCTTCCTCCTCAACAAATCCCTGCTTCCCCTTTACTCACTGTGATTTGGATTCATGACTTAAGATCTCTGAACCTCACTTTTCCATACAGTGAGGTTTGTGATGCTGAGCTCTCTGGGTGATAAATTCCATATAATGATGTGATACTGTATGTAAATTTGCCCACAAAGGACTCAGCATACAGTGGGTGCTCAATAAATGCTGGTTATTTTGGCTGTGATGATTATTATCTTTACTAACTATGATGCCCAATAAATATCCTCTGAATCTCAGCCCCTCCTTGTAGAGTATGATAGTCCTGCCATGCTCATCTCACCCCCACGGCAGAGAGTTTAGGACAGGAAGCAGGAGGAGGCTGTTAATCACCCACCACTGCATCACTTCTCCAGCACATTTCTCGAACACGACACATTTTGTGACATCGTGTGCTGGACACAAGCAGGCAATTTTCTGAGAAACTCCAGCAGCCAAGCAGGGCATGTGACAGAAATCAATCCTCATCTAAACTCCTCATAAAACTCATTAGAAGCCCTTATTACACTCAGAAGAAAAGAGTCATAGGATAAGGTCTGTGGATATTGATGTCATCTAAAGGAGATACTGACTCTGATTTCTATTAACTTTAACACTGTTGACCAAAAAAAATGAACAACATAAAGGTTGAAAATTGTTTTATTTGGCAGATGTATTGAGGTCTTAAGCTCAGGAGACACTGCCTCTCAGCTCTGAGGGACAATTGTGAAGAGGTAAGGAAGGAACGAGGATATATTGGAGTCTTTGCAACAAAAGCCAGGTAGTCTTTCCATCAAAAGACTACTGTTAATTAAAGAAAAACTAGACATCTGAAGTTAATGGACTTAGCACTTTTCTCTCTATGGGAAGATGCAAGAGTCTGTGCTCACTGAACTCATTCCTTTGATATACACTGTAACTATCTAGGGCCTGCATCCTGATTTCCTCCATCCTGCATCCCCTAAGGGTGCACAGTCGGGGGTGACTGCAGTGGCAGATTGTTTGATGCAAGCAACATCATTTACTATGGAAGGTGATGATACCATTTACTATAGAAGGTGACATTCTTCATCCACAATACTGAGACCCACTCTTGCCCCTTTCCCTCCAGCAAAGTTCCAATCCCCTTGGGCTAATTGTACCATGAGGTCAAAGTCACCTTCGTCCCAACAACTAAACAGGTGAAACTCCAAGGTGAAAGAGACATAATAGCTGTCATCAGGCAGTTTTCACTGTGAAAAGGAATACTGCTTCCAAGTTCGTACTAATGTCTGTTGACTTTTATAATGCCAACCTTGCCATTACCTTGCTTTCCCTCTCTGTTTAAAAAAAAAAAGTAGGAAAAAAACTCAACAAACTCATGTTCCCAAGGTTATTCTGTAGCAAAACAATGTCTTCCTAGATCTGAGTTCTACACCGCCTGTGAAGTGTCAGTAAAGCCCTCAGTTCCATAGATCATCAGGAGACCTCGCCCTTGCTCATATCTGTATATGTGGCTGAGTATGCCTAAACTCTTCCTCCCAACTCTGCAGTTACTAATAAATGTCCTGGGGAAGCACTAGAAACGAGAATACTGTGCTGGCTTCTATCCCTGTGACCCCTCCTCCTGACAGTTCAGAGGAACCATAGGACTGGAGGAAAGAAAAAAGAGGGCAGGGAACAGAGAGTCGTATCATCCATGAGTTTATTATATTGTACATTTATTTGCATTGCAATCAATCAGCTTTCTATTACATTGGGTACCTAAACAGTACACTTATTTTTATTGTTGCTGTTCAGTTGCTAAGTTGTGTCCAACTCTTTACACCCCCATGGACTGTAGCCCACCGGGCTCCTCTGTCCATGGGACTTTCCCAGGCAAGAATCTTGGAGGAGGTTGCCATTTCCTTCTCCAAGGGATCTTCCCAGATTAGGGATCAAACCTACATCTTCTGCACTGGCAGGCAGATTCTTTACCACTGAGCCATCTAGGAAACCCCTAGGAGTACATTTACTTACATGTAATTTTTATATAGGGCTTCCCAGGTGGCGCTATGTAGGAAGACTGAGGTGAGAGAATTAGTTTTATGGTCCTCAGTTTAACAAAAGGAAATGAAGGGTTAATGAAAACCTACTCACTTGGTGAATTTTTATATCTCATTCTGACGTGGCTGCATGTCTGGACGGCAGGCTGAGTTATAAACAGTTGATGCTATGCTCTGGTGTGGCAGTGCCTATTGAATTGTTGCCTCCATACACTTTTTATGTGTTCCACTGGAGAAGTGAACCAATTAAAAAGTTTTGCCCATTTGAACCCTCCACATAAAGTATATTCAGCAAGTAGATAAACATCTTTGATGCCTTTGACTGCTTGGTGAGCTAAAGTTTTATTCAAATTGGCTTTGTAATATCTTAAAATATACATGCCTGTGATGTTCTGCTCTTACGTTCATCCTAAATGAGTATTTGGACATCATTAAACAAGAATACTTTTTTGTCAAAGGAAATTTCAGAGATTTTAATTTGTTCAGAGCCTCCTTTTTTATTAAATTTGTTTGTATCTCTAACTATTCCATTCGACTTCCCTGGCATCAATGTGAAGAAATTCTTTGAAAAAAAGCTGATAGTTATGTTTCATGGAAGCCAAAGTCCTCCTTGCAAATTAAAATTACATTCCACTTTGCTGAACACTAAGAAAATCAACTTTGGAAAATTACCTCAGCCCTAAAGATTGGGCTGCCACTTACCAGTCAAACCTATTCTTTTAATGCGCATCTGTGAGCAAACATGCTTGGCTCCGACTCACACTGGACTAAACAAAATCTCATTAATAGACTTGGCCCGAAGAAGCACTTGAAAAAGCAGCTAATCATGTTCTACATGATAGGAAATGTCACACAAAATCAGAAGAGAGGTGAATTTTTGGACAAGTAGTTCCATCAGAGGACTACCTCTCTTCCAAACAATAGTTCAGAATGTGTCAAAGCTGCTCTTCTAACTGCTTCCATCCCTTGACTGAGATTATTAAAAAGCCATTTTTAAGATGAGGACCAGGGGAGAAAAGAAAGAGGGGAAGGTGACAGCTTGCTTGTAATCAGGAGAAGACAAGCAGTAACAATGTCTTGAATGCTTCAGTGGGCACTGGTGTCTTAGGGATGTGAAAGGGAAACTGATTCTGCCTTTCAGAAGCACGCTATAGAGGGGATCCAGATCAACAAAATGAAATAAAACAAAAACACAATTACAAGACAGTGTAAGTGTTGCTTGAATTGGGACTGAAGCAGGCAAAGGAGCTCTACAGTCAACTTGGGGGAGTCAACATTGTACAGAAGATGCTGAGCTGAGGCTTCAAGAATGGGTAATTCAGAAGACAAATGAGGCAAGGACGCTGCAAGCTGAAGGAATGGTGCTTGAACATTCAGTATTGCCAGAGCAGGGGCTCAAGAGGCTAGAGGGAAGAAGTGAGGCTAGGCAGTTAACATGAAGCCACTTCAAGAAGGATTTTGATTGCTTTCAAAAGAAACTTGGATTTGGTTCTGCAATTATTCTAGAGGCAATTGATATTATTGTGTAGGAGAATAGCATGATTACACACAATTACTAGAAAAATCTCTCTGCTCACAGCACAGAAGAGAGATTTGAGAGTTGCAAGAACATAGTCAGGCTTATCTCTGAGAGGGACAAGACCCCTAACACAAATATGGTGGTGTACTTCATGGACCATGCCTATTAACACTCTCTGTTAGAGGGCTATAGCCACAGTCTCCAATTATTTTTTTAGCACCAGGGACTGGTTTTGTGGAAGATAGTTTTTCCATTGGCTGGGGTGCAGGGAGGATGATTCAGGCAGTAATGTGAGCAATGAGGAACAGCAGATGAACCTTCACTCTCTGGCCCACCACTCACCTCCTGCTGTGTTACCCCATTCCTAACAGGCCACAGTTGGGGTCTTCAGCATGATGCTAAACTAAAGTCTAGCAAAAAATAAAGAAAAGACCCTGATGCTAGGAAAGACTGGGGGCAGGAAGAGCAGGGGCAACACAGAATGGGATGGTTGGATAGCATCACCTACTCAATGCATGTGAGTTTGAGCAAACTCCAGGAAATAATGAAGGACAGGGAAGCCTTGCATACTGCAGTCCATGGGGTTGCAAAGAGTTCGACACAATTTAGTGACTGAATGGCCACAAAACTAAAACCAAACTTTATGAGGGGGCCAACTGGTCTAAGTTAAGACTCTCTGATGGTCTAACTTAAATTTGAGAATAAATGACAGAATTTAGACTATTCAATAACATGAACATTATTTAAGTCAACTTTTTGGCAAGTTTTGGACAGCTGTATATCAAAAGTTACAAGCTCCCTGGCACTTCCCTGATACACACAGTTTCTCTGAAACTCATTAAGGATATGCACATGTGTTAACTTTAATGCCATGCCATTGCCATCTGTGAAAAGTCTAACCTACTCAGTCATTTGAGACTCATTCAATATGCCTCAACACATTTAAAGTGGTGAATTTTGGAGTTCCTTTCCTGTCAAATCCTGATTTTCCAGATATTGTCTTGCCTTTATCTGATTACAAATTCTTAAGAACCCACACCATCCAGTTTGCTTTCCTTGAATACTTTAGGCAAGAAGAAAAAAAAAATGAGGCGATAAAGCTCAGACTAATATATGCCCCTATTTATCTGTGCAGACAGAAAGTTAGGGAGGAAGAATTCAGAACTTCCATGGCACTTAGACATTGGCTAAGTCCTCATTACTCAGGTTATATTGTGGGTCTGTCTAGTAACATAGTGCCTAGGACACTGGATAGTACATGCAATAGTTGTGTAGAAACAGAAACTCAGACAGGTTATTCAGCACCTTGTATCCAACAGAATTGGAATTACTGCCCAGATCTTCCTGAAGTGTTAGCCTGAGATGTCCCATAGTGCCATTCCACCATCTTGGAAGTAATGCTCCTTCCTGGTTTAGGTTTGGTTTCTACTCAGGAATATAACTGAATTTCATCAAAAATATAACATGAGCAAAGAATGGATTCAAACTTTTCAGATACAGCTCCACACCCAAGTTTCCACAGCTTGAGAACAGTCCAAGCTTTCTGGTTGTTCATAGTTTTCATATTTTTCCCCCGAAGTCTTTTTCTGTTTTTCTCAGTAAGAATTCCATTCCTATACCATTTTTTTATTTAAAGAGTTGGGTTTTATGTGTGTTATGACAGTTAAATATTCCATCTTCTTACAACTAAATATAAAAACCAATAAATGGAGGTATGAATTTTCACAATTTCACATTAGAATTCATCTGCCTTTGGTTTCATCAATTTATATGTGGTTATTTCTTATCATAAATAGGTTCTGAGCTGTCAGAATGATCCTTTTCTTCACACATTTCCCAAACAAAAATTTTTCACAGAGCTATCTATACCCCCAAGAAGTATGAAAAATACAGGTTTCTTGACAAGGAAGAAAACATGATAATTGATGACTAAGATAGGCTGCCCTTCTCTGGAGGTTTTTAATTACCACCTTTCATTTACATAACACTTGAAGCTCTTCCAAGAGCTTTCAGGTACATTATCACATTTGTTCCTCGGCACAACCCGGCAAGGAGGGAGAGTGAATATTATAATCATCACTTTCAAGAATAAACCACTAAGAATGAGAGAGGTGAAGTGATTTGACGAGGTCACACAGCTTGTTATGGATGGAGTTAGTGCTAGAACTCATGACACCTAACATCTCATCAGATATTTCCTATCATACATACCTTCCATAATTCCATTTGCTAGAGAGATCTGGTATGGCTCCTCTTTAAGACCTAAGGAGTGTGCAGCTGATGGCAAAGTTAGTGTAACAGTTTCTTTTATGAGCATTTGTTATCTTTCCATTGGAATTTCAAAAAACTGTGGTTTGAGACAAGCAGTGGGATTGTGGACATCCATTCCAGCAAAGCCTCTTGGCTTTAGAGTCAACTCAATCACTTGCTAGATAAGGATCTATAAGTCTCATTTTCCTTAAGCATCAAAATGAGCATAATAGTACCTATCTCATGGAGTTATTGTGAAGGCTGGAAGAAATGATGCATGTAAGGCACTTAGCATGATGCCTGGTACATAGTAAGTGCTCAGTAAGTTATTGCTGCTATTTCTAGGGTTGCTGTTGTCACAATCATTGTCATTATTATTATTATTATAGATTGTGATGTGTGTCATTCTGAACTCTGTGGTAAGATTCTCCAAATACTGCCAAGCTGTCATTTGGGGTTATACTGGCCTGTACTTTTCTGGCCCTTACTCAGATAATAAGGTTTGCAATTCCATTGACTGGGTGTGCTAATCAGAAGCTTTATAAAGATTTCTCTTGTCCATTGAGGCCACTAAATAATCTCCACAAGGGTCAAGCTCTATAATCACCCCTGGGGTCTCACTGATTGTACAAGTCAGCACTTACAGCCATGATGGAAGATCTATGGTGAAATAAAATGAAAAGTCTAAAGACCCAAAATCAAACTTGTCTGTGGTCTGGCTTATTCTTTCATCATACCTAATACTCAATTTTTATCTACATAATAATTATATAATAAGACATTTTCTTAACCAGCATCCTGCCCATTTTTAAATACATCCTTTATTAGATAGTAGAGCTTATAAAATATTCATCAACACAAGCTACTGCACTGTTTTTTTTTCTGCTGACCTAACCTCAGAGCTGCTCAAGTGGAAATTAGATTTTTTTTGTTAACTCGCTGAAACTGTCTGCATTTGCTAGATTTCCTAAGAAGCAGGAAAAAAGTAATTCTGTAGGATTAATAAGGGCAACGTATATTCTTATTCCAAAAAGACACACAAAAAGGGGGCAGAGATCCTATTCAGTGAGGATAATTGATATTGTAGCACAGCGTTCTGCCTAAGCTCATCGTATTTTGAATAGGTGCACAGCTTCTTTGAATCCTCATCAAGAATAGCTTGTGGGTCTCTTATGTCTTACCTTGAATTAAAGAAGACTTTTAGAGACCTTGTGAAATGTCTCTAAGATACTCATAATGTTAATCAACATAAATAGACATCTGATTGCATTTCCAAAAGAACAAGAAAGACATTTTGTCATTTTATAGATTTCGCTCTTAACTTAAAAGTAGGAAAATCTAAGAATTGTTATTTATCTGTTCTTTGCACACTCACACACATAGTCCCTATTATTTCCATGCTCTCTTCTTTCCTCAGTGCCTTTTGCTCCTTTACTTCTCTCTTAATTAAAAAGTTCAAGCTTCCAGAAGATTATTGGTTTGTTATTGAATGTCTTGCTTGTTTTTCTGTGATGATTATAAAGCCGGGACCTCAAAGTGCCCTCTCTGTAATCCCATATCTTCTTACCTTGGCATCTTGGTTTGGATGCAATTCGCTGCAGACTCTCAGAGACTCACTTGATGAGAATGTTAATCAAAACACTAAAAATAGACTGAAACCCTCAACTTCATCACACAGTCTCTGACTCCTCTACTGTAAAAAAGTGCAGCCTGCCCCCTACATGGAATCCCTCACACATGCCCAGTGTCTCAATTGTGATATGAGACCAAGTTTCCCTATTTTAATTAGATTTAAATTTCTCATTAAGGAAGAAGGAAATGTGCTTAGCATTTACATTACTGAAAAGAAGGCAACTTTGAGCCACACAGAAGAGCTTGAAATCACCACCCCTCTTATATTAACAATTATTGCAACAACATTTTCTTGCAGAAATGTGTTTCTTGCCCACTCGGACACTAATTTTATGATAATTGAAATTTATGCTATTGATATTAAGAAAACCGAACTGTGTGAAATGAAAATGTAATACAATATTATTGTACTAGTTAAGTTTTCTGTTTATAATTTAAGGTCTTCAGGGCCACATACCAATAATCTGCTTGAAAGTCTTCTATCTCTGAAGTAACCTTAGCAACAGAATAGCATCCAAGTGGTACTTCCATTGACATACTTTCTACTTGATTAGAATGTGTTTATCTTAGGATGTTTATCTTAAAATGGAAGTGACGGTAATGGTCATGCCCTGCTGTTCTTATTTCCCATTTCTGTCCCATGTCTCACCTTGCTCTCCCTCCCTCTCACCTTAAGAACCATCAGAAATGTCAGTGGTTTCCACCAAGTAAGCCCCAAGCTTTTTGGAAAGCTTTACCCATTACACCGGGTAGAAAATCCAGATGCCATCCAAGCATTACCTCCACTTTCTCACCATAAACAACCTAAAGTAATGACCCTGAAGTTTTCTGAGTGGAGCTGAGGAGACAATCTCATTTCTGAATGAAGTGCAGAATCCTGTGGGCCTGTTCTGCTCAGTTAGACCTCTGAACTTTGACACATCCATCTGGTTCCAATGATATCTTGACACCCAACCCAAGACCTAAGACCATTAACCATGATGCTCAAGAGAAGGCTCTACCATCCTGTCCAGCATGAGACACAGATGCCCTAAGAAGAAGAATGCTCTAGTTGAAATCATAAATTGAACAATGATAAAGGAAGAGTTGATGCCATCTGCTTCTTTTTCCTACTGTATTCAATAATTAGGTTTCCCCTTGCCTCACATTTTCTCAAAATTCTGGTCTTAATCTTTCACTGTATAACTGAGTTAGAATTCTAATTACTATATTAGTATTCACTAAACTTTTGTCTTGTATTTTATCATTTCTGAATTCTTGAAATGCCTAAAAATCAACATGTACACTGATTATAATATTTCCTTCTTTTCTAAAATGCTATTACTAAATCAATAAGTGTATTAATCTACATCATCCTGAACTCACTGAAATCAAAGTCTTCCTCTGGGTGATATCACAGCCATCTATCAACACCTAAATGTATGCTTATCTCCCAGAATACTTAAGCCCTCCATGTTTTATGATGAAGCCACTCAATCACTCTGTAAATTCAGTCTCATCATTGGATTCTGTGGCCTATCCAGTTCTCCTTATCCCCCAAATCTTGACAAACACATCCTTAAATCCCAGTAACGGTAACTGGGCTCTTACCTTGTCTCACTTCCTTTAGCAACATTCCCCCACCACCACCTGCTTGTTTTGTAGCCCCTGTAACTCAGTCAATGCACCTTATCTCTGCTGAGTATCCATTGGGTGTCCTATATTCTCCTGTGTATTCTGGGGCACAGAAAAAAAAAAGACCTTATTGAACTCTGCAATGGTTACATTTATTTTTTTATGTTTCTCGTTTTCACTTTGAACTGATGTGGCAGGGGGGATTTTCATCTCTACAGCACTTATGTCATCTTAAGAACTCTGTCTTTAGCTTATTACCAGATCTTCATGGCATCTCAAGCTACTGGTTTCTTGGGTCACTCACCGTTATCTATGTCATGGCCATGGCGGCCCTCAGCGACCTTGGCTAGGGCTTTCTCTTATTTCCTGCTGATGACTACTGTATCACCCTTTGTTTGCCCTTGGAGGTCTTTTGTGTTTTAGGACTGACACTGGCCATTTTACCCTGAGCAGTCTTGGCTATAAGGGTCACCGTTGTTTCATGAGCAGACTGAGGGAGGGAGATCAGCGTAGGAGTTCAGAACCATAGAATAATATCACAGGGACATTGAGGAAGCCATTTGATTTCTCTGAACTTTATTTTCATCTGTAAAATGAAGATAATAATACCATTAGTATTATATGAGGATTAAATAAGAAAATGTATGTAAATATCTGATTACAGTTTCTATCATACTAAGCATTCCATAATCTGTAGGAATTATTAGCTATTATTATTAGGTGACATGCCCAAAGACAGAGCAAGTGAGTGATCTAATTCTTAGCCATTCACTTGCCCCGTTTCATTCTCAGAGCTGACCTAATGGTGTGGATCTGTTGTCCCACGTAGAAATCTCCCCATCTGGAGCTCTCTGATCACCATGGAATAACATGGGCCTTTCTTCCCTTTCCCAGAAGAAAAGTGGTCATGGGAGAAACTAATTAAACTTACTTTGTATTAGTTGTACTACAGAAAATTTGAATCTCCTGGAAGAAACAAAAAGTGACTCAAGAAAAAACTGTTCTAATCATCTGCGCTGTATGGCAATGGAACAGACCATTGCATAAGGTAGCGAGCCCCCCGTCACTGAAGATATTCAAGCGCGGATAGATGTAAACGCTTAAGAACTGACAGCCTGATCTTTGTTTCTTTCCAATCCTGAGATTCTCAAGACTAGGAAACAAGGCAGCCTCTCAGAGTTTATTCACTCATTCAACATTAACTTTCAAAGAATACAGCATGGCTCCAAATTGTGGTTTGATCAGGAGATTGAAAAATACTGTTTTAAAAACCACCATAGAGCAGAAACCATGGTATAAAATTGAATCACTATGCTATGCACCTGAAACTAACACAACATTGTAAAGTAACTATACTTCAATTTTTTTTAATGGTTTAAAAAATACAAAGAAGAGCATTGTGGTGATAGCTCCCTTCCTAGAAGAGGTTGTCTACCTAAATTCTTTAAGGTAATTAAGAGGAAGGTCAAAGGTTCTTCCTGAGTCTTTTGGGGCTTGTTTTTAGCCTGAAATAATCCACATGTCAAAGAGATGCAATTTGAGGTGGCAAGTTTTGCTCACTTACAAAAACAAGAAGCCACGGTCCCTACAATGACCTACAAGATTCTATGTGATCCCGTCATGCCTAAGGTCTCTGGCCTCAGCTCCCACCACTCTCCCATCCATCACTCTACTGTAGCTGAACTGGCTGCTTTGCTGTACAGACACTCTCTTGCCACAGGGCCTTTGTACTTACTGACATCCTTTCACCAGCTCTCCATGTGGTTCACTGTCTCACCCTCTCCAGGTCTTTACTCAAATACCATCTTTGCAGTGAGATATTGTCTGACCATCTTCTCTAGATCAACAGTGTCCACTTCCTCAACTTTCCCTAACCCCATCTTTTCCTGCTTCTTCCCCATAGCACTTATCACTATACAGCATGTTAAACATGTTACTTTTCATCACATTGAATTGTCTGGCCACACGCACTAGAACATCAGATCCACAAGGACAGAGATTTTCTTTGTTTTGTTTACTGCTGTGTATTTAATGCCTGGAATGATGCCTAGAACATAGTAGGTGCCTAATGAATCTTTGTTGGATAAAGGAGAGGAACAGAGGGAGCTCAGATCTCTGACCTTGTGGAGCAGACCTTAAGCTCAGAGAGAACCACTGTTTTAATAAGTTCATTATTACATTCTCCCTTTGTTACAGCAGCCAAACCCATACTCAGTGAATGCAGAGAGAGTGATTCTCCTTCAGCAGAGATGAAATGATGTCCCACTCCGGCATCATTCATAACTTCCATGGGGTGCTCTTCTGATAGGGGATAAATTCGTGAAATAAGACAGACATGGCTCTTCCTTCACAAAGTCTACATTTGAATAAAGAGGAAAGCATTGACCACATAATCGCACTAACAAAACCAAGTTGCAAGCAAGTGAGACCAAAGAGAGATGGCCAAGAGAGCCAGTAGGGGGAAGATGTGACCTGGTGGGAAAGCCTTAAAGAAAATAAACATGGAGGGGGGACTTCTTGGTGATCCAATGGCTAAGACTCCATGCTCCCAATGCAGGGGGCCCAGGTTCAATCCCTGGTCAGGGAACCAGATCCCACATGCCACAACCAAGAGTTTATATGCCACAACTAAGACCCAGTGCAACCAAATAAATTAAAACATATATATATATATATATATATATATATATATATA
>ML663562.1:34407885-34556273 GCA_007570785.1 Antilocapra americana | reverse complement strand
TGTGTGTGTGTGTGTGTGTGTGTGTGTGTGTGTGTGTGTAAAGCTGATATGTGAAGGGTAAGGAAGTCTTTCTTTGGGAAGGAGGAGAGGGAAGAAACTTCCAGGCAGAGGTAACAGTATGTGTCAAGTCCCTGTGTTTAGAGGAAGTGTGACAAATGTAAGAGAATGAGGGAAGCTTGTTGAGTGGAGCAGACTGCAGGGGAGAGGCAGGTGCTGTCTGAAGGAGCCCAAGAGATAAGAGCTGAGGACTTATGACTTTTTATCATGAACAGTGCAAGCCCAAGATGTGCTTTAGGCAGGAGGGCAGGTGACATGACTGATATAGGCTGCTGGCTTTCAGAAATGTTCTCTGGACCCTCAGAGCCCCCTCTCAAGCAGAGTCATTCCCCAGCTGCCCCTGAGATGAGGATAGACTGCAAACCTTTGGAATGGGAGTCTTGCTTCTGTTACAGCTCTTTCATTTGGCGCCTCACAAATTAGTTGCAAGAACTTGCCCTGGAGACAAGGGGATGTAAATGTAGACGATGTGGAATTGTAATAACATAAACATTATGAAACAATGCAAACCAGTTGGGCCCCCTGTGGAGAAATAATCCCTGTGCTTCTTTCCGAATTGTCTTTATGGAAATTTCATAAAATTTGCCATTATTAAAACTGAGTAGCAATTATTCCTTTCTTTGGTTCATCAGTTGTGGGAGGAAAATTAATTGTGTTCTCCTTCTTTTCTGGAGTTCATCAGCTAGGAATGAGGCAACGAGGACTGACAGGCCCAGGTCCTCTGTTGATGGAGAGAAGGCAGGAGAGCCTGTGGGACGTTATCACAGATGTGACTTAAGAGGTGGGAGCGGTTAAGAGAGTGGTCGTGGCAGATGCGGCAGAGCTAACAAGTGTGCTCGGGAAGCCCAAGTCATTACGGTGTGTTGACATAACATTTGCCAACTTCACAGGGGCCATCATTGTAAATTAGATTTAATATTGATCAGGCCATTCTCCATCAGGGCCAGGAGAAAATTGGACACAGAGTTCTTAGTCAAAATTGGCTCTTAAGATTCTGCTTTCTAATTACCATAGAAGAACAGAAATCCGGGGCCTGGCTGGCTGGCCCAGCGTGGCAATAACTGCTCTCCTGTCCCCTAAGGGCCATGCAGAAGTGACAGCAATTTCCGCTGTCTCTCCATTTTCTCTCCCAGCCTGACTCTGCTGTGTAGCAGCAGAGCAGAGAAGGAAGGGTGAGAAGCAGGATGTGGCAAAGGGACCAGCGGGCTTGCAGGGTACAGATGGCTGTGCTTCTCTTCTCAGTTGTCACCTCAGAAAGCTGAGAAACTTTTTAAAGAAATTTGGTTTGCCCATAGTCTAAATAAGCTATGTGTTTTGGTTTTTTTTTTTAAGTCTACTCAGAGTTAGGAGTCTGGAGAAATTGCCAGTGTATCTCCCACCACCACTGGCCTACCTTGACCCTTTGAGGGAACGTGGTGGACAAATCTGGGTTAAATCCTGACCTTTAGAGAAGGCTGGCAGGCTATAGTCCATGGGGTCACAAAGAGTAGGACAGGATTGAGAGACTAAGTTGACCCTCTGCACCATCTGACTTTGGGCAGATGATTGACATCTCTGAACTTCAGTTTCTTCTACAAAACAGAAATCATGATACTACCTGTCTCAAAGGGTTGTAGTAAGGACTAAATGGATAATGAATTAATTAGGCATTCAGCTAACATCAGCTATGTTTTTCAGTACTGTTATTGTTATAGGCTTAATATTGCCCTTATTATGATATGATTTGTTCTATTAGACAAGAATATTACTGCTAATAATAACAATAGGAACATGATACCTGATTTTTAACTTTAAAAACAGTAACTGGCCAGGACAACTCCAAGAGAAGTATCAGAAAGCAATTCCCAAGCCGTTTTAGACACTTGTGCTTCTCTCTACCAATTCTAGCTCCAATCTAGAGGCTTTCAGAACCCCAGAACTTCAAGTTTCTCTATTTGACATCTTTTCCCTGTGAGCTTCAGTAGGGCCTAATACTTCTCAAGACTTATCCTCACCTTTCATGGACTTCCCAGGCAGGCAGTGTACTGGAATCAGAAATCACATCCCATTTATCTTTGGATCTCTTGGCACCTTATAACAGAACTCGGCCCATAAAAACCAGGCCAGAACTAAGGTGAAGCAAGGGAGACTCCCAGGGCATTAACTCTGAGGCTGTAATCACTCTCAAGCACAGCTCTACATTTTCACGACCCTGAGAATTAGCACTTCCTTAAATTTTGTGCCCTAGAAGCCTCCTTTATGTCACCAGGGTCCTGGCTCTGCTTAGAAGAGATGCTTTATCAAGGTGACATGGATAGATGAATGATAAGAAAAGGATTTCCCAACTGTTCTATAATCCTAACCCCCAGCCCTGGGCACCTGGATGCTACTGCTGGTTTGCTGGCCTGGATACACACAGGAAGAGAAGATTTTGAGACAAGGAAGTTTTTAGGAATCTGCTGTACCAATAATAAATGCAAAAGTACCTGATTTAATATTTATTTATTTGACTGCATCAGGTCTGAGTTGCAGCACAGGGGATCTTCCTTGCAACACAGAGGCTCTCTAGTTGTGGTCCACAGGCTTAGTTGCCTTGTGACACGTGGGATCCTAGTTCCCTGAAAAAGGAATTGAACTCACATCCCCTGCGTTGGAAAGCAGATTCTTAACCACTGGACCACCAAGGAAGTTCCCAAAGTACCAATTTTTAAAAAGCAGCAGTCCAGAGTGAAGTAAGCAAGAAGGAAAAACAACAATACAGTATACTAACACATATATATGGAATTTAGAAAGATGGTAACAAGAACCCTGCATGCGAGACAGCAAAAGGAATGCAGATGTATAGAACAGACTTGGGGACTCTGTGGAAGAGGGCAAGGGTGGGATGATATGGGAGAATGGCATTGAAACATGTTAATTATCATATGTGAAATCAATCGCCAGCCCAGGGTTGATGCTCGGGGCTGGTGCACCGAGATGTCCCAGGGGGAGGGAATCGGGAGGGAAGAGGGAGGGGGGTTCTGGAGGGGGAGCATATGTAAACCCATGGTGGTTTCATGTCATTGTATGGCAAAACCAACAAAATAAAGTTAAAAAAAAATGTAATAATAATAAAAAAAAAAACAGCAGTCCCAGGTTTATTTTACCTGCAAAAAGCTCTTCCTCTAAGCTTCATGAAGTTATTGGTCTTCAGAATGAATTACAAAACTCCAGTCCAACCAGAAACATCTGCTGCCCATTAGTAAAACACTAACCAAGGAACTGAAAGAAAGCAGGTCCCAGGAGCTTTAGCTCCCCGATTTATTAATTTACAAAGCTTGTTTCCTCCTGCTCCCTCAAATGACTTCCAGAAAGAGTCAGGCAGGTCTAAAATCTCTGTGGGATTTTACTCTCTGTCCCCCAGGACTATTTCTTACACAACTGACACCTTTCTATAGGAAAAAATATATATATTTCTCTTTGACTGTACCTTCTCACTCAAATTCAGCTTCTGCCTTCATCTTCAAGAGCTTTCTTCCCTTGAAACTATAAGTCTCCTAATCCATTCTTCCTGATTCTCATTTTAGTGAGTTCATTTAGTCTTGGAGACCAAACTGCAGCTGTGGATTTGTTTATGGAGTCAAACCATGCACTAAAAATGTTCAGAATTTTACCATAAGCACAAAGCACATGATAAAATATGTATATATGAAAAAGCATCCAGATGATGATAAGCCACTAAAATGTCAACCATTTGTTGTGCATTTAGTATGTGCCAAACCTTCTTTCACTTTATCCTGCTACTAAATAGCTCAGTTTTCTCTCCTATAAAATATGCCATGTGAACTGATTTGTTACCTTATTTCAATTTGAAGGCATCTAGTGTGGGGCTACGAGGGTTACTAAAGCTCTGAGGAGCCCAGGGCCTGACTTAGTTATATACCAAAGTGGACATCTATCATTTGTCCCTACTCAGCATCCATCCCCCTGTTTCTAGAAAAGGTGCCCCAATTTTCTTTTGGAAACGACTATTCCTTCTCTCTCCAACCATATGCAAGGGGTTGGACTCAGCCTGTTGGTTTCAGAGATGGGCATGGGTCAGAGAGTTCTAAGTAATCTGAGTGGTGCACATCTTAGCACCTGTGACTGCCCATGTGTGGACATGCTGTGAAAGTCAGAGGGATGGAAGGCAGACCCAGCCATGAGCTGGAGAAGTGATTCCTTCTCTGCACAGAATGGTATCAGCTGAGAGTTACTGAATGGTCACTTTGCTTTTATGCAGGAAGATCCTGCCAGTAGAAAGTACACAGAGCTGGGGCAGAAAGATTCCAGAACACCTTATGTGGACTTTTGGAGCCATCTCTGCCAGAAGTTGGAATTTGCAGTTACATAAAGCAATTTGTTTTCACTTAAGCCAATATGATATATGAGACATTCATAATAGTCTGAAAAGTTAAAGTGTTAGTCACTCAGTCATGTCTGACTCTTCGTGACCCCATGGACTATAGCCTTCCAGGCTCCTTCGTCCATGGAATTCTCCAGGCAAGAATACTGGAGTGGGTTACCATTCCCTTCTCCAAGGGATTTTCCCAACCTAGGGATCAAATCCACATACCCTGCATTGTAGGTAGATTCTTTACCATCTGAGCCACAAGGGAAGTCCACAATAGTCTGAAGCAATGGCTGAAGTATTGGTTTAAATCAATTGGAGGGACATCCCTTGCGGTCAAGTGGTTAAGAAACTGCCTGCCAATGAACGGGACATGAGTTTGCTTCCTGATTCGGGAAGACCCCACATGCGCTAAGCCTGTGCACCACAACTACTGAAGCCTGCACGCCTACAGCCTGTGCTCCGCAACAACAGAAGCCAGCAAAATGAGCAGCCTATGCACTGCAACAAAGAGTAGCCCAGCTCGCCACACCTAGAGAAAGCCCGAGCACAGCAACTAAGACCCAGCACTGCCAAAAACAAATAAATATTTTTTTAAAAAATCGTTGGCAAGTAGTGACTTCCACAATAACACAACCACTTGGCTCAGACCAGTACTGCCACTGTTTTCACAATCAGATCTGCCAGACAAGTACCCCAGTGATTAGTCCAAATTGACCCCAAAACAAGCTACTGCAAGTATCTTCATTCATTATATCTAAGTATTTGGGGGGGGGGGGTTGGAGCAGATCCCATCCCCTTTCAGAGACAGAAATCCCTTCGTGATGGAACTAACCTGCAGTTAAGAAAGCAAGGTTTTTTCCTCCAGTTAAATACTTGAGCGGTAAGAGCAAGGGCTCGAAGACAGGGTTGTTTTATTCTGCACCTGAACGGTGAAGATTAGGTGTGCATTACCTTCATACCCAGAAGCTGCAGCAGCTAATGAAAGCTGAAATGAGGCAGGAACCGGCATGGTAGGCAAGGGGAAATGGATGCACTTGGGAGAGCGGCTGCTGTGGGGAGCCTTTCCCAGGCAGCACCTCTAATTGTATAAGCAATAAGGACGACAATGCAGAGGCTGAAAGTTTGGCAGAAGTCGAATGTTGCCCAAATGAGACTGTACCAAGTTTCTAAACTTCGGTCTTGGTCAGTAAGACCTGACTGGTTCAAAGATAGAAGCATTTACATAAATCTTCAGCCTATAGAGCAGATTCCATGAGAAAGTTCCAGAAGCACCATGATAGTCTAAGGGCACAAAAAGCACTATAAAAGGACCTGCAGGCAGATGTAGCTCAGCCTTCTCTGATGTGTTCACCAGATTTCTGAGCTCTATTTAGATTCCTCCAAATGTAAATCTTTTCTTTCTCGTTGCTTCTTCAAACTGAGGCATCTCCTGCTGAACAGTGCTAGAGAGAGGCAATGTTGGACAGAGTAACACATTTTTAATGATGTGAAACAAAGCTTTAATCATCATAGCTATTTACAAAATAATGTCTTCCTTGCATTTGGTTTAATAGCACTTTGTCCACAGCTTTCATCAAAACAACTACCCATCTGACTTATTGGAAGATTATATGAAATGTCAGAAGAGCTCCCTGGACTCATAAAGTGCTTCCTCGCCAATCAGGATTTTAATTTTGGATGGGGAAAGAATAAATACAATAATCATTGAACACTGTGACATTAACTGATCAAGACACCCACTTCCCTTGAATTATCAATTTCACATTGGCATAAAAAATAGATCAGTGACAATTTAATACCACATCTGGTGACCTTTAAGTAATGCTGTAACACTTCACAGCTCTGTCATTAGCATGTCATCAGCCTTCTCTCTGAAAGAAATGATACCTAAATGCTTCATTTTAGAAATGTCTCCACAGTTTGCTAATGTTTAATATCTGGTAACAAATCTAGAGAAGTATAAAGGAACCATACTAAGCAACTCTGACAAAGGCAATCTTCAAAATAATCCTATTATAATTAACCACATGAGAGACATTGGATAGTTAAAAAGCTATACAATGATGATATGCATTGCGTTCAAGGGGAAACCTGCTCACAGCCACGTCCTCCTGGTGGGTAAGGATGTTGGTGCCAGCACTGTGGGACTCCATCAAGATTTCAAATATACACCCCTTTCTACTCAACAATTCTATTTCTAGAGTTCTAGTCTACTGAACTATTTATACATGGGCACAAAAGACTGTTCATTATAGCATTGTCTATAATATCAACCATATCCAAAACTATAAACCTAAATCCCTTGCGGCTCAGCTGGTAAAGAAGCCACCTGCAATGCAGGAGAGCTGGGTTCAATCCCTGAGTTGGGAAGATCCTCTGGAGAAGGGAAAGGCTACCCACTCCAGTATTCTGGCCTGGAGAATTCCATGAACTGTATAGCCCATGGGGTCACAAAGAGTCGGACACAGCTGAGAGACTTTCACTTTCAAATTTCCTTTGAAAGAGGAATGCTTAGATAAATTGGTGCACCCACATAGCAGTGTATGATCTAGTCCCTAAAAAGGAATGAGCTACTATACACCCTGACCTCATAAGTTCTTTGTGCTGTACCATTAACACATCTAACCTGTCAAGAAACTGCCTTGAACTCATTTCAGACTACGACCAGAATCCAGCCACTTCTCACAGTCTCCTGTGCACCCGTCCTGATTCAAGCCACCACTATCTCATTTAAATGACTGCAGTCGCAGTCACCTCCTATCAGGTCTCTCACATCTATCTTCTCTCCAAAAAGTCTATTATGAACATGGCAGCCAAAGTCATCTCACCAAAAGTCACTCAGATCAAGCCTCTTCCTAATAGCAAAACCTTACAGTGACTTCTCATCTGACTCTCCATAAAAGCCAAAGTCCTCACAATGGCAATGAGGTTCTTCCTGATCAACTCATTCCCTCCACCCCAACAATCACTTCTATGTCCTCCATTCTTCTATCTGCCCCCACCTCTGTACTCTGATTAGCCTCTATTTCTCTCCATTCCTCAATCATGCAGAGTCCTTGGGGCCTTTGCACTGGTTGCTCTCTTTATCAGAAAAACTCTTCCCCAGATGCCATATGTTCATTCCCTTACCTTCTTCAAATCTTTGTTCAAAAAGCACTTTCTCAAAAAAGCACACTTTGAAAATGTTAGTCACTCAGTCATGTATGACTCTTTGTGACCCCATGGACTGTAGCACACCAGGCCCCTCCGTCTATGGAATTCTCCAGGCAAGAATACTGGAGTGAGTTGCCATGCCCTCCTCCAAGGATCTTCCCTGACCCAAGGATTGAATCCAAGTCTCCTGCACTGCGGGAAAATTCTTTACTGTCTGAGCCACCAGGGATCTTGACCAACATATATAAAATAACAAAGTGTCACCCCTCCCCCCTGGCACTACAAATCCCATTTTCCTTTCCTCTGTAGCACTTATCTCCAAATCTACCACATAATTTACTTACCTGCTATGTCATAGCTTACTGTCTACCTATTCCTCTCTCCACTAGAATATAAACACCAAAAAGCAAGGATCTTTGTCTGTTTTGCTCACCAATATATCGCAAGAGCCTTGAACAGTACCTGGCACATAGTAGACGCTCAATAAATATTTCCTGAACCAATGAATGCATGGACATCACAAAAGTATATTCATAACAAAATGCTTTATTGACCACTGATCCTCTTATAAGCACTAAACTAAGCACTTAGCATATATTATATCATATAATCCTTACATAAATACTAGGGAAAGCAAAAAGGGCAGAAGAGAGGGTAAGGTATTATAATTCCTGTTCTGCAGGTGAAGAAAATGGAAAACCAGAAAGTTAACAATCCACAAAGGTTACATTCTAATAAGCAGCAGGATGAATGAGAAGAGGGGAAGGAGATTTGGATGCAAGTCTGTCCACCTGCAAAATGGGAGATTTTAACCACTTTGCTCGATTGCTGCTCCGAATGGAGCCCGGCGAGTTAAAAATCTATGTGCGTTCATGCTAATTCACTTCAACAGTGTCCAACTCTTTTTGACCCAATGGACTGGGGCCTGCCAGGCACCTCTGTCCATGGGATTCTCCAGGCAAAAATACTGGAGTGGGTTGCCATGCCCTCCTCCAGGGGATGTTCCTGACCCAGGGATCAAACCCACATCTCTTATGTCTCTTGCATTGGTGAGTGGGTTGTGTACCACTAGTGCCACCTGGGAAGCCCTAAAAAGCTACATATCCACTCAATCTCTTTGTTCCACCCTCTTTAGGTTTCCATAATACCTATTAAGCGTTCCAGATGGCTCAGTGGTAAAGAATCTGCCTGCCAATGAGGGAGATGCAAGTTTAATCCCTAGGTCAGGAATATCCTCTAGAAGAGGAAATGGTAACCCACTCCATTTCTGGGAAAATTCATGGACAGAGGAGCCTGGTGGGCTATAGTCCATGGGGTCATAAAGAGTCAAAAAAACAAGAGACTGAGCACTACTACTACTACTGCTACTAACACCTATTATTTTAGACAAATGTTACTAAACTGAACATGCTTCAACTTTGTTGATGCTTACTCCTTGGAAGAAAAGTTATGACCAACCTAGATAGCATATCAAAAAGCAGAGACATTACTTTGCCAACAAAGTTCCATCTGGTCAAGGTTATGGTTTTTCCAGTAGTCATGTATGGATGTGAGAATTGGACCATAAAGAAAGCTGAGCGCCAAAGAATTGATGCTTTTGAACTGTGGTGTTGGAGAAGACCCTTGAGAGTCCCTTGGACTGCAAGGAGATCCAATCAGTCAATCCTAAAGGAAATCAGTCCTGAATATTTATTGGAAGGACTGATGTTGAAGCTAAAACTCCAATACTGATGTAAAGAAATGACTCATTTGAAAAGACCCTGATGCTCAGAAAGATTGAAGGCAGGAGGAGAAGGGGACAACAGAGGATGAGATGGTTGGATGGCATCAGCAACTCAATGGACATGGGTTTGGGTGGACTCCAGGAGTTGGTGATGGATAGGGAGGCCTGGCGGGCTGCGGTTCATGGGGTCGCAAAGAGTCGGACGTGACTGAGCAACTGAACTGAACCGAACTGAACAACTTTGTATACCTAAAAATGAAGTGTGGTCCTGGGTAAAATAATGGATGAGGAAAGTCTTTAAATTTCCTTCAAGCTTGTGATTTTATCAATATTAAGTTGCAAATCACACTTTGCTTCTGGGAGTGGAGCTTTGGTTTATTTTCACTCTGAGGAACTGTATTTCTCCCTCTTGCCCAACTATTAGCTGTAGTCATAAACAGCAATCAGTGGAACATGAGGGGTTTTTTTATGAGATAGTTAATTCCAATGTGGCGTTCTTTGATATTTTGGAAAAATTTTAATGTCAGCAAATTTGCTTTTGGGTCTGCAATTATGATTTTGTTCTAGATGCTCCTGTTTTATAAGTGAGATTAATTTTACTTAGAGTATTGCTAGAAAGTAGGCTCTCTTAGTATAATATGTCAATAAATAATTTCTCTCCCATAAACTAATGAATTCAGAGTTTTTAAAAAAATGGATAAAGTATCTAGAATCTAAGTGGTAAAATAAATTGGAAAGTTTTAAGGAGGTAAAACCCTCATTGATTTTTTTTAGAACTTTTCTAGGATCAGTGATGTTAACACTAATCCCACAACTCTCAATATTAATTTCGAGATCTCACTCCATAAGTAACAGAGCAGATTCTGTGGGTGCCCCACCCATACCTTCTGAGCTATGTCACTTCCTCCACACAGTCTGATTTCTGATGGCAGCATTTATATCTTTTGCTTCAGAAGATTCTTTGGCCTTCTATGCCTCTTCTACTCAAGCACACAGGCCAGAGTATCAAGAAATGTATACCCCTGGGAACAGCTCTCAATTACTGGGGTTTAGCATACAAAGACCTCACCCTCACAGGATGACTCTGGGGTGCCTTTCCTGCACTAGCTCCTAGTATGGCCCAGTGAAGTACCAAGGGTCACCCGCCTGACTATATGTTCTTTATTGGCACCTTCTTTTTCCTATCTCATTTCTCCATTCCCTAACCACTGTTACCTGGGACCAACTTGCAAATAATTTACTTGCATTTGAATCCTTATGACAGGATCTGCTTCTGGAGTAACTCAGTCTACGACAGCTGCCTTCATTTGGGGCTTAGATGTAGGTCTTGGGAATAATAATAATGCCTTCTTCCTTACATATTGAATATCTACCATGTGCCAGTGAAAGACAGGGAAGCCTCACGTGCTACAGTCCATGGGGTAACAAACAGTCAGACACGACTGAGTAACTGAATAAGAACCATGTTTCAGGCGTTGTTTTTGTCACTGGAGATTCAGCAGTGACTTAATAAACAAAAATCTCAGTTTTAATGGAGTTTACATTCTTGTGGGGGAAATGATAAAGAAAATAAAAATACTGGGTAAGATAGATTATGAAAAGTGCTGTGGAAGGAAACAAAGTCAAGGAGTGGAATAGGGAGTGCCAGCTACTGAGATGTGTGATCAAGAAAATGTGGGCAGTGAAGGCCGGACAAGAGAGTGAGGTGAATACAGACCTGAAGCTGGCGGGAGCGAGCCAGGGAGGAGAATGCTTGCCTAGGTGGGAGGAAACGGGTACAGAGGGGCCAGGCCTGGAATGTTTCAGAACTATCAGGGCCACTGAGGCTGGCACAGGGCTAGGATGGGAGAAAGTGATAGGAGATGAGCCATTTCTGTTATTGTAATTACTTGTTGTTAGTATTACTGCTTAATAGGTATTTGTTGTTGTTGTTTCCACATCTGATTATAAAAATGACAGAAAGGTTGAAATGTTTCACAGTGAACCCCCATGTACTCATCACTTGAATTCTATATTTGGTATACCTGCTTTTCCACACATCTGTCCTTCAACTCATCTATCAAGCCATCTTTCTAACTCATCTCAAAGTAAATTACATTTAACAAATAGAATCATAATACAGATATTGTTTCTAAACCTGACAAGAGACTTGAAAGGTGGATGCTATATCCCTATTTTACAGAGAAGAAAACTGAGGCTCAGAGAGGTTGAATATCTCAGCTGAGGCAGTAACACAGGCACTGGCTCAGTGATTCGAGTCTGCGTTTGCTCAGTGGCAGTACTCACATGCTCTCCACTATTGACACACTTGCTGCTCTTGACCAATAAATTCATACCAAAGAGTGGACAAGGAGTTGGTAAGCAGCCCCGCTCTTCTCTGAAGGGAGCTGTTTCCCTTCCCTATTTCCTCTGCATCTGAAAGACAGAGATCCAGTGATGTGCTGGTCAGTGTTTACCAATCAGCTGTTTGGATGAGGATGGAGAGAAGGGGGAAGCCCCAGTTTGCAACATTTTACCAGTTTCTGAGATATACATACTCCTACCCTAGCTGATCTAAAGCCACCTAACTGCGGTCATTTTGTAAGCACTTGTGAGCTGGTGCAAGCCGGCTCCAGCAGAGCACTGCAGTTGCTCAGTATTACACTGTGGATGACAAGTACCACTGGCCCTCAGGACAAGCATCAAATTCAGGATCAGAGCCCATTGCTTGTACCAGTGCTCAGTAAATATAAGTGTGGTGGTGAAAACAGAGATCTGCACCTTTCCACCCACATCCACACCCAGCATCACACATCTGCTCACACATACACACACACATTTTCTTCCCAGGGTGGATGACAGAACATTTGAATAATGAATACAGGACACTATATATAACACACTTGTGTAAAGCAAACTTCACCACAGAAAGTAACTAAACCCCCTTCTCCATATAATTTCTAGCCCTTGATCCACTGTTCTTGCTTTCTCTATCTCTTGTCTTTCTTCGTTTGTTTTTTCACCACTCCTGCTCCTCCCTGTAGAGGAGGACCATGATTTTCTTTGTCAAGAGCACTCATGGTGTGCTGAAACCAGAGAACACCATACTTCATGTGAGTCGAGGTTATAAATTAAAAGATGATTGCTCCTTGGAAAAAAGTTATGACCAACCTAGACAGCATATTAAAGAGCAGAGAGAGACATTACTTTGCCAACAAAATTCCGTCTAGTCAAAGCTATGAATTTTCCAGTAGTTATGTATGGATGTGAGAGTTGGACCATAAAGAAAGCTGAGAGCCAAAGAACTGATGCTTTTGAACTGTGGTGTTGGAGAAGACTCTTGAGAGTCCCATGGACAGCAAGGAGATCAAATCCTAAAGGTAATCAACCCTGAATATTCATTGGAAGGACTGATGCTGAAGCTGAAGCTCCAATACTTTGGCCACCTGATGCATAGAACTGACTCGTTGGAAAAGACCCTGATGCTGGGAAAGATTGGAGGCAGGAGGAGAAGGGATCAACAGAGGATGAGATGGTTGGATGGCATCACCGACTCAATGGGCATGAGTTTGAGCAAGCTCCAGGAGTCGGTGATGGACAGGGAAGCCTGGCGTCCTGCAGTTCATGGGGTCACAAAGATTTAGACACGACTTAGCGACTGAACTGAACTGAGGTTATAAACCATTTAAAATACAGACACTCTGCCCTGAGAAGCTTGCTCTTCCTCCTCCTCCTCGAGCTTCCTTTCTTGGCTGACACATTCTCTCACCTTCAAAGCATTTCCCAGAGTTGCCCTGGACAAGATTCTGCCTGTTTCTTTTCATCACACCATCATGCCACCTGAAGCCTGATTCTTCTTGTCTCCCTGCTCGATTCTTCTCCCCTAACTGCCCTCTACCTTCTTCACCCAAATTTCCCTCTGCATTCTTTCCCCAGTGGCCTCATACACCTAAGATAAAGTATCTGATCCCATCATCTAAAGCTCCCTCTCTTCCAGACCTGGATAAGGCTATTCGCACCAACTTTAATAGGTCAGCTCCGGAAGCTTTATAGACGGTCTTCTCCAAATTGAACCCCTTAGTCATTTCCTCCTTCCCCACCTCACCCACCTCTTACCCCAAATCCTGCCCCCCACCATACTCTTGACCCATGCAGGCCACATCCCCAACAGTCTGCAGTGCAAATAACAATCATTGCTGGCAGAATCAGCACGGACAAAATCTGACGCTTAACGACTTCAAAGCATTTTTATAGTACAGCAAATCCCATTACCATGCAACAAAGAACAGCTAATTGTTAAGAATTAATAATGAGAAGTAAGTACAGATAATGGTTTAGCTGACACTGTCATATTTTAATACACTATGTCCTGAAATATTTGTGCCTTTGGGTTGGTGAATGTGCTATTTTTGTCACTAATAGGCCTATAGAAGCCTTGTGGAAATAAGTTTCCTCAAAGAAAGTTATGCATTCTGAGATTTCTGTGATAAGGGTAAGGGGTCAATGTGCCTGTAGTTTCTGTGCTTCATTAAAATTCTGCTTCCGTACTGCATAATGTGAGTGATATTAATTTTCTAAACATTCGTGTACAGCAGCTGCTAACTAATTTCCATAACAGTGTTCCTATTCTACAGGCATTTTAAAGAGGAGGAAGAAGATGACTGCTGACTGTCTGCCAAAAAGAAAGGCTTATCCTAACCTCCTCTAAATCATTCCAGGCCAAGAAAAGGACCACATTAGAAATACTATCTCTCCGCCCATGAAGACATCTAGGATTCGACAAGCTGCCTGGGTCCCAGGGCTGACACACCTGGAATAAACTGTGGGCTTATTCCAGGGCTGCATCTCTCCCCTAACACTTCTGTGATGGCCCAGTTCATGTAACCTAGACTGGCTACTAATACAGGCATGTCTGAGCCCCGGTCAGACTGAATACCAGCAGCTTCCCCTCCCATCCTGGTCCAGGACACTGAAGTCCCCATGAGACAGGCTGCAGTTACAGCCGTCCAAGCTGGCACCTGTGGACCCCATGCTTTCGGGACTTGCTTCAGGGCATCCTCCACCGAATCTCCTCCAGAAAACACAGGCATACCCAGGCGCCTAGACAGAATATAATTTGAAGAGTTTTCATTATATGTTGATATGTTCTCAGATTGGACTTGTGTTTTCTGCCAAGATGAAGAACAACTAGTGTCATGAATGTGAACAATTAAATCTCCCCATACTCTCTCTGTCAGTCCTGTCCTTTTGGACAGTGACCCCCACCATTTTTGGCACCGGGTACCAGTTCATGGAAGACAATCTTTCCACAGATTGGGGGCAGGGAGGGAGATGGTTTGGGGATGATTCAAGCATTTTACACTTATTGTACACTTTATTTCTATTATTATTATTATTACATCAGTTCCACATCAGATCATCAGGCATCGGATCCTGGAGGTTGGGGACCTCTGCTTTTGGAGATACTATCCAGTGCTGTATCCATTACCTTTGCAACCCATCTTTACCTTCATACTCCAGCCCCAACTTGTCTCTCTAATTCTACCTTCCACCTCTCTTTCCCACGTGCTCAGCAATCCCACCACATCAGTCTGCTTGACCACTCCTCCTACAAAACCATATCCAGTCACTCCTCTAAGTCTTTTCTCAAACTGTCATCTCTGGCTAGATAACCTACCCTTTTTAACCCCAGTAAACCTTTACTTTACTTTTTATCTTTTTCTAATCACACAAAGCGGTTCTCCTCCATTTTCCAACTGTCATCAGCTTCTGTCTGTACCCACCAATTGAGACTTGTCATGACGCTGGCTGGCTGCTGGACTGGTTGATTGATCAGTTATGTGCAGATCTGTTTCCTTTGCATCTTTGTGATGCTTAGAGTCAATGAGCCTGGGTTTTTATCCACCTTTATATACATTGTGCTCATAATACCACAGGCACTAAAGAAATTCTTGTTGAATTGAATTTATCCTCAAAATGAGCCTGCACAGGATATGTAAAAGTAGCTGGCCATAAATTCTGTCGAGTCATATACAAACATAATTAGAGCCAGATCAGGGAAACTAAACTTGCTTCTGTTCTGTATGTCTCCCATCCAAAAACTGGCTACTATTTATCAATCAATTATTATCCCTATAGATAGCCAGTGTAGGTGTTCCAGAGAAACAGAACCAAGAGAGTTGTTGTTGTTCGCCCCTAAGTTGTGTCCAACTCTTTGTGACCACATGGACTGCAGCACACCAGACTCCTCTGTCCTTCACTGTCTCCCAGAATTTGCTCAAATTAAAGAGATTTATTATAAAGAATTGACTCATGCAGTGATGGAGGCTGAGAAGCCCCACGATCTGCTATCTATAAGCTGGAGACTCAGGAAAGCAAGTGGTGTAGTTCCAGTCTGAGTCCAAAGGCCTGATAACTGGAGAACTAATGGTATAAATTCCAGTCCAAGCCTGGAGGCCTGAGAACCAGGAGTATCCATGGTGTAAGTCACAGTCCAAAGGCTGGAGAAGACCAGTGTCTAGCTCAAGCTGTCAAAAAGAGAGAATGAATTCCCCCTTTCTCTGCTTTCTTGTTCTACTCTCAACAAGATTGGCTCTCAACAGATCGGAAGAGACCCACCTGGGGAGGGCATCTCCCTTACTTGCTTTCCCAGTGCAAATGCCAATCTGATCCAGAAACACCCTCACAGGAACACCCAGTAATATTTGTGTCAAATAACTGTGCATCTATAGTTTAGTCAAATTGTGCACACGTATTCAGTCACTCAGTCATGTCCAACTCTTTGCAACCTCATGGACTGTAGGCCGCCAGATTCCTCTGTTAATGGGATTTCTTAGGCAAGAATACTGGAGTGGGTTGCCATCTCCAGCTCCAGGGGATCTTCCTAACCCAAGGATTGAACCCACATCTTCACTGGCAGGTGGCTTCTTTATCACTGTGCCACATAGAATTAATCATCAGAGCAAGTGTTTCATATAAGTCTATGCTAATCCTCACCAACAACCTTACAAGATGTGTATTATTATTACTGTTCCATTTTACAAATTATGAACTGAAGAATCAGAGAGGGGAAGTCACTTAACCTAAGCCACACAGCTAGTTAGTGGCACAGCTAGTGAGGGACTCAAACCCAAGTCTGGGTAGCTCCATAGTCTGTGCCTCTGCCAGCCCCTCTATTAATTCTTAGCACAAAAAGGCTGTCCCTGATGCCTCATTTCACAAAGTGGTCCAAAGGAAGAATTAGGAAAACAGCTAAGAGAGGGGTTGCTACTTTCCATGGGATCTACTTCTCAGGGTAGTGTGGACAGAACAATTGGAGCCTAACCACCATACATAAATGTTGAATGAATACTGTTGCTAGAGAAAGGCCACCATGGAAGTTCATATATGGCTCCCTGGACCTCAGGAGAAGAAGCCTCTATATTTATACTGGACATTTTCCTTTGCGTTCTCTCTTCTGCCTTCCTGGCCCGTCCTCCACACCCTCCTGAGTTGGCTCCACTACTCTCATTCTGCTCTCGTTATCATGAAATTGTTCCTTCCCCCTTTCATATTTCAGCATTTACACAGTCAGTCCCCAGAGTCCCTGCCTTCTCAAAAACTGTCAAACTCATCTGAGATACAAAATTGAAACAATAAACCAAAATGAGGATGCAACTCCATAGTGAAAACTCCACATGTGACAACAGTCAGAAATGCAAAATTACTGTTCCCAAGTCTGCTATCATTGAGGATTCTATGACTAAATGTTTTTGCCTTAATTCTAAATTTGGTACTGGCCTCAACACACACTAAAATGGGTAGGGGCTTTCTGCAAACACTCTCTCTTGGAAGCCAGAGAAGTAACTGATGTTAATCTCAACATGGGAGCTTCAAAGTCATCAACAGAGTTGGAACAAGACTAAGTTCCAAGTAATAAAAGTGAGAGATGAACACCAAAGTCTTTTGGTGAAATCTCTATCAGTCTTGACCACTAACTGAGAGATGAAGGATTGTTCTATTTTTTTAACTGACTGTCTTTTCAGAAGACACAAACTATTTACATACTTCTTTATTTGGCTGCATTAGGTCTTCGTTGCAGCATGCAGGATCTCTGATGCATCATGTGGGTCTCCCAATGCCGCACACAGGGGCTACCTAATTATGGCATGCTGGCTCCCTAAATGTGGCACACATGCTCCTGAGCACTACGGCCCATTAGCTGCAGCAAGTAGGGTTAGTTATCCTGCAGCATGTGAGATCTTATTTCCCTGACCAGGGATCAAACCCATGTCCCTGGCACTGCGAGGAAAATTCTTAAACACTGGACAATCAGGGAAGTCCTGGGAATACATAGAATGTAAACACCCATTCAAAAACCACTTAAATATGAGTGAGAAAGAGTCAAAAGTTAAAGAATGTGGGCTCACAATTCAAATGATCAGGCATTTCCTTGACTGAAAAGCTGCCTGAAGAAGAGATGGGTCATAATCACATAGACTGTACTGCAAAAGAGAGTGGCTCCGGGGTTCTTGAAAGAATTTCCTCAACGCAAAAAGGTTCTCTAGCAACAGGCCACAGAGTAGACACTCAATATATATTTGCTGAATGAACAAATGAACTTATGGGGAAAAAAATTAAATATATTTCAATTTTATAAATTAGATTTAAATTTTTAAATGTTTAAATTTTAACATAAATTATAAATTGTATTGTGTATAAAATAATCAGTTACTGTAGTAACATTTTTCAAAATCCTCCAACAAAGTTTATTAAGCATTCATACATACCTAGACAAAAAGAACATTAAGGTGACAACTAAATATGTTCCTCAAATTCTGCTTGACAAAAGGGTTTTGAGAACTTACTGTGTCCCCAGGGGCCATACACAAGACTATGGGGGATACAGAAGCAAAAGTGGAGGTAGTCTACTTTGGTCGCTGGGGTAGCCATCTAGTGGGTGATGGTGCCTCAAGTCGGTGTGGCAGGAACCTACCTTGGGTGGCCACAGGAACAGCCCCTGCCCCATGACCCCTCACAGGACCTTATATTTCACCATTGAAGGTTAATTCCTTCAGATCTTGAAGGTCAATTGAGTTTCTTAATAAAGGTTGAGTATCTTGGAATGGGTACCTTCTTAAGCCATTGTCACCTGCGTCTGGGCCTGAGCATTGGATCACAGATAGTAGAGAGCACGCTACGTAGAAGACAGTGGAGCAATGGGGGAGGGTTTCAGTATGAAGACACAGAGAAAGGAAGCACCTTAGAGCATCGTTGATTTATTTTATTTGCAATATCCTCACTTTTCCCATGTCCTTAACCACTTGAGGTTGGCACAGAAAATTCATACAAGACTGCACCCCTCCACTGAAATGCCTTTTCCCATGCCTCATTACTGGGTTTCTGAGCTAAATACCCTGCATTTTCTATTCGGAGCCAGTTCCAATAATAACAGGCCATGCTCCCTGGATGCTTAATCTGTGCCAGCTAGTATCCTAAGAGCTTTACAAGAATTATCTCATTTAAGCCTCACAACCATGCTACTCCTAGTGTACAGGTAAGAAAACGGAGGGTCAGAGAAGTTAAGTAATTTGTTAAAATCACCTAGCTTTATATAGAAAAGCAAGGATTTTAATTTAAGTCCAACTCCAGAACCCAAGTTCTTAATCTCATTACTAGAATGCCTCATAACTTAGGCCAAAATTACTACAACAGCTCTATTAGAAAGACCTACAAGCAATGGTCGCATTTCTAACCTAAATTCAAGGTCCAGTTCCTCTGAGGAACCATGAACCTTAGTGTTCTTATCTGTAAAAGAGAGTTAAGAAAATCTCATGTGAGATCAAGTGAGGACCCAATGAGTTCACAAAGAAAGTGTTTGGCCAGAATATTTCATAAATAGCCACTATAAGGCACAAACTTCCTGCCTGTGCTTCTTTGTTCTGATAACGTTCCTGCTGACCTCTAGGCATTGCTCAAGCCTCCACTCCCTGCCTCTCCTGCCATGGAGTTGTCAGTGTTTTCAGCCTAACTGTGCACTCAAATCTCCAGGGTATAAATACACATATGCATATATATGCATGTTAATTTAGATATACATATGTGTACACATCTGTATACATATGTATACTTATACATGTGTGTATATATAAATACACCAAAGGTAGGGCCTAGACATGTGTTTTGGAGTCATCCAAGTGACTAATATACAACAGGGTTAAAAGCCACAGCAAGGACTTCCTTGGTGGTCAGGTGGTTAAGAATACACCTGCCAATGCAGGGCAAGTGGGTTCGATCTCTTGTTAGGGAACTAAGATCCCACATGTGAGTACCCTGCCAAGTCACTTACTTCAGTTGTATCTGACTCTGCAACCCTATGGGCTGTAACCCACCAGGCTCCTCAGTCCATGGAATTCTCCAGGCAAGAATACTGGAGTGGGTTGCCATTCCCTCCTCCAGGAGATCTTCTCAACCCAGAGATCGAACCCGCGTCTCTTATGTCTCCTACACTAGCAGGCAGGTTCTTTGCCACTAGCACCACCTGGGAAGACCCACATACTGTGGGGCAACTAAGCCCGCCCACTGCAACTACTGAAGCCCATGTGCCTACAGAAGCTACTGCAATGAGAAGCCCACACCGCAACAAATAGCCCCCGCTCTCTGCAGCTAGAGAGAGCCTGAGTGCAGCAATGAAGATTCAGCGCAGCCAAAAATAAATTTAAAAAGCCACTGCAAACGAAAACTGCTAGAAAGGGCTAATGACTTTTTGGAGTTGAAGCAACAAGGAAATGGATGTTACTGAGCAAGAAGTTTAAAAGTTAACTAGAAATTGAAAGTTCTAGTGTTCAAGCGGCAAGCGTCCCAGTTCAGAATCTATTCCTCAGCTCCTCCATTGTAGACTCTCCTTCTCTATAGAAGCCGTCTCTTGGCTTATCTGTAAAATCCTAGCCATACTTGGGCCCTGAACCCTGAGCCTGACTCTGCCCCAAGGACCACCCTCCTAGATTCCGTGACATGAGGCCCTGATGACTACTGAAACATGACCCTGACCTTGGTGCTATCTTCAGCGAGCCTTGGTTAGAGGCTGAAGCAGTCCTCAGATGCCATGACCTCTGCACCACAATGACCTTCCAGCATCAGCCCTAGCAGGCAGGACAGGTGTTGCACTTCTGTCCACCCTACAAGCATGACAAAGACCAGATCTATCTTGCTTCAAGTAAAGTCCCTTTAAATCCTAGGCTGAGACAAGACTCCTAGAACCAGGATCTCTTTCCCCAAAAGCAAAAATAAACATATATTAGACTTTGTTGATGACTACTGCAGGCCAATCACACATAATTCAAAATTCTGTCCTTGTCCACCCTGAGTGCAGCTGATAAGGCCATTCACCTGCCCCACTGCAGGTGGGCCTGCAGTCTTTATAATGAAGGATTCAAATATTCTCTCCCCTACTGCCTCTCCAGATTTCCAGTTCCTCATTCATTATTCTCCCAAATTAAATTAGGAATCTAAGCAGTTAATAAATTATCTGGTAAAGAGCCTCACGTTTTTTTCATAAGAGGCGAAATATTCCCCCTACCCATTACTCATACACTTGTCACTCAAAGGGGACTGAGCACATATTCACCAGATTTGGCAACATTTCACTCTGAGACTGAAAACAAACATGATAAATTTCTCCTCCAAAGAAAATTTTGGTGATGTGTATAGGCCACCGAAAATGAGAATGTTATGACTTTAGTGCTGTGATAATATATGGTAGTAATTATATTAACAAGGGAAATTACATCCCTTTTCAGCAATTTCAGCTCATACCACCCACATGAATAGTGGGCAGAAGCAAAAATGCTGAAATGGCGCTAGTCATATACAGGGAGCAATATTTGCTGAATTTAGAACCTACTTTAATCACTTTTTTAATCTATTGAGCTCCTACTATGTGCCAAGCACCATGTGAGCACAGTGGGGAATGAATGCAATATAGTCTCTGATCTTAAGATGCTCACCGAGTAATAAAGGATTTTAGCTATGTACATAAATCATTGTAATGCCAGGTAGGAAGTGAGAGATGACAAAAGAGGGGTACAGATAGAGTTCTACAGGGTTTGAAAAGAGGAAGCTATTACTTCTAGATAAAGGTCTGATGGAAGATCTGGCTTGCCCAGAAAGCAATCAGACACCGAGGAGGTGAGGAGTAAGTAGCACCCCACAATTTTCCAGCATCGAGATAAACTGCAGCCAATTAACACGGGAAATTCTGCCACTGACCTGGCCCCAGAAAATATCCACCAGCAGCCTCCATAACCGGATAACCATGAAAGCAAACCCCATATCCCATGGCTCCAGAAATCCTTCTAAAAACCCTTCTGCCAAGAACTTATAAATGTGTGGATTAATGAACTATAAATAGGGATTAAAAGCATGAGTAAAACTCAATAATTCATTTTGAAATTTTATTGGAATCAAATTTGAGATACTAATTCTATCTCTACCAATCTGATTAGTTTTTGTTTCCTTTCTCCCATATACAAGAAGGTATAGAAGATTCGGAGAGAAATAACACACAATCAGACCCTCAGGTGTCTTGGAATCTCATATGAGAGAGGAAGACGTACAAAATAATTGTAAAATGATCTGCTGTTTCATCAACATGATCTGGTGGAAAAAATAGTTTTGAATCAGATAGACTTACGTTGAATTCCTAGTTTGTAGCCTACCAGCTCTGTGAACTAAAAAAGAATTATTGACTCTTTCTCTAGATTAACATTCATTTATCTGTAACTGTTCAAATAACAGGGCTGTGGTGAGGATTAAATAATACAATATTGTGAAAATATTTTGTCTAATGCCTATAGACATCTAATGAATCTGTAGAATAACATGCATCAGAAACCTGCTGTGTGTCAGAAGGTTTTTCTTTGTAATGTTTAAAGAAAAGCATCTCAATTACTATGGTGTACACCTGAAACTAACAGAATATTGTAAATCCACTATATGCCAATAAAAATTTTTAATTAAAAATAAATAAGTAAAAAAAATAAATAAAATAATCCTCAAAGATAGAGCTCATTTTGAAGTTGGAGGGACCAGGAAGTCTTTGTGAAGAAGATATCATTTGAACAGGACCCGGGGGGACAAGTAGGGATTTGTTACTATGTCATCCACTTTAGCTGACAGATTTGGGGTGAACAGGGCTGGGCTGAGATATGACACTCGATTTTTAGAGAGTTAAGAATTTTGTATATGAAAGCACTTGACTTACAGAGTTACTCTAGACAAATCAGTACTTTAAACACATAACCCAAAATACCAACCCAAGTAATCAAAACTCCAATGGTGCCCAAGACAAAGGACATACATACACATGGCAAAGGAGGACAATTCTTCCAGATCATAAAAAAAGGAGAGCTTTGAAAAGCCAGCATAATATTTATACCATAAATTTTTTAATTCAGATGAAAATTTTCCTATGAATATTAGAGCAAAAAATGCCATAATATATTGGGAAACAGAATATAGAAGCCTAATAAAGGAATAAAAATAACACAATTCAGAGGAGCTTACCCTGGAATTGCAAAGAATTATAGGATTAAATACCAGGAAATTTATTTATAAAATTACTTAAAGTAAGGATAAAAATGTAAAATTTAAGGATAAATAGTAAAATTACTTAAAGGACAAAAAGAGAAATACATTGCCATTTTCACAGGTACTAAAGTCATCTAATGAAATTTATTATCTATTTCTAAGTTTTAAAGGAAAAATGATAAAGTGTGAAAAGATACTTCATTAACATGGCAAATATATAAATATATGCAGCAACCTAAAATTTATCACCATTAATGGGGAAATACTAGAAGATTCCCAGTAAAGTCTGGAACAAGTTCACTTGTATCACTAGTATTTCATATTACCCTGGAGCAACTAGGTAGTTAATAAAATTTGGACCTGAAAAAAGAGAGAAAAATCATATAAGGAGAAAGTAAAAGTGTTATGACTCATACTTTTTTTATTTTTTTTATTTTATTTTATTATTTTTTTATTAGTTTTGCCATACAATGATATGATATCACCATGGGTTTACATATGCTCCCCCTGCAGAACCCCCCTCCCTCCCTCCTACCTCCCCCCAGGAAATCTCAATGCACCAGCCTCGAGCATCAATCCTGGGCTGGCGATTGATTAGACATATGATAATTAACATGTTTCAATGCCATTCTCCCATATCATCCCACCCTTACCCTCATCCACAGAGTCCACGAGTCTGTTCTATAAATCTGCATTCCTTTTGCTGTCTCGCATGCTGGGTTCTCGTTACCGTCTTTCTAAATTCCAAATATATGCGTTAATATACTGTATTGTTGTTTTTGCTTCTGGCTTACTTCACTCTGGATAATGGGCTCCAGTTCCGTCCATCTGAGTAGAACTGATTCAAATGAATTTTTTTTTTAATGCTGAGTAATATTCCATTGCGTGTATGTACCACAGCTTTCTTATCCATTCATCAGTTGATGGGCATCTAGGTTGCTTCCATGTCCTGGCTATTGTAAACAATGCAGCGATGAACATTGGGGTACACGTGGCTCTTTCAATTCTGGTTTCCTTGGTGTATATGCCCAGCAGTGGGATTGCTGGGTCATATGGCAGGTCTACTTGCAGCTTTTTAAGGAACCTCCACACTGTTTTCCATAGTGGCTGTACTAGCTTGCATTCCCACCAACAGTGTAAGAGAGTTCCCTTTTTCTCCACATCCTCTCCAGCATTTATTGCTTGTAGATTTTTGGATTACAGCCATTCTGACTGGTGTCAAGTGATACCTCATTGTGGTTTTGATTTGCATTTCTCTGATAATGAGTGATGGTGAGCATCTTTTCATGTCTTTGTTAGCCATTTTTATGTCTTCTTTGGAGAAACGTCTGTTAAGTTCTTTGGCCCACTTTTTGATTGGATCGTTTACTTTTCTAGAATGGAGCTGCAGGAGTTGCTTGTATATTTTTGAGATTAATTGTTTGTCCGTTGCTTCATTGGCCATTATTTTCTCCCATTCTGAAGGCTGTCTTTTCACCTTGCTTATAGTTTCCTTTGTTGTGCAGAAGCTTTTAATTTTAATTAGGTCCCATTTGTTAATTCGTGCTTTTACTTCCAATATTCTGGGAGATGGGTCATGGAGGATCCCGCTTTGGTTTATGTCGGAGAGTGTTTTGCCAATGTTATCCTCTAGGAGTTTTACAGTTTCTGGTTTTATGCTTAGATCTTTGATCCATTTTGAGTTTATCTTTGTGTATGGTGTTAGAAAATGTTCTAGTTTCATTCTTTTACAAGTGGCTGTCCAGTTTTCCCAGCACCACTTGTTAAAGAGGTTGTCTTTTCTCCATTGTATATTCTTGCCTCCTTTGTCAAAGATAAAGTGTCCATAGATGCATGGATTTATCTCTGGGCTTTCTATTTTGTTCCATTGATCTATATTTCTGTCTTTGTGCCAGTACCATACTGTCTTAATGACTGTGGATTCGTAGTATAGCCTAAAGTCAGGTAGGTTGATTCCTCCAGTTCCATTCTTCTTTCTTAAGATTGCTTTGGCTATACGAGGTTTTTTGTATTTCCATACAAATTGTGAAATTATTTGTTCTAATTCTCTGAAAAAGACCTCTGGTAGCTTGATAGGAATTGCATTGAATCTATAGATTGCTTTCGGTAGTATACTCATTTTCACGACTCATAATTTTTAAAAGGGATGATAGCCTAGAAACTCAGTAAAATCAACTGAGAAACTAATTTCTTAGAATTGGTAATAAAAAGAATTAAATAATGTATTAGCTCAAAAAAAATAATATGTAGAAAAAAGTAATCTTCATGTATACATGTAACAATTAGAAGAAATAAAAGACCCTAATTTATGTGAGTACCAAAAAATGTAAAATACATATGAATAAATTTAACAAGAAAAGTGCAGAAGCTATACAAAACAATTTTAACGTGCTTTAAAATCAGTGCAAAGAAATAGAGGAAACAATAGAATGGGAAAGACTAGAGATCTCTTCATGAAAATTAGAGATATCAAGGCAATATTTCATGCAAAGATGGGCTCAATAAAGGACAGAAATGGTATGGACCTAACAGAAGCAGAAGATATTAAGAAGAAGTGGCAAGATTACATGTAAGAACTCTAAAAAACGATCTTCACTACCAAGATAATCACCATGGTGTGATCACTCACCTAGAGCCGGACATCCTGGAATGCGAAGTCAAGTGGGCCTTAGGAAGCATCACTACAAACAAAGCTAGTGGAGGTGACGGAATTCCAGTTGAGCCATTTCAAATCTTAAACGAGGATGCTGTGAAAGTGCTGCACTCACTATGCCAGCAAATGTGAAAAACTCAGCAGTGGCCACAGGACTGGAAAAGGTCAGTTTTCATTCCAATCCAAAGAAAGGCAATGTCAAAGAATGCTCAAATTGCACTCATCTCACACACTAGTAAAGAAAGTAATGCTCAAAATTCTCCAAGCCAGGCTTCAGCAATACATGAACCGTGAACTTCCAGATGTTCAAGTTGGATTTAGAAAAGGCAGAGGAATCAGAGATCAAATTGCCAACATCTGCTGGATTATCAAAAAAGCAAGAGAGTTCCAGAAAAATATCTATTTCTGCTTTATTGACTATGCCAAAGCCTTTGACTGTGTGGATCACAATAAACTGTGCAAAATTCTGAAAGAGATGGGCATACCAGACCACCTGACCTGCCTCTTGAGGAACCTGTATGCAGGTCAGGAAGTAACAGTTAGAACTGGACAAGGAAAAACAGACTGGTTCCAAATAGGAAAAGGAGTACATCAAGGCTGTTACCCTACTTATTTAATTTATATGCAGAGTACATCATGAAAAATCCTGGGCTGGAGGAAGCACAAGTTGGAATCAAGATTGCTGGGAGAAATATCAATAACCTCAGGTATGCAGATGACACCACTCTTATGGCAGAAAGTGAAGAAGAACTAACGAGCCTCTTGATGAAAGTAAAAGAAGAAAGTGAAAAAGCTGGGTTAAAGCTCAACATTCAGAAAACTATGATCATGACATCCAGTCCCATCACTTCATGACAAATAGAGAAACAATGGAAACAATGACAGACTTTATTTTTCTGGGGTCCAAAATCACTGCAGGTGGTGATTGCAGTCATGAAATTAAAAGACGCTTACTCCTTGGAAGAAAAGTTATGACCAACCTTCACAGCATATTAAAAAGCAGAGACATTACTTTCTCAACAAAGGTCTGTCTAGTCAAGGCTATGATTTTTCCAGCAGTCATGTATGGATGTGAGAGTTGGACTATAAAGAAAGCTGAGTGCCAAAGAATTGCTTTTGAATTGTGGTGTTGCAGAAGACTTTTGAGAGTCTCTTGGACTGCAAGGATATCCAACCAGTCAATCCTAAAGAAAATCAGTCCTGAATATTCACTGGAAAGACTGAGGTTGAAGCTGAAACTCCAATACTTTGGCCACGTGATGTGAAGAGCTGACTCATATGAAAAGACCCTGATGCTGGGAAAGACTGAAGGAGAAAGGAGAAGGGGATGACAGAGGATGAGATGGTTGGATGGCATCACCGACTCAATGGGCATGAGCCTGAGTAAACTCTGGGAGTTGGTAATGGACACGGAGTCCTGGCATGCTGCAGTCCATGGGGTCACAAAGAGTTGGACACAACTGAGCAACTGAATTCAGTTCAGTTCAGTTGCTCAGTCGTGTCTGACTCTTTGAAACCCCATGAACTGCAGCACACCAGGCAACCCTGTCCATCATCAACTCCCAGAGTTCACCCAAACCCATGTCCATCAGTCGATGATGCCATTCAGCCATCTCATCCTTTGCCGTCCCCTTCTCCTCCTGCCCTCAATCCTTCCCAGCATCAGGATCTCTTCCAGTGAGTCAACTCTTCACATGAGGTGGCCAAAGTACTGGAGTTTCAGTTTCAACGTCAGTCCTTCCAATGAACACCCAGCCCTGATCTCCTTTGGGCCCACCAAAAATTATTTAAGCTAATGGAAAGACATTCCACATTTTTGCAGAACGTTTTATCTTAAAGCTGTAAGTTTTCATTAGTTTAACAATTTGCACAAATCCAAAGTCTACCAAGAGGATTACTTTTGGAACTAAAATAATTTATTCTAGTCTATAGAAGGAAAAAAAAAAAGCAAGAATAGTACAAAACTTTGGTGGAAAAATATACAACGTGAGATTGTCATTGTTGTTGTTTAGTCATTCAACCGTGCCCAGCTCTTTGCGATCCCATGGACTATAGCCCACCAGGCTCCTCCATCCATGGAATTTCCCAAGCAAGAATCCAGAGCAGGCTGCCATTTCCTTCTCTAGGGGATCTTCCCAACCAAAGGATTGAATCCACGTCTCCTGCATTGACAGGCATATTCTTTAGCACTGAGTCACCAGGGAAGCCCAATGTGAGATCAGCCCTACAAAATATTAAAATGTAGAATAAAGTTACAATAATTAAATAATATGATACAAGCCATAATATGAATATGCAAATAGATAAAATAAAACAGTCTAAAATCCCCTTAAAAAGACTCAAATATATATTTAAATTTAAATACACTGAAGATAGTATTGCAAATTGGATAGTTCAAATCTTACTTTAAAGATAAAATATTGTTATATTATTGGAACACCAGACTATCCATCGGAGAAAAATATTGACTACTTGCCTCACTATATCCAAAAAATGAATCCCAAACAGATCAAAGATTTAAAGGTGAAAAACAAAACCTTAAAAAAATTAAAGAAGACATGAGGAGTATTTATTTTTTTTATTTTCACTTGGGAAAGGCCTTTAAAGTATTATTTTTTTAAATCCCAATGGTCATAAATTATTAATAAATTTGACTACATAAGAATGTCTTAAATCTCTGTATGTAATAGCAGAAAAACAAAGCAAAAAAAGAAAAAGAAAAAGAAAAATCCTGGGGAAAACGTTGCAATTCACAACAAAACAAAAGGATAATTTTTCTAATATATTAAAAGCATCTACAAATCAAAAAGCAAAAGATGAATATCCCAGTAGAAATATGGGCAATGAGCATGAAGAGTTTTTACTAGACAGAAAATATGAATAGCAATGTAAATTTATGAAGAGCTGTTCACCTGACCCATAATAAGAGAAATGCAAATTCAAACTACAACTAGGTATTATTTTTCACCTAACATTGGCAAAGATCACTAAAGTTTGCTAAAATACTCTGATAATGAGGATGTGTGGAAATAGCCATTTTTTACATTTCTGATGAGATTGCAAATTGCACAATCACTGAGAAGAGCAATTTGGCAGTATCTGTCAACAATTAAAATGCCTACTGTTTGTTAACAATTAAAATGCCTACTATACCCTTTGATAAAATTGATTTCCAAGGAATTTGTCCTGCAGAGTCTATAAATATATTCAGAGATAGTCCCTTCAGTATGAAATATTTGACATGAGCAAAAAAGGCCCCTTTTGATGGTTTGAGAAGGTTCTATTTATCACACCCACACAATGGATTTATTAAAGAGTACGAGAACATGTTTGTCACACAGCATCTGGCACTCAGCCCAGGATAATGCAAATTGTACCTCTAAACATCTGTTCACATTCTTAATGCCATGCAGTTCCCAAGGAAAAGCTCCACATTTTTTGCCCTACGTCTTCAAATGAAAGGTGACTCTATCCAAATATGCTAGAAATTTGTGGACTGTGCCATTGCCAACATCAGAAATGACCACTGCCTTGGGGAATAGGAAAGGTATAGGCTACAGAAGCATTTCCTAAGGGCAAAGACTAATAAATTAAATGTTCCTCTCAGATGGCAAGAATGCAGTTGTTATTGCTGTGTCCAACTCTTCAAGACCCCATTGACTGCAGGATGCCAGGCTTCCCTGTCCTTCACGATCTCCCAGAGCTTGCTCAAACTCATGTCCATCAAGTGATGCCATCCAACCCATCTCATCCTTTGTCATCCCCCTCTCCTCCTGCCTTCAGTCTTTGACAGCGTCAGGGTTTTTCTAACGAGTCAGCTCTTTGCATCAGGTGGCCAAAGTATGGGAGCTTCAACTTCAGCATCTGTCCTTCCAATGAATATTCAGAGTTGATTTCCTTTAGGATTGACTTTGATCTTCCTGCAGTCCAAGGGACTCTCAAGAGTCTTCTCTAACACCACAGTTCAAAAGCATCAATTCTTCGGCATTCAGTCTTCTTTATGGTCCAACTCTAACATCCATACATGACTGCTGGGTAAACTATAGCCTTGACTATATGGACCTTGTCAGCAAAGTAATGTCTCTGCTTCTTAATTCATTCTCTAGATTTGTCATAACTTTTCTTCCAAGAGGAAGCATCTTTTAATTCCATGGCTGCAGTCACCACTTGCAGTGATTTTGGAGCCCAAGAAAATAAAATCAGTCCCTGTTTCCTTTCCATTGTGTCCCCATCTATTTGACATGAAGTGATGGGATCAGATGCCATGATCTTCGTTTTCTGAATGTTGAGTTTTTAGCCAGCTTTTTCACTCTCCTCTTTCACCTTCATCAAGTTCTTTAGTTCCTCTTTCTGCCATAAGGGTGGTGTTGTCTGCATATCTGAGGTTATTGATACTTCTCCCAGAAATCTTGATTCCAGCTTGTACTTCATCAAAGTCTGGCATTTCACTGTACTCTGCATAGAAGTTAAATAAGCAGGATGACAATATACAGCCTTGACGTACTCCTTTCTCAATTTGAAACCAGTCGACTATTCCATGTCCAGTTCTAACTGTTGCTTTTTGACCTGCATACAGGTTTCTCAGGAGGCAGGTAAAGTGGTCTGGTATTCCCATCTCATTAAGAATTATCCACAGTTTATTGTGATCCACACAGTCAAAGGCTTTAGGGTAGTCAAGAAGCAGAAGCTTTTTTAGAATACTCTTACTTTTTCTGTGATCCAACAGTTTGATCTCTGGTTCCTCTGCCTTTTCTAAATCCAGCTTGAACATCTGGAAGTTCTCAGTTCACACACTGTTGAAGCCTAGTTTGGAGGATTTTGAGCATGACCTTGCAAGCATGTGCAATGAGTGCAACTGTGTGGTAGTTCAAACATTCTTGGTATTGCCCTTCTTGTAGGGTTGGAATGAATACTGACATTTTCCAGTCCTGTGGCCACTGCTAAGTTTTCCAAATTTGCTGGCATATTGAGTGCAGCACTTTCACAGCATCATCTTTTAGCATTTGAAATAGCTCACCTGGTATTCCATCACCTCCACTAGCTTTGTTAGTAAGTGATGTTACCTAAGGACCACTTGAATTCAGACTCGAGGATGTCTGGCTCTAGGTGAGTGATCACATCATTGTGGTTATCTGGGTCATTAAGACCTTTTTGTATAGTTCTTCTGTGTATTCTTGCTACTTCTTCTAGCAAGAATATCTTTTGTGTCTGTTAGGTCCATACCATTTCTGTCCATTATTCTGCCCATCTTTGCATGAAATGTTCCCTTGATGTCTCATTTTCTTGAACAGATCTCTAGTCTTTCTGATCTCTCCTTGCTATTCTTTGGAACACTGAATTCAGATGGAATTATCTTTCCTTTTCTCCTGTGCCTTTTGCTTCTCTTCTCAGCTATTTGTAAGGCCTCCTCAGATAACCATTTTGCGTTTTTGCATCTTTTTCTTGGGGATGATTTTGATCACTGCCTCCTGTACAGTATTATGAACCTCCCTCCACAGTTCTTCAGGCACTCTATCAGATCTAATCCTTTGACTCTATTAGTCACTTCCACTGTATAATCAAAAGGGATTTGATTTAGGTAGATCCCTGCATTCTTTTTTACAATGAAGCTGATCATACATTTTCTTGCTTCCTGTGCTTTGTTTTGTTTATTTTAATGTTGAATTGTGATGGTATCCACAAAAGTTGCTAATAGTAATTTGTTGAGGAATGTTACCCAGTGTAAACAACTAATAATTCTCCTATCATAGTATGATACAGATTCCTCACAGCTTGGCCACGGGATGGACTTTGAACACCAGAACTGAAAAGCTTTACTTTTATATTAAATGAGTTTTAATTTAAATTAAAATATTTTAATAACACAAAATTATCATTTGACTAATTACATATATAATTAAAATATTAAATTAGATTAATTTCAAAAATAAATATACAATAAATTTATCTATATTCAAGTTTTTATTTTTGACATTCGGTCATCAAATTTTCCTTTTGCCTTTGCATTCAGCGGTTATTTTAAAAGAAAGTATCACTTTACACCAGTCAGAATGGCTGTAATCCAAAAATCTACAAGCAATAAATGCTGGAGAGGATGTGGAGAAAAGGGAACTCTCTTACACTGTTGGTGGGAATGCAAGCTAGTACAGCCACTATGGAAAACAGTGTGGAGGTTCCCTAAAAAAATGCAAATAGACCTGCCATATGACCCAGCAATCCCACTGCTAGGCATATACACCGAGGAAACCAGAATTGAAAGAGCCACGTGTACCCCAATGTTCATCGCTGCATTGTTTACAATAGCCAGGACATGGAAGCAACCTAGATGCCAATCAACTGATGAATGTATCAGAAAGCTGTGGTACATATACACAATGGAATATTACTCAGCATTAAAAAAAAAATTCATTTGAATCAGTTCTACTCAGATGGACGGAACTGGAGCCCATTATCCAGAGTGAAGTAAGCCAGAAGCAAAAACAACAATACAGTATATTAACACATATATATGGAATTTAGGAAGACGGTAAAGAGAACCCAGCATGCGAGACAGCAAAAGGAACGCAGATGTATAGAACAGACTCGTGGACTCTGTGGATGAGGGTAAGGGTGGGATGATATGGGAGAATGGCATTGAAACATGTTAATTATCATATGTCTAATCAATCACCAGCCCAGGATTGATGCTCGGGGCTGGTGCATCGAGATTTCCCGGGGGAAGAGAGGGAGGAGGGAGGGGGGTTCTGGAGGGGGAGCATATGTAAACCCATGGTGATATCATGTCATTGTATGGCAAAACTAATAAAAAAAAATAAAATAAAATAAAATAAAACTTTTCAAAGACATAAAAATTAATTTAAATAAATATTTTATACATGTATTAATGTATATTTTGTATTATTGATGTATACTTTTATGCAAACATACTTAAATTTTATACTCTTTGAATTACATGTTCAATATCAATATTACTGTTGATAATCTTGATTAAAATATCTTAAGTAATTTTGCTAAAATGAAAGAAGAAAATAAATTATATAGAGTAGATAATGAATCATATTTTTTATTTTTATTATCAACCCAAATATCAGTGTATCACCAGGATACTGTGACATGTGCAATAATAATTCCAGTTTTATATTTTGCCAAGTTTCAGTTATATAAGAAATATAACTTTATTCATGTTTTTCTACTTCATGTTAATCATCAAACTAATAGGGAGAGAATATATTTTAGTTCATAGCTTGTGATTTATAACTTCTAAATATTTAGACACATTTTATGGAGGTTCCATTTGAGTTAATTCCCTGAGCTCCATAATTGTTATGAGAGGGGCCGTATGTAATATTACATATAATAGAAAAACCTTGAGAAATTCTAAACACTTATTAACATGACACATGCTGAATATTTTATTTTATATGTATAATATTTAAAGGACATATTAAGTGTTGGTATGTGGGTGGGATAAATATTTCACTAAGTATCCTTTTGTATACATTGGATTTTGAGCTATATACATGTTCCCTTAATTTAGGGGGAGAATGGAATCCAATGACCAAAAAATCTTAGCATTCCAGTTCTGATACTATCATCTCAGAATCAGATTTTCGTAACCATCATTTCTACTATCCAGTGTCCTTATAATTGGAGTTACCAGTGGACATATGTGCGCTGTAACATAGCACTACTTTGCGTATGTCTGGTTCTTTATAGCTGACCACATCCTATCACATGCACAGTGTGGCTCATTTCAGGTATGTAGAGAAATGTCATTGTCTCTAATTTATAGATTCAAAATCTGCCCAAGTTCAAACAATGCAGAATGGGGTTCACTTTCCATAGCCCACACAGCTGTTATAAAACAGACTCATGTCGATTTTTTATCTGCACTGGGAAGACAGCTCTGTTCTGTGGGACAGAAGCAGGTTCACTTCTCTAGGCGGTTGGCATCATCTACAAATACAACATCCTCTAAAGCTGAGTTTGTGGCCAGTTCCAAACTCGCACTTTAGGAAGCAAAAGAGGAACTATATTTTCTCTCCCTTATTGTTTATTTTTACAGTGCACTGTCTTTAGTAATAAATTTTGTTACACAATTGTGGCAAAATGTAATAGGTTTGCCTGAAAATCCTTCTCTTAGGTGATGAAACTTTCCAAAAAGAATTCTCCTTTCCACGTTTTGTTTCTCCTTTTTAATCCAATTCCCCATGACTTTTATTGAAAACATTTCACTTGTTTAAAAATGACATTATCACATTTTTCTTAATTCCATCATCTTCTCAACTCCTGCATCCTTTATGCACCATGCTTTTGTATCCTTTTATTTTCAAGTTCTTTTCATGTTATCCCCCTTTTGTTTTATTTCCATGGGAGCTTTTATTGTCATCTCTGTGTTTTTGTCTAGGCTTCTACACTGAGGCCTGACCCAACAGTGAGGAAATGAATAGGAAAAGTATCATAGTTATGCTGCAATGGTAAAGGCAGACAGGTGCAAAGGACGGGGAGAAACAAAAAGGAAAGAGAAAGACTGGATGAAAACCTGATTATTTTTTCAGCCTTCGGGGTATAATATCTTTGAAGGTGAAAAATAATGACATTTACACAGGCATCTAAATAAAAATGTGACTTGCAGAACATAGAATTGCAGAGAAAACAGTTTCCTTTATTTAGAAATCTGTTTCCATGTCCAATAGGCTGAGTCAAATTTACTTTGAAGGCACAAGCGAGAATATTACCCTGCAAAGCCAAGGCTGACAAATGAACTCAGTCTCTGTCTTGAAACCAACTCACTAGTAAAATTCAGAATTCTGCTTGAAGTTTCTTAATGTTGATTTAGACGAAGCAAGCCATGCCCCTTAATGTCTAAAAGCAAGATATCAACTTAATACATCAGTAAGAATGGCCACAGTGTTATTCTCGTGCAGAAAGATCAACAATCAATATTAGAAATTTTGAAAAATAGTTGTTCCTATCTCTACTTAATAGACATTTTTGTGTTTCAGATTTAGCTGTTTATGTGTCCTCTTTTCTTGGAGCTCATTCTGGCTTGATTTATCTTTCACCTGCCTGGCTTCCCACCAGTATCGCCTAACTCTTTAGTCCATCTATAATTCTACCCCTACTATCCTATGACCCCTGGAGCATCTACAGATTAAAAATGAGCAATTAAAATAAGAGGCAGATCTCTGCTAAAAGGGAATACGTGTATTTCATAAAGTTTCTATTGCCTTTGCAGTGAACTAAACTAAATCTGAAAATTTCATCTCACAAAAACATTAAAAGTGATGTGTGTGATGTATATGTCTGTGCCTGTGTGGCTACGACTGGATGCATATATGTGTGTATTCCTAAACATGTCTTTGTGAGTATGCAAGTGTGTGCATGTATATCTGTGAGTCTGCCAGAAAGAGGCAACAAGGAGGAAAATCAATAAATCAGACCATTTTTTATTTACTTGGCACTAAATGGTTGGTTAGTTATAAATATATATGATTTTTTGTTTAAAAAAATGAAAATATAGATGTTAAACATATATGGAAAATGTGAATGACCTTGCCTTTGCTTTAAACTCTTTTTTTCATTTACTCCTTTTCCTTTCCTTTATCTGCTAGCTTTCACCCTCATTTTGCTTTTCCTATCTAGTGTTTCCTAGTTCTGTTCAGTTTAATTTATCCAAATGTCATACCCAATAAGTTACTGAATTTCCACTCCATTCCTGCTGAATTATTGTGTTACTTTTAAATAACTTGCATCTGCTCTTGATTCTTCCATCTGCTTCTCTTCCTTCTTACTTTCTCATCAGGATGCCTGGCTCGAAGTTAAGGACACTGGCCAGACACCCTTTATTTTCTGTTTTTTAACCACTGACACAAAGTTCATTATCCTTTCAGACTCTCAACCTGAAAAAGCCAGCCACAGGCAAAATTTGTAAAGTAGGTCAGATATGTGAATGCTGCCATGCATACCTTTCATACTTTCTTGTTCATGTTTGCCAACCTCCTGCAAGAGGTACCACACAATTCTGGTTTTTTCCCTTTCACTCCCTCCATCAAAAAGTACACATCCAAGTCTGCATTACCTGACTTCTAGGAGAAATCCAGTAGGAAATTCCATCAAAATATTACACATAAGACAATAAAAATTTCATTGTTCATCTTCTACGGAATGAGTTTCAAGATGTTTGTTTCTATGTTCTGTCATAATTGCAGGCATGTGGGGCAGCCCCAGAAAAGAAACCAGCTGTAACTGATCTTCAGCACTTGTAAGCAAAACTGACTGCTCTCTTAAATTCAAGAATTTGATGACATTTTAGGAAAAGAAAGGAAATTAACATTTCCCACATTTTTACTTTGTGCCAGATACAAGCTAAACTGCATGTTCATTTTAATCAATGAAAAGACAGAATACTTGCCCAAAGTGAAAACACCATATGGCTATAAGAAATGCAGATGCCAGGTATAAGTGAACAGCAAAAACCCAACGCTCTGTCCACACCATGCTGCTGCTTGAGCCTAGAGTCATGGACCAATAACATTCCTCTGTTTTAGGTTCCAACCATCCATCATACCTTGGTAGTTTTTATGCATCAAGACAAAGCTGGAAGTGAGAAACAGCTTGGAGTAGATGGTGAACTGTTGCAAGGGCAGAAAGTCTGCAGCAGAGATATGTCCTAAGAAGGATCAGCTGGGACACAATTTTGAAAGCTTTGTAGTATAGACTACAGAACTCAGGCTTGGGGTGCTTTTAAAGGTTCTAAGCAAGAGAATGAGATGAGCAGAGTTGAGTTCTAGATTCATCATCCTAGAACAGGATATATACATGCTTTGAGAGGGACAAACTCCAAGTAGGGTGACTAGTTGGGAAGCTACATTGCTGTTACCCAAGCAAGAGATGAAAGTCAGCTTAAATAAGACAACAGAAGATGCAACAGAACCTATATTTTAGGAGGTAAAATCAGTAGGACTTGATGATCATTTGGATACAAAATGTAGAATAAGAAAAAAGGAATCAAAGATGTTCATTTTTCCTTTGTGTTTGTTCCCAAGTGCCACAGTCTTTTTCTAAATCAAAGGAAAGTGAAAGTGGCGTCCGATTCTTTGCAACCCCATGGACTATACAGTCCGTGGAATTCTCCAGGCCAGAACACTGGAATGGGTAGCCTTTCCCTTCTCCAGGACATCTTCCCAACCCAGGGATTGAACCCAGGTCTCCCACATTGCAGGCAGATTCTTTATGAGCTGAGCCACAAGGGAAGCCCAAGAATATCAGAGTGGGTAGCCTATCCCTTATCCAGGGGAATCTTCCCAACCCAGGGATCGAACCAGGGCCTCCTGCATTGCAGGCGGATTCTTTACCAACTGAGCTATGAGGGAAGCACTATTGTAATAAACAGACATGCCTTAGGACAGATTCCCAAACTGAACTTATGGATGCTTAAGGTTGACAAAATTATACCTAACCTGACTAGTGACACATTAGGCAGGTATAGTTTATGACCAGAATATATCACATCCACACAATTAAAGAATAACTTAGCCTTAAGAAAGGGCTAGAATTCTCTTTTCTGGAAAATTATCTTTTCCTACCTCAAGAGGTTTCTTGACAGAGACAGTCTTTATAATTCTTGGTTATGTTTACAGCAATTTGATTTTAGAAATCATCCTAAAGACAGATATTTCTATAGTAAATATTCCCAGCTGCTGTCTTTGGAAGGAGTAATTTGATTAGTGGCACTATCAATTTGATTTGATTGCATTATAACTGGTTTTTTTACATAATGTCTATTGTCTACATAAAGAAAAAAAATAAATCATAAACTAATATCTAGGTGATCTGCTTGGCAAAAAGTGATGGCAGGATGGGGTTAACAAGTGTTTGTGGAGAGATAACAGGGAATGATGAACTCTCTCAAGTTTTGATGTTTATTAAAGAGTTTATTGAAATCTCATAGAGCAGTAACAAATGATCTAATAAAGCAAATAAGATTAAGCAGTGCCAGTAAACAAATTTATAATAAAACTCCAGAAGAGTAGATATAAACAATTTTTATTTTTTTAATTCTTGCAAAAGTCATATTGATATTTCCAAATCTTATAGAGTTTTGGAATTAGGACCCTGTTTGAAAATGGACATAACCATTCAAATCATGATTCATGTAATTTATTAATTCATTTAATGGGCTATATAGCCACATTAGCAAACTTTTTAAAGGAAAATAACTTTTCCTGGCATGAGATTAGGGGAAAACCACTGAACACTGATCAGCAAATAAATGGTATATGTCACAGTTTTATTGGAAAATGAAAAACAAGTAAACAAGCTTGAGTTGAAGAGATGAGGAAAGCTTCCTGAAGGAAGAAAGGTTTGCTTAAGGAAGTTACTAGATTTCAGGAGATGTTTTTAGCAGCCTTCTTCCTTGCCCATCTTTCTAAAAGGAGCAAAGGAGTTCAGAGTAAATATAGGCAGATGAGCTGTGGACATCCTACAGAGATTCACATATCTAACACAGCTTGGGAAAAGTACAATTAACTATTTTGGCCAAAACAAATTCCTAGGTAACAAAGTGACCAGCCTGAATGAGCTAAATGGACAAGAACCAGGTACATCTCAGCAGCAAAGGTGTAGACCCATGTCCCCACAGTATAACAGACCTCTCCATGGATTCTTCTATGCACAGATACAACTAGAGACCAAATACTCTCTAAATACCATGGAGTTGTATGAAGTCCCTTAGAAGCTAGGCAGTGATATTATATTGACTGATATTGAGTTTGTACCACCCTGGCAGAACAGGAACTGGGACAATAAGTTGAGACAAACAAAAATAAGGGTCTTATTTCTTGCCCACCTAAATATTGGACTAGGGGTTGTACCTACTACATATGGGAGAATCCTTTAAGTCTCCTGGGCAGATACAGACAGGTTAGTAGAAAGAAAGAAGAGAAGGTGAAGGCATTCTGGTAAGAAATTAGGGAAATTTCTCAGAAAGCTTCCCAGAGGGGCAGAATCACTGAGTTTTAAAGACAGAACATCTTTCTGGATAAGGAAGTGTATTATGGACTGGATGTTTATGTCCCACCCACCCACCCAATTCACATATGGAAAGTGTAACCACCAACAGTATAGTATTAGATAATATTAGAAGGTGGAACCTTCATGAGATGACTAGGTCTAGATGAGGTCAGGAGGGTAAAACATGATAATGAGATGGTGGCTCCCTCCCCCTCCCCCCTCCCTTCTTTCTCTCTTTCTCTCTCATTCTCTCCCCACCATGTGAGGATACATCAAAAAGGCAGCCACCTATCAACCAGGAAAAGGATCTTCACCAAGAACCAGACCCTGTTGGCACGCTGATCTCTGACTTTCACATAACCTGCAGAACTACAAGACATAAATGTCTGTTGCTTAAACCTTCTGTTACAGTACCCCAAAATGATGAAGACAAAGGACAATTCCAAAGGTGACATGTGGATCTTGGAATTGATGAAGATAAAAACTTAGGCTGGAGTTCTTCACTATCCCAAGACTGAGCTTTGAGTTTTTATCTCTGGGCTTCCTAACACTCAAAAAAATGAGAAATATGAGTTAATTACATGATTCACATCTTTTAAGAAAAGTTACATGTGCCAATTCTTTGAGATACCAAGAAAAATTTATGAAATAATTTTTTTTGCCTTTATTCCATGGATACTGTTCAATATAACATACAATATTTCCTCAGACAGTTTTGTAAAAAATAAGAATGGAGTTTCCATTTTTTTCTTGTTTTAACTCTTAATAAAACCTTTTATGTTATTACTCATCTTTTCTGTTGGATTAGGTTTTCTGCCAGGATAAGGCCTGTGCCTCATTACAGAAACCAAGTTCTTAGCACAGTGGCACATGCAAGGGCTTCACAAATGTGTGCTTAACCAGAAGTAAGTAATGCAGTGGAATGACTTTTGATGGAGAGAGGTATTGACCTAAACTAAAGATATGTAAATTTGGGGGATCTCGGTCAGCTTGGGTTGCTATAACAAAATACCATAGACTGGCTGACTTAAACAACAGACATTTATTTCTCACAGCACCAGAGGCTGGGAAGTACATGTTCAAGGTGCCAGCAAATTCAGTTCTTGGAGATGGCGCTCTTCCTGGTTCCTTTCTCACTGTAAATTCACCTGATGGAGAGAGGAAGCTCTGGTGTCTTGTCCTTTTCTATAAAGGCACTAATCCTATCACAGGGGTTCCATCCTCATGACCTCATCTAAACCCAACAACCTTTCAAAGGCCCCACCTCCTAATACCATCACACTGGGGTTAGCATTTCTACCCAGGAATGTTGGGGGAACACAAACATTCAGTCCATAGCAGGATCTAACTTAAACAGTACATAACAGGATCTAATTTGCACCACTGATAAAAATCTAAACCACCCAAACTCTCCTAAGAACATAGTTTCCTTAACATATACTGAAAAGAAGCTTATAATATCTATAATTTATCTTCAAGATATGTAAAAATATTTCCTTATTTTGCACTAGAACTATGAAAGTCTGCCTACACTTCTAGATTCTTTTCTTTAATGATGGATCTTTGGTTCAGTTACAAAATAAGATTTGTTGAATCAGGGCAAAAGCATCTAAATAAGTGTCTTAGAAATAAAGCTCAATCTTGAATCCAATGTTTCATTGTGTAAAGACTCCATTTTCAAACTTTTGTCAATGACACAGCATGGACACTGACTAATCATAAGCGGTATCAGCTATAAACAAGTGCTGTAATCATCTGGGTACATGCCAGGGAAATATTTGTGAGTTATGATGGATTTAAAACTCAAAGTACTAAATATGCAGTAAATAACTAAGTTAGTAATTACTTAATTGTAATTTTATTCATACAGAGATTTCTAGAATTAGCAGCTATAAGAACATTCTTATGATAATCTAAGGTGTTTGCTGAGGTAAAAATTGATTTTTTTTTCAGTACTGAAACCACCTAACCAACAAATCTGTATACGTAATTTGAACCTCCAAAAGACACTCAGATGTCCCCAACATGATTGAATGTTGGAACTAATGGGACAGTGACAATATTTCCTTTATACAAACAATTTTATAATATTGCAGGACAGTGGCATCTAATGATGGTGACCAACACAAAATCACTGGGCAGCCAGCTTCTACTTTCTGCAGCAAGGTTAGCAATTATTCTGAAATAATTTCCTGTTACTAATGCCTTCCCCAAAGTACTTAAGCATGATGGCCTTATGAATATAGTTATTAGTGGAACTACATTTAGTATTTGGATTCTTTGGGAAATCTGGTAAAGGCAATATTCCTCCAAAGGTTTCTGTCCAGATTAGAAGTCATTTTTATCACTGGACCTAAGTTCTAGCCAGCTGTCATTAAGAGCATCTTGTTAGCCAGTGAAGGACTTCGTAGCTGGGTCAAGGCTGAGGAAGTCTTGGGCAAGGTTGCTAAGGTAACGAATCTGTCCAAAGGCTTTTCTCAGCATCAACCTTTCATCTTGTTAAATTTAGATAAGCAAAGCACTGTGAGGAGAATGCTAATAAACCAAATGACAGAATCAATTGTACAAAGATATTTTAAGCTTGATAGATGTGTGTTTAAGCTCTTTTATAAAGATACAACAATATGTGTGGGCTTAGAGATGTTCATGGAAATGAGCTAAATTATCCTGGGTCCACACATTGTTTATATTAGCATGTGAAATATGTGGCTCTACAGAACAGAATTTAATATAATGATACACAATGATGGAGTGCCTGTTTGGTACCTGAATTTGTTTTTCAGTGTAACATTTAAGTCTGAGAAGAATTAAATTCTAAAGATAGTGAAACTTAACATGCCTTCTAAAGCGTCCAGACTCAGCGAGGTAGAGAAACTTCAATTCTTGCTTTAGGGAGTGTTGGCTAGGTGGAGTGAGGCTATTGTGCTAAAAATATACAAGCTATCCAGCAGTCCAACTCCTGGGCATATACCCAAACAAAACTATAATTCAAAAAGATGCATGCACCCCTGTGTTCATAGCAGAACTATTCACAGTAACTAAGACATGGAAACAACCTAAATGTCCATCAACAGATGAATGGATAAAGATGTGGTACATATATTCCATGGAATATTATTCAACCATGACGACCTAGAGGTGTGGGATGGGGGGGTGGGTGGGAGGGAGATGCAAGAGGGAGGAGATGTATGTATACTTATGGCTGATTCACGTTGTTGTACAGCAGAAATCAACACAATATTGTAAAGCAACTCTTCTCTAAAAGTGAAAGTAAAAGTTTTGGTTGATCAATCTTGTCCAACTCTTTGCAACGCCATGGACTGTAGCCCACCAGACTCCTCTGCCAATGGAATTCTCCAGGCAAGAATATTGGAATGGGTTGCCATTCCCTTCTCCAGGGATCTTCCTGACCCAGAGATTGAACCTGGGTCTACAGTATTAAGGGCAGATTCTTTACTGTCTGAGCCACCAGGGAAGCTAATTAAAAATAAATAAATTACAGATAAGAAGAAGGATGAAATAATGCCATTTGTAGCAACATGGATGGACATAGAGATTATCATACTAGGTGAAGCAAGTCAGAAAGAGAAAAGTGATAAATGATATCACTTATATGTGAAATCTAAAATATAACACAAATGAACACATATATGAAACAGACTCACAGACAGAGAACATACTTGTGATTCCAAAGGGGGAGGGGGAGTGAGGAAGGAAAGATTTGGAGTTTGGGATTTAGCAGATGCAAACTACTATATACAGAATGGATAAACAGCAAGGTCCTACTGTATACCCTAGGAAATTATACTCAATATCCTGTGATAAACCATAATGGAAAAGAATATGTAAAAGAAAATATATTATGTATAACTGAGTCACTTTGCTGTGTAGAAGAACTTAACCTTGTAAATCAACTATACTTCAATAAAATTAAAATATATGTATATCTTATATATATTCACATATATATATATACATATATATATACATATATTATATATGTAGGGCTTCCTTTATGGCTCAGATGATAAAGAATCCACCTGCAATGCTGGAAATGCCTGTAGGATTCCATGGACAGAGGAGCCTGGCATGCTACAGTCCCTGGGGTCACAAAGAATTGGACATGACTGAGTAACATTTTCACTTTCATACACACACACACATACACACACACACACACACACACACACACACACACAATAGCAAAAACTAACAGAATCATGTCTAAAGGATACAAGAGTCAAATTGAGAGGCTCTGTCTGGCTGGCCTAAGATGGGACAATTTGAACATCAAAAAGAATAATTATGACAATGGATTGAAATACATCAAAAATGGAAAAGTCCAAGAGCTCATAATGATATCGGGGGAAAAAACCTAATGAACTCTATTAGGAGTTGCTAAGACCACTAACTCACTACTGAAATTTAATAAACAATAGGAAAGAATGAAGCATATGTTTTGCCTTCCCTATATGAATTGCATTTCTATACAACCAAATTGTGATTTAAAAATAATTCCAGATAGTAACTTCAGAAGAAATAGTAAGATTAAAAATCAGCACTTCTCAACTCTTAATGAAATGATGGATCTAGACAACATACATCAATGAATGCCAAAACTATTAGGTGAAATGTTGGTGGGGAACTTAATAATGGAGAAACTATGTTGACAACATCTGAACTCACTAATCAATCAAAACACCATTAAAGACGGGACAATCAGACGTGAGGCACCTCATAATATAATGCAATGGGAAGTACACCCATCACCTATGAAGCAGTCTTGCCTAGGAATATTGATTGAACCTCAATCTAATCAACCCTCTAGTTCTAACTGCAAGGAAGAGAGGACGTAGCTTTGAAAAAAGCAAAATCCAAAAATTGGGACCTTTTAAAGACAAATGACCCAGTTTCTCCCACAAATCTTTAGTGTGAAAGAAAGCAGGGAGGGGAGCTGCTTTATAATAAAAGAGTCTTAAGAGACATAACAGCCACATCCAATGAGTAGACCTTTTCTAGATTCTGAGTCAAACAAATCAATGTAAAGCAACATATTTGACAAAATTAGAAGAAATTTAATGTAACTGAGAAATAGATGATAGAAAATTATTTGTGTTCAGTTTGATAATATTAGCTGGTGTTTTGAAAGATTCTAGGTAGTTAGAGATGCATGTGGCCTGCCCACACAGTCAAGTATGACTCTGTGAACCCATGGACTGTAGCCCACCAGACTTCTCTGTCCATGGGATTCTCCAGGCAAGAATACTGGAGTGGGTTGCAATTTCCTCCTCTAGGGGATCTTCGTGACACAGGGATCAAACCTCAGTCTCCTCTGCCTTTTGTTTTGCAGGCAGATTCTTCACCACCAGTGCCACATGGGAAGGCCTAGAGATGCATACTACAGTATTTACAGGTGAAATAAAGTAGGGTCAGAGGTTTGCTTTAAAATGCTTTAGGGAGGGACCTCCCTGGCAGTCCAGTGGTTAAGACTTTGCCTTCCAATGCAAGGGGTGTGGGTTCAATCCCTGGTCAGGGAGCTAAGATCCCACATGCCTCTGGGTCAAAACACTCAAACATAAAACAGAAGCAGTATTGTAACAAATTCAATAAAGCCTTTGAAAATGGTCTACATCAAAAAATACTTCAGAAAAAATGCTTTAGGGAACTCTATTCTATCTTGTAATGACCTATATGGGAAAAGAATCTAAGAAAAGAGTGGATATGTGTCTGTCTCTAGTTGATTCACTTTGCTATGTCATAAAAAGTAACACAACATTGTAAATCAACTATAGTCTAATAAAAAATTTAAATGGCTTTAAAATGCCAGGGGGAATGTAGGGAAGTTAGTAAAACACATTGGCAAAATATTTATGATTGTCAAAATTCTGAAAACAAAGCACCTGTGGAAAACTGGGTGCTTTAATTACAGTGTTGGAACCGATTGAATATTTCTTACAGTTTCAACATGAAGAGAACCAGTAGCACCTGTCTGGTGCTTATATAAATTATTCTTACTTCTGGCAAGAGTCTATACTGAATGGAGTCAGCCAAGCCACCATATTTAAAAATTTATATTTATTCTGGCCTTTATTGCAAAAGAAACATGTCAGTTCTTAAGGCTAATCTGAACTCTGAAACATGCCCTCATCTGAAAATACAAACAAAGGAAGAATTTGGTACACTGAAAACACTGTCCCTAGATAAAGATAATTGATTTGCTGACTCAGAAGAGCATACCATTTAATCACCAGGGGGAACCTCCGAAGATTCTAAGCTTTCTGCTAATTTGAGCTGCTACCAAGCAACTGAAACTGCTTTCTCAGCAAGCCAGACACTCAAGTTTCTGTCAAAAACATGAAAAACTGAAGGAGGAAAGCCTAGAAGTACATAGTCACTCTTCCTATTAAAATAAACTAAAGTTAAGTTAACTAAGAACAAAAGAGATTTTAAAGAATTAAGGAATTACTTATAATGTGACAGTGATAATATATAGAGTTCCTAAACACTCCAATAGAAAAATGGGCAAAGGACACAAAATCATACATTATAAAAATCATTTTAAACACTTGAAAATCAACCTCAGAAATAATCAATGAATGCAAATTAAGACGAGGAAACACCACTTCTATCTATCATATTGGCAAATGTTTTCAGTGATAAATAGGATGAGATGGTTGGATGACATCACTGACTCAACGGACATGAGTTTGAGCAAACTCCAGGAGAGGGAAGACAGGGGAGCTTTAGCAATTTAACAACTTAGCAACTGAACAACAACAGTGACTTTTTCTAGAAACAGTACTAACAATTGGTTCAGAGCTTCTGAAGGTCAATTTGGCGATATGTATAAACATCACTGTCTTTGCTTCAACAATTCTACTTCCTGGAATTAGTCCAAAGGATATAATTATAAATACTGACAAAGATTTAGGCAGAAGAAAGTTCATTCCAGTGATGTTTATAATAGTTCAGATCAGTCGCTCAGTTGTGTCCCACTCCCTGTGACCCCATGAACAGCAGCATGCCAGGCTTCCCTGTCCCTATTTTCTTCAGTTTAAATCTGAATTTTGCAATAAGGAGTTCATGATCTGAGCCACAGACAGCTCCCGGTCTTGTTTTTGCTGACTATAGAGAGCTTCTTCATCTTTGGCTGCAAAGAATATAATCAATCTGATTTCAGTATTGACTATCTGGTGATGTCCACGTGTAGAGTCGTCTCTTGTGTTGTTGGAAGAGGGTGTTTGATATGACCAGTGCATTCTCTTGGCAAAACTCTGTTAGTCTTCGTCCTGCTTCATTCTGTACTCCAAGGCCAAACTTGCCTGTTACTCCAGGTATCTCTTGACTTCCTACTTTTGCATTCTAGTCCCCTATGATGAAAAAGACATCCTTTTTTGGTGTTAGTTCTAGAAGATCTTATAAGTCCTAATAGAACTGTTCAACTTCAGGTTCTTCAGTGTTAGCGGTTGGGGTATAAACTTGGATTACTGTTATATTGAATAGTATAGTAAATATTTATAAGAGTAAAAATTGAAAATAACCTAGATATTCAGTAGAAATAAATTATGATACATACATAAAATAGAACACTATGTTATCATTATCTCTGTTGTCATAAAGCTATCCAGATAAATATGAAAAGATTCAGAAATTTGCTTTTATTATACTCTTAAGTGTAAAAATGGGGCTTCTTTTTACTGACTCAGCATTAAACAATCTACCTGCCATGCAGGAGACGTGGGTTCCTGGGTTCAACTGCTGGGTTGGGGAGATCCCCTGCAGGAGGAAATGGCAACCCACTTCATTATTCTTGCCTGGAAAATCGCATTGACAGAGGAGCCTGGCAGGTTATAGTCCATGGGATTGCAAAAATACAAAGTATAAAAATGGGGCTATTAAAGTAGTATGTGTTATGTGTGCATATGTAAATACATGCAAAATAATTACAAGTAAAATATACTCAAAGTGGCAGTCGATACTCTTGATTAATGGGAGTGTAATTAATAAAAATAATTCTTTTTATTAGTCAGTATTATCTAAAATTTGTACACTGAACATATAAGGATAAAAGCTATCTTTTAAGAGTAAAACGAAAACTTTCTAAGGACCAGCTTCTACTTCTCCAGCTGTGCTCAACTGTTCTTTCACTCAATCTGGGTTTATTGCACCCTATTTCCTCACTGATGGAACATAAGAGGGAAGCCATAGCCCTGCCATTTCTACCTGCTGGCTCCACCAAGAGCCCTAGGGAAGAGACATACTGGTAGCTGGCCTCTCAGTGTGGAAAGCCTTTATCACTTAAATTGTTACACTTACTGTCTCATCTTCCCTCACAACTGTTTCTGCAGTACCACACCTCTGCCTTTTCTCCTGGCTAAAACTAGAATTCAAGCAACATAGATCCCCTGTGCCCTCCTCTTCTATGTCAATGGTCCCCTATCAGAAATACCCTGCCACCAAAAGACTCCTTCATCTAGTGTGACTTCCATTCCAATAAATGCTTAATCTACTGGTTACAGTCTTTTCATAACCCTATGCTCCTATTTCCAGGGCAAATCTATATTACTTCTTAGCCGTATCCATTTGGGGTTCTCAAAGGCAGAGTGCCTTTTTTTCTCTCCTTTGGTAAGTTTGTTTTAAATATCAGAGCTTGATAACCAATTTTTAAATGTAGAAAATAATTGTTTTGTCATAGAAGGCAATCCTATTTCCAAATAAAGATATAATTTTAAACCTCTATCTTTATAATTTAAAAAAAGTGATTAAGGGCATAGAAATCAGTTAAATTGAACACTGTACAGAGCAGATTAGAGAAATTTAATCTTTGCATTCTGGGATCTTGGAATTTCAGGCAAATCACTCATTTGCATAGTGTCAATGTACAATTTCATACACTCAACAAACATTTGTTGAGTACCTACTAATGGTCAAGGGACAGTCCTTTCACCAAAGTACTGGAGGTACAAATACGTACAGGCAGGGACAATATTTGAGAATCTAACAGATTAGTCAAGGACATAGACAATATGGGAGCAATACAATCCAGCAGATGAGAATAATAACAGAGTTGTGTTCAAGGTAGTATATGCCCTTCACAGGGACAACTAAAGAGTCACTCCATTCACTAAAGGAGTTTCTCAAGTAAGGTGTTACTCCAGGTGTCAGCAGGTGATAAAAATAAAGTGTTTCCTAAGTCCTAGGACAGACTAGGTTAAAATGAGTTCAAGAGGTTTCTTTGCTGTGTAACATACCAGAGCTTTTAATAGCTAATGTTCATCATGAATTCCCAAGGATAAATTTCCAAAGATTTGCATTGCGTATTTCCAAAAATTTTCCAAGGATAAGCTTATTGGACCACAAAACTCTTTCTTCCCAGATCACCTTGATCAAGAGTTTTAGAGTTCACAAAGTGCTTTTCTAAGGTACATAATCTCACGGGCCCATGACCGCAAGCTTCTTGTGAAGATGAACTGAAGACATCCATGAGATGGGGAAATGGCAACATACCTTACTTACCTTTATATCTGCAGAATCTACCAAAGCATTTGGTACAGAAAAGATACTCATTTAGTCATTGATCTATTTGTGACTTACTGCACCTTCCCATCTGAGCCACCACAACCTGGAGGGAATAGTTCAGGCACGTATTATCCTCACTTCACAGAAGAAAATATACAGTGCAGGGACATTAAGTGACTCAACCAAGACCATAGAGTAAGCTAGTGATGCAAGGAGGATTGGAAACCAGATCCCCAAAAATCCAGTGCCTCTTTTCTTGTATGATCATACAACCTGAATTTTCTGGGTAGTCTTTATTTCAGATAGGCTGTTTTCACTTTTAAACAAGACCAAGTGACATTCTGGCTTTTTGGTTTGGAAAATAGCCTCCATAACCACAACTTTCTATGTTTTATAAACATAAAAATATAAACATCTACCTAATAAATATGGAAACATACAGTCAGTCATGATATAAGGGAATCTACATGATATTGTGTGAGTGATTACACAAGAATGACCTTAAGTACAGTCTGATTATTCTGTGAGAGAAGAACATTTACAATAATGGTAAAGTTCATTTTCAGTTCAGGTTCTAAGTAGGAACAGCCACAGCTGGGCAAAGATGCCAGCAATCTCCCACCTAGACATCACTCAGAGAAAGAAGATGTTCTCAGGAGCTGGCTGTGGGTCCTTCAGAGAGACCAAAGCACAATGCACTGTCAATCATCCTTGGCTAACAAGCCTCGTGCCCACCCCCCTCAAGACTACATGTCAAGAAAGCACATAAACAAAAATGAGACCAAGATGGATCAACAAATTTTCTGTAGCAAGAGATCCCCTGAGCAGCATGGACGCATGGAATAATAGTAGATAGTCCCCATCAGACCAGCCCTAGGATGGTTTGCTTAGCCAAACAAGTTCAGGGTTATTGCTAGTCCTTTAGTGAGCAAGACAGAGGTAACCATCAGAATGACCTCTGTTCTGGAGGTAGAGACACTCTGAGTCAGAACCTTGCCTCTGCTATAATACCTTGCCAAGTGAATTTATCTCTATAAAGCTTCATCTATAAAATGAAAATAATAATTTTAGCTTCGTCACAGTACAACTGTGGTTTACATGAGATCAAAGGACCGAGTGCTTACCAGAGGACTTAGAACACAGTGAATGCTCAATATTTTTATTATAAAGAGGTATTATTTTAACTAATAATTCTATTATCATAACAAATCATACACATTAGGCTGTGCAATCATTCCCATTATTAGTCATCCTCAGTCAGTCCTTTGGTCTTCTCCTGAAAGTTCCTAGTTCAACACTCTTTCAGGAATCAATAGAGAATTTAAAGTAAGGGGACCTTATCTATACATTACAGTCATCACTCAGGGACCCAGAATGGGTAAAAGCATGGAAGTAGCCTCCTTGTAGAATGCTGTCTCAATAAGGCTTTGTTCGATGTGGGAATTCCAAATTATAAGTACGTGCTGGTCCAAATGATCAGAGACAGTATTATTGAAATAAAGGGAACAGCTTCTCTCTGCTATTCCTCTCAGTCAAGATCATCTTGTTCTTTGGACATAATTACAAAATCTAATGGGCTTCCCTGGTGGCTCAGTGGTAAAGAATCCATCTGTAATTCAGGAGACTCAGGTTTGATCCCTGAGTCGGGCAGATCCCCTGGAGAAGGAAATGGCAACTCATTCCAGTATTCTTGTCTGGGAAATCCCATGGACAGGGCAGCCTGGCACGCTATAGCGCATGGGGTTACTAAAGAAAAGGACACAACTTAGTGACTAAACAACAAAAACCAATAACCAGTAAGACTAAACAACAACTGAAACCAACAAGAGTGGGTCATTTTTAGGGCTAGGATCACAAAACAAGTTTCTTCACTCACAATTTTACATTAAACATAGTATTTCTTAATTTTTTTCCTTATCCAAATAGAAAGCCCTGAAAAAATTTTTAAAAGAATGAAGGTAACAGGTTGATAAAAATAGCCTTGATCAGTCAGCATCTAATTCCTGCTGGGTCTCTTCCATCTAAGTCGTGTATTGACTAATAAGCACTCTCTCCTGTCACTTGCAATGGCTTGCATGCATCACAGAGTTATTTGCAAGTTAATATATATTAAAATCACATATGCCCACACACATTACTTCTGTGTGTCAGGAGACCTCAAGAGATAATACATCCATCTTCATTTGTGACAGTGTATGCACCCATAGTTCATAAATGGTGATAAATGAATTGTCATGCCGTCCCAATGGTATAATACACTTATCCCCTATTCTCGCCATATTAATACATGTTCATTTCAGCACCAGTCAAATCTTTAAAATGAGTGATCCAACATCTGCCTCCTATTGGTAACCACAGAAGAATGCTAATTTCACCTCTCAACACCCAGTATAATTTGTTTGGTATGTAAATCAACAGCAGAAGAGAGAAGCCAAAAAAGTAATAATAATAACTTCAACTCATTATGTCTCTCTGATATGCTATGATAAATTGAGATGGAAAATGTTGACTTTGTTTATAGTTCAGTGAATCCAGGGAGAGATTGCCCTCAGCAGCTGACCCACCCCCAATTCATGGCCCACCCAAGTGGGGAGGGAGGGTAAAGTGGGGAGAATTGTTCAGGTTGATGAATAGGCCTGTGAACTGTCTTTAAACCAGTCTCTAATTGATGTGTTTATCACTTTTGCATCTGCTTGTATTAAGTGATTATTCATTAATAATTGCCATCCTTGCCTTACTTTATACAGCCAACTTTCCATTTTTCAGAGGCTAATGGTAGTTTGTCGCTTAACTCTGCCTATGCCTTTTGAAGGAGTATGAAATCTCTTCCAGTTATTTTAGCCATTTCACATCTGTACTTACTGATGGCTGACGAAAGGAGATGCAACCCGAGGTCACTAAACCTTGAGGCTAAGAGAAAACTTAGGTGTCCTGGACTCCACCCTGACCTCATCACCTCTTTACCTCTCTCTGCCTCCTGTTCCCATGCTCTCAGCCTCCCTCCCTCACACCTTCTTTCTATCCCTCCAAGCTTTTTGATTTGTTTGGCTGGTAAAATGATATTTAGGACTACAGAAATAAAACAGATGGCTAAAATGAGGACATGCATTAAGAGTGAATCTTGTTAACTAGTTCTCACTCAAAAGATGACACAGCACTAATTAGTTGCTTCCAAATCTGGGGATCACGCACCCTATGGGTATTTAAAAATTTAAAGCACACATCATATACATAAATAAGTGTTTTATATATATATATATATATACATGACTTAATATATTGTAGCTACTTTTTTTAATTGGTGTCTTTTTTCGTGGGGGCAGAGACATGCAGCATGCAGGATCTTTGTTCCCCAACTAGGGATTGAATCCAGGGCCCCTGCACTGGGAGTGCAGAGTCCTAAGCACTGGAACAACAGGGAAGTCCCTATACTGTAGCATTTTAAATTGATCATAGCTCAGTCGGTAAAGAATATGCCTGCAATGCAGGAGACCCAGGTTTGATTCCTGGGTCAGGAAGATCCCCTGGAGGAGGAAATGGCAACCCACTCCAGTATTCTTACCTGGAGAATCTCATGGACAGAGGAGCCTGGCAGGCTGTAGTCTATGGGGACTGTAATCAATGGGGTTGCAAGGGCACAACCTAGCAACTGAACCACCAACCACCACAAGGAGATAAAATGTGAACAGCTAATTCTTTTTTTTCTTTTCACATGTTGGAGGCAACAGACCCAGATAAGCCAATCCCTTTCATGAGCATTTCGCAGATCCCGAGTGGTCCAACATATCACTTTGGAAGATGTCTTGTGAATAAACACTTGGACATACCCCTTTTGGTCAGAGTTCTACGAACTCAGCACAGTTTTTGTGTAATCCCTTGTTTCCCTGAGATTTGCATTCTGATACAATTCTGTTTCAATAAGTGAAGTAAAACTTAGAAAACAAGAGTCAAACCTTCTGAAGCTATGTATGCATTAAAAATGAATATTTTCTCAATGACTTCTCCATTTAAGTCTAACAGGTGGCCCTGGGATGCAGCCAGAGCCAACTTGAGGCCTCAGTCAAAAGCGAACTAAGAACAGGTGAAGCTCCTCACAGGGGTGGTCTCGGGGGCAGCTGTCTGTACAACTCGGCAGAGAAAAGAACACTGGAGGGAAAATGCGGAACTGACAACGTCGGTGATTTATAATCTCTCATTCCCATAAAATGACTCTCGTTATTCTTGGAGCTTAGACTCTGAAGCGAGCTGTAATGGGCCACTGGGCTAAAAATGAAGTGCAGATTTATTTCTATAATCACCACCAGCCAAGCCCTTCCCTGGGAAATAACGAACTTGGCTTTTGAAGTGCTAGGATACCTTTAGAATGCTTGAGATTTATCTTTGGGATTGAGTGCTTGTGTTGCTCTGGGAAATTCTAACTATTTGAGTTGTAGATGCCCCAATCAGTGTGCTAGGGAATGTTGGAAAGACAACAGAGAAGTGAGCTCTGCTCCCCTTTCACACTCTGTTCTGAGAAAATTCTTATGCCTAAGAGATGGTAAGTAAACAGCAATTACAAACACATCAAATAGTGAGCTAAGAGACTACCTGATTCAGCCTCTGTCCAGGAGACCAAATGAGTTCAGCCTCAATACAAATTTAAATTCTGAAATTGAATTTGACTCACAATAGGCCTCTACACTGATGGCTCTTGGCTAGGGGTGGTGGGGTCAGCAGGGGGTTGAGGGGGTGGGCAGGGGAGGTTTGCTGTACTTCCCTTGCTATTCAAAAAAAATCACTGGATCTAAAAAATACTCAAGTATAATTATATAGTTATGAATCTCAAGAGTTAAGGTAAAAGATACATACAGAAAAGTAAAACAAAAATAAATGAAAACCACAAGATCCTTCATGTAATTCTGGTGCAGAGGTCACTGTACAATATTGCCCTTCCTCTGACACATGGGTGATCCAACAGCCACTGCCGTTCCCACCAATGCCTCTTGGCAGATGTCTTAACTCATAACTAACTCATTTATTGGTTGTACACTGTTACTTCAATTGTGTCTCTTTGTGACCCTATGGGCTGTAGTCCACCAGGCTCCTTGCTCTATGGGATTCTCCAGACAAGGATAATGGAGTAAGTAGCCATGCCCTTCTCTAGGGATCTTCCCAACCCAGGGAATCAATCTGCATCTCTTAAGTCTCCTGCATCAGCAGGCAGGTTCTTTACCACTAGCGCCACCACGGAAGCATACATACAAATATGCTTTTCCTGGGACTCCCCTGGCTGTCCGGTGGTTAACACTCCATGCTTCCTCTGCTAGGGGGTGTGGGTTCAATTCCTGGTTGGGGAACTAAGATCCTGGAGATGGCAATGGCAACCCACTCCAGTACTCTTGCCTGGAAAATCCCATGGACGGAGGAGCCTGGTAGGGCTGCAATCCATGGGGTCACGAAGAGTCAGACACAACTGAGCAACTTCATTTTCACATTTCACTTTCATGCATTGGAAAAGGAAATGGCAACCCACTCCAGTGTTCTTGCCTGGAGAATCCCAGGGACGGGGAAGCCTGGTGGGCTGCCGTCTATGGGTTGCACATGACTGAAGCGACTTAGCAGCAGCAGCAGAAGATCCCACATACCACGAGGCCAAAAAGTAAAAAATAAATAAAAACTAAAACTAAATAAATAAATTGGGCCAAGACATTTTTTAAAAAGACTAAAAAAATTCCTTTTCCTACTTTCCTCTGCCTCATCTTTAAGAATCTTCTCAACTCTTAACTTTGTACAATAGCAAAAGTACTTCCAGTACTTTCTGGAAGTGAAAACTACAAATCTTCATTTGTAGAATTACCATGATGTTCAGAGCATAATCCAAAAAGCAGAAAATTTTAGAGCTGAAAGGTTCTGAAGGAGCATTTATACTAGTCTTTATGGACAAAGACACTGAAGCCCAGTGGGGATAAATGCATCATCTGAGGTCACTCAAGCAGTCAATGGTAGACTGGGAGGAAAATCCGGTTCTTCTAGCTCTGCCATGATACTGCCTTAAAATACTTTAAAGAATTACAGACCCAGAGGAATGACAGTAGAAGAAAGTTATTTCTTTGCTTTGAAAGGGTCAAAAGTCTGAGAAGGTCAGAAACTGCTTCCAACATCCAGAGCCTTAGCCCATAATGAGATAGACTGCCAGTATTTGCTGGAAAATGCCTTCTTCTCTCACAGGCCAATTAATTTTTTAATGATTTATGATGATTCTCAAAGAAAATGCTTTTCCTGCAAGAGGAATTAATATGCTGAACTTAAAATATTTGCACTAATTACTAAAGGTCAAAATGGGATTGTACAAAGACATTAATCAGAAGGCCCAAGGGAATGGGAATACATTGAACAAATAATGTGAAACTCTGATCAAAATATTAAGGAAAGTGCACTTTTTTGTTTATGTGATTATAAACTGGAGCAAGAACATTCTCCCTTAAATCTAGACCATGAGTTTTATGATGACTTGCCAATAGTAACCATAATATCAAAACCCTAAAAATGGCTCAGAATGTCCATAAGAGAAACTGCAAAGTCAATTACTAACCTGGAGATAAGGCTCTTCCTAATCTGATCCCACCCTGCTCATCTATTTCCAGCATTGTTATCTTCTATCCATCCACACTGGCCTTCTTTCACTTTCTCAAAGTTGCCACACTTCTAGACCTGTCCACTTGTGTCTCCTGCCTAGAATACTTCCTCCTCTGACTATCCCACCCACTTCTTTTCATCTCAATAAATCCCATTCATCCTTTAGGTCTCATTAGGTGTCATGCTCTGTGAGAAAGGTTGCCTCACTCTCCCCAATTCTTCACTCTTTAGTGTATTTAGTGTATGATATTAGAAGACTCTACACATGGACATCAACAGATGGCCAATATCAAAATCAGACTGATTATATTCTTTGCAGCCAAGATGGAAAAGCTCTATACAGTCAGCAAAAACAAGACCAGGAGCTGACTCTGGCTCAAATCATGAACTCTTTATTGCCAAACTGACTTAAAGAGAAGAAAGTAGGGAAAACCACGAGACCATTCGGGTATGACCTAAATCAAATCCCTTACGATTATACAGTGGAAGTGACAAACAGATTCAAGGGATTAGATCAGAGTGCCTGAAGAACTAAGGACGGAGGTTCATGACACTGTACAGGAGTCAAGGATCAAGACCATCCTCAAGAAAAAGAAATGCAAAAAGGCAAAATGGTGGTCTGAGGAAGCCTTAGAAATAGCTGAGAAAAGAAGAGAAGCAAAAGGCAAATGAGAAAAGGAAAGATATACCCATTTGAATGCAGATTCCAGAGAATAGCAAGGAGAGATAAGAAAGCCTTCCTCAGTGATCAATGCAAAGAAATAGAGGAAGACAATAGAATAAGGAAGACTAGAGATCTCTTCACGAAAATCAGAGATATCAAGGGAACATTTAATGCAAAGATGGGCACAATAATGAACAGAAATGGTATGGATCTAACATAAGCAGAAGATATTAAGAAGAGGTGGCAAAAATACAAAGAAGAACTATACAAAAAAGATCTTCACAACCCAGATGATCACAATGGTGTGATCACTCACCTAGAGCCAGACATCTTGGAATGTGAAGTCAAGTGGGCTTTAGAAAGCATCACTATGAACAAAGCTAGTGGAGGTGATAGAATTCCAGCTAAGCCATTTCAAATCCTAAAAGATGATGCTACGAAAGTGCTGCACTCAATATGCCAGCAAATTTGGAAAACTCAGCAGTGGTCACAGGACTGGAAAAGGTCAATTTTCATTTCAATTCCAAAGGCAATGCCAAAGAATGCTCAAACTACTGTACAATTGCACTCATCTCACACGTTAGCAAAGTAATGCTTAAAACTCTCCAAGCTTCAACAGTACGTGAACTGTGAACTTCCAGATGTTCAAGCTGGATTTAGAAAAGGCAGAGGAACCAGAAATCAAATTGCCAACATCTGCTGGATCACTGAAAAAGCAAAAGAGTTCCAGAGAGACATCTATTTCTGCTTTATTGACTATGACAAAGCCCTTGACTGTGTGGGTCACAATTAACTGTGGAAACTTCTGAAAGATATGGGAATACCAGACCACCTGACCTGCCTCTTGTGAAATCTGTATGCAGGTCAGGAAGCAACAGTTATAACTGGACATGGAACAACAGACTGATTCCAAATAGGAAAAGGGGTACGTCAAGGCTGTATATTGTCACCCTGCTTATTTAACTTATATACAGAGTACATCATGAGAAACGCTGGGCTGGATAAAGCATGAGCTGGAATCAAGACTGCCGGGAGAAATATCAATAACATCAGATATGCAGATGACACCACCCTTATGCTAGAAAGTGAAGAACTAAAGAGCCTGTTGATGAAAGTGAAAGGGAAGAATGAAAAAGTTGGCTTAAAGCTCAACATTCAGAAAACAGTGATCATGGCATCTGGTCCCATCAATTCATGGCAAATAGATAGGGTAACAGTGGAAACAGTAACAGACTTTATTTTGGGGGCTCCAAATTCACTGCAGATGGTGACTGCAGCCATGAAATTAAAAGACGTCTGCTCCTTGGAAGAAAAGTTATGACCAACCTAGACAGCATATTAAAAAGCAGAGACATTACTTTGCCAACAAAGGTCCATCTACTCAAAGCTATGGTTTTTCCAGTAGTCACGTATGGATGTGAAAGTTAGACCATAAAGAAAGCTGAGTGCCAAAGATTTCATGTTTTTGAACTGTGGTGTTGGAGAAGACTCTGAAGAGTCCCCTGGACTGCCAGGAGATCCAACCAGTCAATTCTAAAAGAAATCAGTCCTGAATATTCGTTGGAAGCACTGATGCTGAAGCTGAAACTCCAATACTTTGGCCACCTGACGCAAAGAACTGACTCATTGGAAAAGACCTTGATGCTGGAAAAGACTGAAGGCGGGAAGAGAAAGCAACAACAGAGAATGAGATGCTTGGATGAAATCACCAACTCAATGGACATGAGTTTGAGTAAACTCCAGGAGTTGGTGATGGACAGGGAGGCCTGGCATGCTGAAGTCCATGGGGTTGCAAAGAGTCAGACACGACTGAGCGACTGAACTGAACTAAACTGAACTTAGTGTATTCACACAATTTGTCCTGTGACTTTTCAGTTTCTCTCACTAATGGATGGTGGTGACAATTTAGTCTCTAAGTTGTGTCCAGCTCTTGCAACTCTGACTGTAGCCCACCAGACTCCTTTATCCATGCGATTTCCCAGGCAAGAAGTGTGAAATGGGTTGCCATTTCCTTCTCCAGGGGATCTTCCCAACGCAAGGATCAAACCCAGGTGTCTTGCATTGCAGGTGGGTTCTTTACTAACTGAGTCACCATTTCAGTTTCTCCCACTAATAAGAGATTATTTTCCCACTCCTCAAATCTGGGGTCAGCCATATGAATTTCTTTGACTGATAGATTTAGGTAGAAGTAATAATGAGCTGGTTATGATCATAATGCTTTAAGAAGTCTCATGTATTTCCACTTGCCTTGTTTGATTCTGCTATAACATGAGAAGAATATATTTGGACTAGCCTGCTGATCCCAAGAGGAAGATGAGGGACGAAGAGAACAGAGTCACCCAGGAAAAGTTCATCAACCAAGCCAAGACAAGATCAGCTGTTCCCCAGGTGACACATGGACAAATGCACAAGTCCAGAAAAGATCTGCTACTTGTTTAGCCTGGGTGAGCCAACCTAAAGGTACCTGAGAAATGACAAATGATCACTGTCTTTAAGTCACTAAATTTAGGGTGGTTTGTTACACAGTAATGATATTTTTTCCAACATATCCATTATCAAACTTTATTATAATCCTTGGATTAATTTCCTGTCTCTTGAGGACTGAATTCCAGTACAATTGAAGCTATGCCCATTTGCTCAACACATTATTTCAAGTTTAGTACAGTCTACTGGAATGCAATAGATAGCCATTAAATAAGTGGTTGTAAAATCAATTCCTTATTATTGCAAAACAGTTTCTCTTCCATTCTTTAGTCTCTCTCTAGCCCAGAAAGAAAACTGCCCACCTACACTTATCAAAGCTCTTCCATGGTAGGTACACCATTTTAACCTGACAACCATCCTGCAAAGTAAATTATGCTTATTTGATCTCATGCTAGACAGAATGATTGAATACAAGCCCCTATTTTGCTCATCTATTATTGTTTATCTCATTGTGATTTTATAGTCAGTACTAAACAGATGGATGAACATTAACAAATAAAGCATATTCTTACATTCAGCATCACATTCTATATTCCTCCAAATTTCTTCAACCTGTATAAATCAGATTCAAAGTCAGTCTTTGAATATATGCAAAATCTGTTAGGAATTAAGATCCTGTTCTTACATGAATGGTTATTGGAAACCTGAATATAGTGGTGAAAACTGCACTTAAATAGTCATCAAAGAACCCATCTCATGCACCTGTTTCCACATGGTGCTTTGGAAAAGGGAGAGATGCAGAGAATTTTACAATCTTTTGTTAATTCTTTGTGCCTTTATATCACATCCCAACTCTTCACTTGCACTGAAGGTTCATAATTGTAAAAGTTTGGCATTGTCAAGGGCTCAGCCATATGAACTATGAGAAAATGGAGATCTGATTGATTTAGCCCATTTTTTTAACTTATTTTTTAAAAATTGTGGTAATAGTGTGAGAGTACTTAATATCATTGAACTATATACACTCATTTAGCCCATCTTTGCTGCTATATGATCTCAAAATCCTTAACCTCTAGGACCTGTAGGACAAAAGAAACCAACTATGTTTAAAAGGAACACTACTGGTCTCACCACTGAGAAATATACTTTCTTCTCATCTGTAGTCTTTACTCTATGCTCTACCTCCCATAGAAGAAGGGTGTGGGGAAAAAAGTACCCTTTGTGTTAGAACATGCCAATCTCTTATTACAACCACCAACACCAGGTGTGAGCTGAAGAAAATCACTAACACTCCCAATGCAAGGGGCCTGGGTTTGATCCTTGGTCAAAGAACCAGGGAGCTTCCCAGGTGGGGCAAGCAGTAAAGAATTCCCCTCCCAATGCAGGAGATGCAGGTTTGATTCCTGAGTCAGGAATCTGATCTCATGCAGCAGGAAATGGCAGCCCACTCCAGTATTCTTGCCTGGAAAATTCCATGGACAGAGGAGCCCGGCAGGCTACAGTCCATGGGGTCACAAAGAGTCTCGGACATGACTGAGCATTCACACATACACACACAAACACACATACATACACACACAGGGAACTAGATTCCATATGATCCTGCATGCTTCCACTAAGACCTGGCACAGCCAAATAAATAAATATTAAAAAAAAGAAAAGAAAAGAAAATTTCTCCTTGCTAGGCCCTCATGAATCTTACATGGAAACTGGGAACAAAAATAACATTATGTCATAGTGTGATTGTGAGGATTAGACTATATTCTGCACATAAGGATTCAGAGATTGGCTTGACCTATTGAAGATTCTTCACAAATGTTACTTATTATGATGGAATCTTTTATGCATGGTTGATTCCTAAAGTACAAACAAGCTATCAACTTTCCCAACTCTATGTGTGAGAAGGTAAAAGAAAAAATTGCAGTTAAAGTGAGATCTGTTTTCCCCTCCCTCCTTAGTCTTGGGCATTCCTTCTTTTTGAAGATACTTTGTAAATACTGCCTCTTCTATGTCCTTGCCTCACACAGAGCTCCTTTCCTCATCACTTCACCTGAGCTCTCCTCCATCACACCACTGTTACTTGGCACTGGAATTCTCTGTTGACTGGTCTGCCTCCTCACTGGATTTTAACTAGCTTCAGGATAGGGTCCATTATTCCTCTAAATAAGCACTTTTGAGTACCGATCTGGCCCTCCCAATTGCCCAGGACAGTGCCCAATGCCCATAGGAGCTCAGTAAATCTTTAAAGAAGAGAGAATAAACAAAAAGGACACTTGGACAAAAAGAGTGGACATGATGACGGGTCTGGCATCAAAGCAAGCCGTCAAGTTGAAAAGTCCAAGCAGGAGAGCCACAGTCTTGTGTCCAGAACCTAGAGAAGGGCACAGATCAACATAGGCTCTTGGCAAATAGGTGACTGGGCATAGTGGTTAGGGCTGCAGGCTCTGGTGCCAGGAGCCTACCTGAACTTGGCTTGAGGCGCCATCCTTCACCAGCTGCGTGGCCTTCAGCAAGTTACTCACTGATAAGCCCATTTCCTCATTTGCAAAGCAAATACCCTGATGCCTTCCTAAGAGTGATGTGAGGCTTAAATGAAATAATAATTGGAACTGTTTGCCTAGCACATAGTTAAGTGCTTAATAAATGTTAATGGCTTCTATTGTTATTGTTGTTGTTACTAATAGCTGAAATTCTAGGCTTTGTAGTCAGAATTTAATTGAAATCGGTGTTCTAGCTCCTATTAGTTTGTGACCTTGGGCAAATTAGTTAAATTTTGTAAACCTCAGTTTCCTCATCTATAATGAGGCAATAATACCTGTGTTGAGAAAACAACAAATAAAAATGTAGCACCATGATGCCTGGCCCCTATTAAGCTCTCCATAAAGGATCATTACCATTAAGTCAGGAATCCCCACACACAGTTCAAACAGGAGCAGGGACAAAGTGGAATCCAGAGAGACTGGAGCAGTGTCATGGGATCAGGTCAAGGAAATGGTATCATGGATCTACTGAAAGAGGCTTGGTTGCCTTCTACCCTGCTGAATGCATGTGTACACAGACAAAGGTGACTGTCATATCCCAAAGAGTCAAGACTTTGGGCACGTGACAGCCTCCCCCACACCTAAGGTTGGGAATCCTTTGTGCTCCCACAGCTCATTGTGTTTCCTCTGCCTTGTCTTCAGTTTAGAAGTATTTACGCAGGTATCAACACCATGTCTCATCTCCCTTGGTGCCCCTAGAGCCTGGCATAGTAAAGGAACCCAGTAACAGTCACTGAGTTAGCAGCACTGACAGACAGTTAGGTGAGACTCCTTCAAGTTTCAGTTACAAAACTTGGGGTCTATGGCCCTCAATGCATTTCTTCATGTCTATACTCACTTGTGGAAAATTCTTAAAGAGATGGGAATACCAGACCATCTGACCTGTCTCTTGAGAAACCCGTATGCAGGTCAGGAAGCAACCATTAGAACTGGATATGGAACAACAGACTGGTTCCAAATAGGAAAAGGAATACATCAAGGCTGTATATTGTTACCCTGCTTATTTAACTTGTATATAGAGTACATCATGAGAAATGCTGGGCTGGAAGAAGCACAAGCTGAAATCAAGATTGCCAGGAGAAATATCAATAACCTCAGATATGCAGATGACACTACTCTTCTGGCAGAAAGTGAAGAGGAACTAAAAAACCTCTTGATGAAAGTGAAAAAGGAGAGTGAGAAAGTTGGCTTAAAGCTCAACATTTGGAAAACTAAGATCATGGAATCCAGTCCCATCACTTCATGGCAAATAGATGGAGAAACAGCAGAAACAGTGTCAGACTTTATTTTGGGGGGCTCCAAAATCACTGCAGATGATGATTGCAGCCATGAAATTAAAAGACACTTACTCCTTGGAAGGAAAGTTAGGACCAACCTAGACAGCATATTGAAAAGCAGAGACATCACTTTACCAACAAAGGTCCGTCTAGTCAAAGCTATGTTGTTTCCAGTAGTCATGTATGGATGTGAGAGTTGGACTGTGAAGAAAGCTGAGCACCGAAGAATTGGTGCTTTTGAACTGTGGTTTTGGAGAAGACTCTTGAGAGTCCCTTGAACTGCAAGGAGATCCAACAAGTCCATCCTAAAGGAGATCAGTCCTGGGTGTTCATTGGAAGGACTGATGTTGAAACTGAAACTCCAGTACTTTGGCCACCTCATGCAAAGAGTTGACTCATTGGAAAAGACCCTAATGCTGGGAAGGATTGGGGGCAGGAGGAGAACGGGATGACAGAGGATGAGATGGCTGGATGGCATCACCGACTCGATGGACATGGGTTTGGGTGAACTCCGGGAGTTGGTGATGGACAGGGAGGCCTGGGGTGCTGCAATTCATGGGGTCGCAGAGAGTCGGACACGACTGAGTGACTGAACTGAACTGAACTGAAACTCACTTGTATTATTATTTGCTTTAAAAATTTTGGAATTATCTTGGGCCAACTACAAAGTAAACTGGTTTTAAGTCCACAACTTTAGATTGCATAAAATTTCTGAGGTCCACAAACCTAAGAGAAAATCCAGACTGTCTTCTATCTCCTTCCTATCTCCACTCCCTGTTCCCCCAACAAACGTGTCTACAGAATTTCACCAGAATCAATTGTTAAAAATGGCTATTTTGTAAAATAAAGTTTTGTGATCAATTTTTCCCATGGGGGGGGTGGAGCAAACACGGTCATATAGGCACACCAAGAAAACTTAGTTCCTAATCTTAGTGCAGTTGATCTCTGTGTGTTTCAGAAACCCAATTTGCAGCCTGGGAAAGTGATATTTATTTGAAGGAGCTTATTGCCAAAAAGCGATTCATAAATCTGCTGGCTGTTGAGACTTCAAGGCAGAAAGAACAGAGCAATTATTAGTCTGAATGTTCCACTGACAATATGAAATCTTTGTCTTTCAAAGCATTTGTTTAAGTAAGAAAAAGTTTGCCCAGGCTGGAGAACCTTCTATTATGGGAAATGAAACTTCTGAAAGCTCCAAAGCTTATTTATATATTTGCTAGGCTTCTCTCTGCCAACTTTCTTCTCTCCCAGAGCGTCCGCTAATGCTAAGAAAAGCCTCCGAAAAGCACACATTATCAGCAGAGAAAAATCTTAATGAATGTAATATATTTGCCAAATCTGTTTTATCTACCAAAGAGATTTCCTTCCTCTCTTCATCACTCATCTCTTTTATTTTTTAATGCTTTTCTCCTTGATTCATCTTAGGTAGTTTATTTTTCTCTCCTTCCAAAAATAAAAATAGAAACCCAAATAGTCTCTTGACTTTCATTCTCCTTTACCATTTTCTATTTCTTCCTACTTACTCGATTTCCCTCCTTTTGGGGAACTCTAAAAGAAGGTATTCTTGCCTGTAAAATCCCATGGACAGAGGACCCTGGCAGGCTATAGTCCACAGGGTCACAAAGAGTAGGACATGACTGGGCAACTAAGCACAGCAGTATAGCACAGAAAGTTGGAGTGTGGAGGAGCAGGCAGTGCAGGGACCCTTAAGAGCCCTGTGCTAACTTCCTTTCTCTAGCTCAACTGGAGGACTATCCATTACAAAAAACCCAGCTCTTAACTATGCACTTTACAAATGGTCTTTGGCAGATAGGCATGCCAAGCTCGCCTCCCCCTCCCACTCAGCATGGTCCTTCTCTCCACTGATCCTTGCTCAGGCATTGCTAAGCCATAATACAGACTCTGAACAGCTCCACATAAGTTATCAGCTATAAAAAGTGGGAGTTTGGGGGCTTTTTTTTAATCATACAAGTCACTGCAGATCCAAAAGATGCAGGGGTAATTTCCTCCTAACACTAATGAGGGTAAATATGAGTTGAATGCATTTCTATATCTTCATACATAATTCTCCTTCCTATCAAAGCGGTGCTGACACCACATCTGTGACCTGAGGTTCTGTTAACACTTTGCAAGTCAGAGAATGGTGCCCCTGTCAGACGTATCAGCATCACCTAATACATAGCCCCAGTGGCTCAGTGGTAAAGAATCTGCCTGCACTGCAGGAGACATGGGTTTGTAACCTGGGTCAGGAAGATCCCCTGGAGGATGGCACAGCTGGTAAAGAATCTGCCTGCAATGTGGGAGACCTGGATTTGATCCCTGGGTTGGGAAGCTCCCCTGGAGAAAGGAAAGGCTATCCACTCCAGTATTCTGGTCTGGAGAATTCCATGGACTGTATAGTCCGTGGGCTCACAAAGAGGTGGACACGACTGAGCTACTTTCACTTTCACATCACATCGCAAGCCCCATCCCCCGACCTGCCCAGTTGGAAAATTCATTTTAACAAGATTTCTAGGTGGCTCTCCTGCACATCAAGGCTTGAGACACTCTGTTAACAGAAAGTGCATTCAAAGCACCTGGGGTTTGGCCTGGAGAATCAAGGGGCTGCACCTGCTAATCCTCTGCATGGGGGTCATACCTCTGGGCTGTCTCCAGCCCCCCTCCCACCCCTTCTCCATCTCTAACTGCCTTCACCTCCCACTCCATTCTCTACACTGGTGCTAGGACCTTGGTCTCCGTAACTGCAGGCGCTGCCGGTCCATGTGCCAGCCACGCTCCCCACTTCCTGCAGGTCTGCCATACCTGTGTGAACCATCATCACAGAAACGGAAGACTTGACATTTACAGTTCTCTTCCCAGAGAGGAGCAGGAGACATTTCATGAAAGCTGCACATAATCCTCCTCAGTCCCCTGTAGAATGGGGAAGGGGAGTGCATTTTAAAATAATCCCATTTAATTTCTCCCACCTACATGGTATTCTCTCCCCTTCTTGAGAGAAGGAAAGCAAATAACTAAATCACACTGCCCCTGGGGGAATTGTGTGTATGTGTGTGTGTGTGTCTGTGAATGTGTATGCAATATTTTTGAGTTTCAAAAAGGCTTCTGGTTCCTTCACTGTTCACCTGAAACTATCACAACATTGTTAATCGGCTATACCCTAATACAAAATTTAAAAGTTATAGCAATAACAACATATGTGGTTATTCGGGTCTTTTAATAACAAGTTATGATTTCACCTGTATTAAACAAAACCAACCCAACAACAACAAAAAAAAACACCCAACTTCATCCTATTCGTAGGACTTCTGACTCTCTGATGATAGGCACTTATAAGAGTAAGGCTTCCCCTGTGGCTCAGCTGGTAAAGAATCCACCTGCAGTGTGGGAGACCTGGGTTTGGCCTGGGTTGTGAAGATCCCCTGGAGAAGGGAACAGCTACCCACTCCAGTATTCTGGCCTGGATAATTCCGTGGACTGTATAGTCCATGAGGTCACAAAGAGTTGGACACGACTAAGCAACTTTCACCTTCCTACAGGAGTAATCCACTCCCCACTCTGCAAACCCTGGCTACTGACCAGAAGCTCATAACCCCAGAGGCACCCATACTCCCATGGCTGCAAGGGTTGGAGACCGTATGTGATGAACGGGTCCCTTGAACTTTGTCTCAGCTTAACGCTGAAGACACAATCCCAAACCACATCATTAACCTTTCAGCAGATCCTCTCCACATTGAGGCAGTATAAACACTTCTCCAAATGCATACCCATGCACTTTTTATTTCCTTGTGTTTGTGGGGGGGGGGGTCTCATACTCCCAAGCAGCCTCCAGCATTAAGTCATTCCCTTGGAATCATGAATTCTACATTTCTTTCCTTCTAGGCAGACAAAACGTGGGCAGGCAGCCTCTGGCCAATGCAAACGCAGTGAACTTTTTCTCAAACAAACAGGGTTCCAGCCAGTTTGTTGTGGTTTTGTTCCTCTGAATAACCTGACACAGTCATGAACACCCTGTCAAGCTCATCTGTTTGACACTCAACCCTCAGCCCAGTAAGGAAAGCAGGGTCTGGAAACTTGCAAAGGGCTCACAGCCTCCTGTCAGGTCACCAGTGTCAGGGAGTATGCTTCCTGATGGGTGGCCTTAGGCCTAGAACTTCTAAAATCCCTCCAAGAACAAAAAGGAACAGCTGCATCCTCCTTATACTTTAACATGGCCACAGACACTGTTTTATGTTAGACTCCTAGCACTGTCGGAGTAATAGAAATAGAAGCGGGCAGCTGAGGAAGAGGACTGGACCGCTCACAGGGGTGCCCACCCTGCGTTCTTTATGGAGCATCTGTCCTCTGAAAGCCTCTGAGGGATTCTGTAGGAACACAGCAGGCCCCTGCCCCTGAACTCCTCACTGATCTTTACAACCTCTGCAATCTCTAGGACCCCTGCCTCTCTCAGGAAGTCCCCACTTATCGTCAGATTGAGACAGGAGTCTTCTCTCCTGGCCACGGAATGAAACAACCTCTCAGAAATGAAACTTTATCTAAGATTCCATTTAGAGTAAACCCAGTTAATTCAGCTTCAACAGAGACCATAGGGATGTGTTTTGAAGAAGGAGGAAAGCCATTGCTTTAACTGAGTTCCAACAGAGATATTTCACTTAAGAGTGGGGCCTAGGATGTAACTTTTCTGTGAGTCTCAGGGATTTGTCAAAAATTCAATTTGGATATTTTGAGATTCTTAGGAGGATCTAGTTGGTAACAGGGGGTGGTGACTTGCTTGCCACAGATTAACTGAAGTGGAAAATAAGATTAGTCTAAGTGACCCCATGCCTATTTCTAGAATAGTCCTTAAATGAAATGTCCTTTTCTCATAATGCATTTCATCGTTTCGAGAGGAGTTACTATTGTTGTTGTTTTAACTTTTACTGGAGTATAGTTGCTTTATAATGTTGTGTCAGTTTCTACTGTACAATAAAGTAAATCAGCTCTACATATATCCCCTCTTTTTTGGATTTCCTTCCCATTTAGATCACCATGGAGCACTGAGTAGCATTCCCTATGCTATACTGTAGGTAGATTCTTATTAGTTATCTATTTTATACATAATATTAATAGTGTATATATCACAACACATTTTTATAACATCATTCTTTCAATCTACTAAATAAGGAACAAAACATAAGAATGGCCCTCATTTTAGTCCCTAGCCCTAATTCTGCACGTATTTAGAAGCTACCAGACTTAGTGGCATATAATCCTTAGGTTATCACTGTTTCCATACTGTGCAACAAATATTTGGTGTCCCTACTGAGTACTTGCGGTCACCGTGGAGGATACCAAAGTATGAAACTCAGTTTACTACACAGAATTTCAACCCATATAAAGCCAAGCTGGCCTTTTCTCACCTAGAAGTCAACCTTAGCCTGGAATCTATCAAAGAAATGAGCTCAAAAATAACCAAGAAGCAATTTATATCTATATTGAAATCTATTAAAAAATCCTCCAAAGAGATCCCACTCGTAACACACAGCAAAACCGATTGAAATCATCTTCTTGTCACTTTTATCTACATAAATATATTATTTGGTGTGTGCATTTCTGTGCATTGCACCTGGAAGCTCTCGTCTCCAAAATCTCTCAAAGTCAGACTCCCACAAGATTTCTTCTCTGTCTTGCCTCCCCTGTGTCCACAGGTAACACTTTTCCCTTGTCAGAAGTACTCCAATAATTCCAGTGTAAACCTGGCTGACCTCTCCCACAATCAGTCAGAGATTGGCCCAAGAGCCCACCTGGCAAGACATGAGGAAGGGGAGGCAGGAGGGACTGTAGGCTGCTTCTCCTCAGCAAACCAAGAGGGGAAATGCTGTGAACATTTAAATGATACTCTTGCCCTATTTGGAGGGAATTGTTTAACAAATATTAATTGAATACTTCTTTTATGAGCTACACACTATTCAGTATGAACCTTACTGATAAAGCAGATATGGTCCCTACTCTCAAGCAGCTTAGAGTCTACAGAGGGCAGCAATTCTCAGCAACTGAATAGGATGGGTCCTGCAGCCACCAGCAGGGTATGTCTCTAGTCCAGATGTTCCTGGGTGTAAAGTAGAGCATCCCATATCCAGTGATTATGTCTGAAGCCCTCTTCAAGAAGTCACAAAATTCCCAAAGAGAAGAAGATGGGGAGGGTAAGATATATTTTTCTGTCTCAGCTGAAATCTCCCTCATTTTCTGTCTCTGCTGAATTCTTGTTCTCTGTTCTGTGCCTGGAGGTCAATCCTTTTTCTCCCTGATTCCCTACTCAAGCAACAAGGGAACAAAGCCTGTGATGTGTAGCAAACTTTCACTGAAGTTTTCTAGGTCACCGCCAAAGAGTTACATTCCTGTGTGACACAGCAAATAACTTAAAACAACACATTAGTCACCTCATCTTAAAAGTCCCTTTGGGGACTTTGCTGGTGAGGCAGTAGTTAAGACTTTGCCTTCCAACGCAAGGGGCAAGGGTTTGGTCCCTGGTCATGGAACTAAGATCCCACAAGCCTTGTGGCCCCCAAAATAGCCAAAACATAAAACAGAAGCAATATTGCAGCAAATTCAATAGACGTTTTAAGAAATGGTCCACATCCATGACACAGGGGATTTCACAATGGTCTCCCTGCTCCAGTTAGCACCTTGTCATTGAACGTCTTGCTGCTGCTATGTGTGCGCACACACACATAAACACAGACACACACGTGCGCGCATGCAAAAATTGGCCAAGAAATTCCAAATTCCTTTCACTTTGTTACTCACAGAAATTCAGTTCTCTCCAACCCTTATATCCAAATTCAACTCTAGAACCAACCTTGGATAGCTAAAATTTTCAGCTACTCAGAGTAGAAAAAGAGCTGGTTGTATGTTAAAAGCAAAAAGAACGACATATTTATAGCCTTTTCCCTAATAGGATTAAGCCTTCTTTATTAAGTGACAAAAAAAGAATTATGCCAATGCTGAGAGATATAAAATTTGTCCCTTTCTGTGTAATAAGATTAGACCAATACTCTCTAAGACTCACTAGACTATAAGTTCCAAAAGAGCAAGGATAGTGTTTGTCTTATTCTCTGCTGTATCTAGTATCTAGCTATCTCAACAAATATTTTGAATAATTTACTAATATTCTGTTCAGTACCGACATTCTGTAATTCTTTAATATTTGCAATTCTTTACTCTATTTTTGAAGCTCCCTCGATGCTCAGCAGGTAAAGAATCCACCTGCAAAGCAGGAGACATAAGAGATGGAGGTTCGATCCCAGGTTGGGAAGACCCTCTGAAGGAGGAAAACAGCAACCCACCCCAGCATTCTTGCCTGAAGAATTTCATGGAAAGAGGAGCCTAGTGGGCTACAGTCTAAAAGGTCACAGAATCGGACACAATTGAGCGAAAGCACAAACAACCTATTTTTATTTTTTTTACCATACTTCTCTCACATTTGGAGGACATGTAGAAGAAATGTTTTAGTCAAAAGAATAAAACATTAAATGTATATACTTATTATTGTATCAGAATTACTTCAGCTATGAATAACTGAAGAACCAACTCAAAATAACTTACGTGATAAAGAAATTTATAATTTCACAGCATAAGAAGTTCAAAGATGAGGCTGTCCTAGGGCTAATCAATTTTGCAGCTTTGCAACAATATTGATATTCAGGGCTTTTTTCAGATTTTTACTCTGCCATCCTCAGTGAGGTCCTTAAGACATCTTATAACTGCAAAATGAATATAGCTACATCAAACATCATGCTCCACACAACAAAGCCCTTCTCTGGGTCCTTCATCAGGAACAAAGATAACCTTCCCAGAAACCACTCTGTAGACTTTAGTTCACATTTCACTAGCCAAAACCACATTACCTGCTCAATCCTAAACCAATGCAAGGGAAATAACCACGACTGTGAGAGATTAACCAGGATTCAGTTCTTAGAGGTGGGATACCAGAATCCCAAAAAAAAACAAAATCCCTGAAGAACATGGTCACTACTTGCCTGAACAAAACCAGAGTTCTATTAGAAAGGATAAAGGCAGGAGTGTCTGCTGAGTAGTCAACCAACAGTATATACCATACTTACTATCATTTTTAAAAAGCCATTCTGAATGCAATGAGAATTATTTCAAATGGGAAACAAATTACAATCAAAGGGAATGTTTTTAAGACTGGGTCACAGATTAACTCAAAATTGTCAATGTTGGTGTGTTAATCTCTTTCTCCTACAGACCTCTGATTGTATTTTTAATCCAAGGTTATTGGGAATACTAAAGATAAAAATTGTCAATGTCTTCCTGACAATTATTTAGGATTCCTGTCTTAATTGGGACTTTTCAGAAGGATATTCTGATGCCATGACACAAACAAACAAAAACTATAAGCAATCGATCACACCAAACTCTAGAAAGTTGTTATTTATTTGGAATGCTATATAACCCACCCTCTTAGAAATATTCCATTATCTTGTGGAAGTTTCTCTCCTGGATACCAAGCTAAAACACAGAAGAGCTAGTCATTAACACTAATGACCACAGCAAACCATGATAGACACCAAAGCTATAAGTACAAAGTGTTGGGCCATGTAGTATAGATCCACAGAGAAAGACAACAAAACATTTTCATCTCCATTGCCCTTGATAAATCGAACACTCTTCTAGATGCAAGTGACAAAAATCTGACCTTAGACTATCTTCAGCAAAACAGGAGTTTTATTGACTCATTTGAACATTCTCTGTAACAATCTCCATAGAAAGGAAACTTCTTTCCAATTTAAATTTTTGTATCATCATTTAGGATTTTTTTGAAAGGGCAGAAAGTTTAAAGGCTTCCTGCTTGGTTGCCAAATAACACAGCATGATAAATCTTACAGCACCCAAAATTACCATCAGCAGCAACCCAGTCGCTAACATCTGCTTGTGGAATTCCCTTCACAATCAATCAGGTGTATTGAAAAGGTCTTTGTGATGCAGAAGGGAATAAAAGTCACCTGTGTTTTTCAGTTGACTCTAATTTGTACACAAAATATAATTTGCTACACTGCAGGTCTCTTGCTCAAAGAGATTCAAAACAACAAAAGCAAAAATAATCACTACTATTCTGAGAGTGAGAGAAGTGATAGGAAATCTAGCTGTGATCAGCTGGGAATTACATTAAATCTAAACCATACATAGAAACAAAGATTTTTAGTGGGAGCAAAGACCTAAAAATGTATCACTGTAACCTCTCATTTCATAGATAAAGAAATGAGGTCAATGGCCTTGTAGTTAACATGGCCAGTTGCATGCATAAGTTGATTTTCATTTCTTCTGCAATCTCAATTTGACTATATAAAAGGGATAAACCCACTGGGCAAAAGAGAACAGGAGAGGACATACATAGCAGTCAGGAGACCACAGGGGAGTGGATGAGTGGTGGTCACACTAAGCAGTCAGAGAAATCTGGAAACTGAGTGGCTCCAGAAAGACAATCCAACGGTGAGAAAATCTACTTTTGCCTCTAAACTGCATGGGAGGCATGGGAATTGGTGACACCAGGTACCTCTGAATGGTTGAAGGATAATAATAAAGATGCAGAGAAATGGTTGAAAGTCAGGATAAGGAGCCAGTAAATCTTAGGTCACCTTCCCAGATCTACTTAGCAAAGAGATTGTTCATCCATTTTGGCAAAAAGTGGGAAGGTTTTCATTCTACACCCTGAACTAGAGAAGCTCCATGCTAGGGCAATAGAGGGAGGAAAGGATGAGACACAATGGGGGAATTATACTGAATTAATAATGATGATGGTGACGATAGTTAAAAATAGGTGTGTATGTGTGTGTGTGTGTGCGCACGTGTGCACTAAGTAATGTCCAACTCTTTGCGACTCCATGGATTGTAGCTCACCAGGCTCCTCTGTCCATGGAACTCTCCAGGCAAGAATACTGGACTGGATTGCTATTTAATTTTCATGATGTTTAAAGGGCTTCCCAGGTGGCTCAGTGGTAAAGAATCCACCTGCCAATGTAGGATATGGAAGAGACATGGGTTCGATCCCTGGGTCAGTAAGATCCCCTGGAGGAGGAAATGGCAACCCACTCCAATATTCCTGCCTAAGAAATCTCATGGACAGAGGCATCTGGAGGGCTACAGTCCATGGGGTCCAAAGAGTCAGACACAACTAAGCACACATGCACGTACACATGATGTTTAAAACACTAGACATTTTTATAGACCTTGATTCATCTAATCCTAAAAACTACAGGTCTCCCCGACTTTTCAAAAGTTCAATTTACACCACTTCAATTTTATTAAAGACCTAAATTAGTATCATTTTCACTAACTGAAAGAACCTGAAGAGAATTTTCACTTTTACAAAAAAAGACAAAGTGCAGAAATCCTGTTTATCTGCCTCAAACCACTTGGGGTGAACCACTACAGAGGCAACTGGCACTCTGGGCAGTGAGTATGGCACCACCAAGCTCCTTCCCCCGGTACCACACTCAGCATCTCAGCATCAAGTCAACAAAGCTTTGACTTGTCTGTGAGCCTCTGTGCTTTACCTCCATTTATTTTGTGTGCTCATTAGCAAGATGTTTTCCTGAGGTATTGACAATTGCTTCTTCTCTTTACACTGTTTCAGCTTATGGAAGGTTACATAAGAACACTCTACTTTCGGATAGCAGGGGAAACCTATATTCTATAAAATAGGTATCACTAGGGCCCTCATTTTACAGATGATGAAACAGACTTTAAAGAATTTAAAGAACCACAGAGAAAAGACCTGCCAGATCCAAGTCACCCATCAGCCTGATCCACCAACCACCCAAAGCTTTTATTCAACTCCTTAGAATGTTACAACTGCATAAGAACAGATAGCCAAGGACACCATATATTTGAGGAAAGTCTCTAATGTGGAAAAGAGGAACCAAAGAAAATTGGAAAATGGAATTCAGAAAAATAAAAAAGAAACTAAAATGTCTTCAGAGAAATAGGAAAAAATACTGATCCAAGAAACAAGTACAGAATGTTATTTTTAAAAGAATTTTTTAAATTTAAAATCCTAAATAGAAAAATCAGAAGTTGAAATTAGAAAATACATAAGAAAACTATATATATATATAATCAATCTAGGATTCAAATATTTTATTAATAGGAGTTTTACCAAAAAAAAAATAAAAACAGAGAAAAGGGAGGGGAGAAAATTACCAAAGAAACAATATAAGAAAATTTCTCAGAAATGAAAAAAGTGAAAGGTGTATTGTGTGTTCAACACAATGAACAACAAAAACATCTCTATAGTACACTATTAATTTCAGAATATCAGAGACAAAGAGAAGTTCAAAAAAACTTTGAAGAGGACAAAGAAAACATATACAAAGAATTAGAAATCAGAACAACATTAGATTTCTCAAGAGGAACCCTAGAAGTCAGTAGACTAGGGAGAAATATCTTCATCATTCTTACAGAAAAAGATTTCTAAACGAGCTTTGGCTAACTCTCCAATATATCCTGCTCTACCCTGCCCTACCCAATCTAACTCGCAACCAGCTTCAAATCCAGATGAAATATAGCAAATTCCCAGGGGCCTGTGGACTTGCCTACACTATACTTGTTTGGGGTGGCAGCCACGGCTAACACTATAATCCCACCATAGCTGCTGCCACTATTCCAGGGAATTCAACCTGGACAACTTTTCCATGGCTCTCTCTATGGCAATTTTTATCATTTGTTGCAGACTCAGAATATTCCACCTTTATGATAGGTTTCCAAAATCTGATATGTTGAAGCTAGTAAATCAATTCTATATTTGTTGTCTTTTGGCTTCTGTAACAATTACCACTAATTTAATGGTACATAATAACAAAAGTTTATAATCTCACAGTTCTGTAGGTTGGAAGGCTGGGTAGACCAGACTGATTTCTCTGCTATTAGCCTCAGGGGCTGTAATCAAGGTACAGTCTAACCTGAGCTCAGATGGTGAAGCTCTATACAGTCAGCAAAAAACAAAACTGGGAGCTGACTGTGGCTCAGGTCATGAACTTCTTGTTGCCAAATCCAGACTGAAATTTAAGAAAGTGGAGAAAACCACTAGACCATTCAGGTATGACCTAAATCAAATCCCTTATGACAATACAGTGTAAGTGAGAAATAGATGTAAAGGAGTAGATTTGATAGACAGAGTGCCTGATGAATTATGGATGGAGGTTCGTGACACTGTGCAGGAGACAGCAATCAAGACAATTCTCAAGAAAAAGAAATGCAAAAACACAAAATGGCTGTCTGAGGAGGCCTTACAAAGAGCTGTGAAAAGCAAAGGAGAAAAGGAAAGATATACCCATTTGAATGCAGAGTTTCAGAGAATAGCAAGGAGAGATAAGAAAGTCTTCCTCAGTGATCAATGCAAAGAAATAGAGGAAAACAAAAGAATGCAAAAGACTAGAGATCTCTTTACAAAAACCAGAGACACCAAGGGAACATTTCATGCAAGATGGGCTCAATAAAGGACAGAAATGGTAGGGACCTAACAGAAGCAGAAGATATTAAGTAATGGTTGCAAGAATACACACAAGAACTGTACGAAAAAGATCTTCATGACCAAGATAATCACAATGGAGTGATCACTCACCTAGAGCCAGACATCCTGGAATGTGATATCAAGTGGGTCTTAGGAAGTATCACTATGAACAAAGCTAGTGGAGGTGATGAAATTCCAGTTGAGCTATTTCAAATCCTAAAAGATGATGCTGTGAAAGTGCTGCACTCAATATGTTAGCAAATTTGGAAAACTCAGCAGTAGTCACAGGACTGGAAAAGATCAGTTTTCATTCTAAACCCAAAGAAAGGCAATGCCAAAGAATGCTCAAGCTACCACACAATTGCACTCATCTCACACGCTAGTAAAGTAATGCTTAAAATTCTCTGACCCAGGCTTCATCAATACATGAATCGTGAACTTCCAGATGTTTAAGCTGGTTTTAGAAAAGGCAGAGGAACCAGAGATCAAATTGCCAACATCTGCTGGATCATTGAAAAAGCAAGAGAGTTCCAGAAAACCATCTATTTCTGCTTTATTGACTATGACAAAGCCTTTGACTGTGTGGAACACAGTAAACTGTGGGAAATTCTGAAAGAGATAGGATTACCAGACCACTTGACCTGCCTCTTGAGAAATTTGTATGCAGGTCAGGAAACAACAGTTAGAACTAGACATGGAACAACAGACTGAGTCCAAATAGGAAAAGGAGTACGTCAAGGCTGTATATTGTCACCCTGCTTATTTAACTTATACACAGAGTACATCACGAGAAACACTGGGCTGGAAAAAGCACAAGCTGGAGTCAAGACTGCCGGGAGAAATATCAATAACCTCAGATATGCAGATGACACCACCCTTATGGCAGAAAGTGAGGAAGAACTAAAGAGCCTCTTAAAGAAAGTGAAAGAGAAAAGTGAAAAAGTTGGCTTTAAGCTCAAAATTCAGAAAACTAAGATCATGGCATCTGACCCCATCACTTCATGGGAAATAGATGGGGAAACAATGGAAACAGTGGCTGACTTTATTTTTCTGGACTCCAAAATCACTACAGATGATGATTGCAGCCTTGAAATTAAGACGCTTACTCCTTGGAAGGAAAGTTATGACCAACCTAGACAGCATATTAAAAAGCAGAGACATTACTTTACCAACAGAGGTCCATCTAGTCAAGGCTATGGTTTTTCCAGTGGTCATGTATGGATGTGAGAGTTGGACAGTGAAGAAAGCTGAACGCCAAAGATTTGATGCTTTTGAACTGTGGTGTTGGAGAAGACTCTTGAGAGTCCCTTGGACTGCAAGGAGATCCAACCAGTCCAGTCTAAAGGAGATCAGTCCTGGGTGTTCATTGGTAGGACTCATGTTGAAGCTGAAACATCAGTACTTTGGCCACCTCATGCGAAGAGCTGACTCATTGGAAAAGACCCTGATGCTGGGAAAGACTGAGGGCAGAAGAAGAAGAGGACCACAGAGGATGAGTTGGTTGGATGGCATCACCAACTCAATGGCCATGGGTTTGGGTGGACTCCAGGAGTTGGTGATGGACAGGGAGGCCTGGCGTGCTGTGGTTCATGGGGTCGCAAAGACTCGGACACGACTGACCAACTGAACTGACTAACTGACTGAGCTCTTCTCTGGTGGCTCTGAGGGAGAAGCTGCTCCCAGACACATTCCGTTGTTGGTAGAATTCAGTTCCTTGTGCAGGTAGTGTCAAGGTTTTTCTTATAAACTGTCAGCCAGAAACCTCTCTCAGTTCCTGAAGGTCTCCCTTCATTTTGTGCACATAGCCTGCTACATCTCAAGGCCCTCTACATCTCAAGGCCTGAAATGGCACATCAAGTCCTTATTACACTCAAAATGTCATTGGCTTCTCCTGCTGCATCTCCAGCCCAAGAAAGTTCTCTACTTTTAAGAGATCTTGTGATTAGATTGGGCCCATCCAGATAGTCCAGGATGAACAACCTTTTTTTTTATTTTCTTTATTGTGTTGGTTTTGCCATACATTGACATGAAACCGCCATGGGTTTACATATGCTTCCCCTCCAGAACCCCCCTCCCTCCTCCCTCCCGATTCCCTCCCCCTGGGTCATCTCGGTGCACCAGCCCCAAGCATCAGCCCTGGGCTGGCGATTGATTTCACATATGATAATTAACATGTTTCAATGCCATTCTCCCATAACGTCCCACCCTTGCCCTCTTCCACAGAGTCCACTAGTCTGTTCTATACATTGAACAACTATTTTAAGGTCTGTAACATTAAATACATCTGCAAAATCCCTTTTGCCATGTTATGTGACATATTCACAGGATCCTAGGATTGAAACCAACGGATCTTGGAGGAACCATTCTGCCTACCGCAGTTTCTACAGAAAATAAACTCAGTTTAGTATGTGGGTGTCCATGCTAAGTCACTTCAGTTGTGTCCGACTCTGCGACCCTATGGACTATAGCCTATCAGGCTCCTCTATCCATGGGATTCTCCAGGCAAGCATACTGGAGTGGGTTGCCATTTCCTTCTCTAGGGGATCTTCCCCACCCAGGGATTGAATCCACATCTTTTGTCTCTCACATTGGCTAGCACGTTCTTTACCACTACCACCACCTGGGAAACCCCACTTTATTATGGTAACAGATAAATCTATTTTCGTCCCTGACCCTTCATTGGAATAGGAATATTTGTACTTTCATATGTATCTGATTGCACCTGCAATTACTAATACAAGAAAATTTGAGTGCTTACTATGTAAAAACATTGTGGTAAGCCTTGGGAATTAAAAAGTGATTAAACACAGAGTCCACTCTCAAGATGAGTTAGAAAATAATCCTCCTTAGAAATGCGGGGGGTACTTTATCAGAGATGACCCACCTGTCACCTGATAAGACTCAGATCAGAAACTAAGCCATCCAGATCCAGTAAGAAAGTCCAGTACTTATTTCACTGCGATGTACCATCTCTATTTCACAAGTTTTCTGTTCAATTTATTTAGCTCTTTGCCTCATTTTTATAATGCATGTGATACAATTATGGATTTATGGAACACCCGAAAGACACCAATTGATTTTTACTTTTTGCCTTTGAGCTTACTGCACAAGATGGGAGCAAAATTGTACCCATACTCAGACATTATTGCTTTGTTGATTTTCACGTTTCCCAAAATGAATAATTTTTTGTTGTTCTACCACAGCCATTAAAAGAAACAGAAGATCTGATCTGTGGAAACATTGTGATTGTCACACCGAAGCCTCCTGGAGGACATGCGGGCTATTGATATTCTCTCCTCAAACTGAAAACGGTCTCTGGAGATCCATGAGAAACACGGAATAACAACAAAGACTGGAAAACAAATTGATGGAATCAGAGATGGCTGCAGACCCGTGAATAGCTTTTCACGCTGTTGCCATTTCAGTTTGAATTATACTTCAGTTTTGCAAATTGACGGAAAAAAAATTAGTTTTATTTCAGTGTGTTTAACTTTTCAGTTAAAGACCAAAGAGCAGGTTTCTACACTCAAAATGGTTCCTTTGTTAAAAATCACAAAGTTCCTTTCCCCAAAAAAGAGGCCCATTCATTACATTGCAATGGTAGGAGCAAACTCAAAGGAGAATGTGTGACTGTACGAAGGTTTTAATATTTTCATAAAGATCCTCTCTTTGGCTCCTCAAGCATTTGCCTTTCATTTTGTTTTATTGAATTAGGCTGCAAAGCACTTGAGCGTGAAGCTCTTTGTCATCTCTAACCAGGCTTACACTGATTCCACGTATCCATATGTCTCGTCTTGGTATATTAATCTATACATCTATTCCACTGAAAAATAGAACTCTCTAATTTATTATGTAAAAGGATAAGCCACTTCCATAGCCCATTTGCATGCAGGTATGCTAAGAAGCAAATTTGTTTCCTCAGACTAAGAGCTGACTCCTTTAGTGGCATTAAACCAAGGGGAAAATGAAATTATACTGTGATTTTTATAGTGGATTATGCTACAACCATGACAAAAGCAGGCTGAAATCTTGGCTTTATATTTCTTTAAATATAAGCAAATTTTAGCACAAAGAACTCTAAACCAATATACACAAAACTCTTCACACAGACACACACACATACACACAACCTCAAAAATGCAAATCACACTATTAATTCATCACCTGCCACTCCTTTGGGTCACTTTATCCCTAGCGCAAGCAGAGGATTTCCTGGTATGGTAAAGGGCTTTATGAAAATGACCCAAAAAATGTGTTTTCCTCATAAATATTACTCTCACAAATATTAATAAGGGAAATGTATAAAATGAGCAATAAAGCAATCAAGAATTTCAGAGTCTGAAGAGACCTTAGTTACTGTTTATAAGAGAGAAGCAAGATAATAATTAATATTTTCTGAAGGCCCTCTCCTTAATCACAGAAAGTTTTTAGATGCATTTATAAGCTTCTCTTTCACCTTATTCTGATTCAGAAGCATCTTTTCTAAGAAGAATGTGTACCTGGTTTGTCTATTCTACAAAATCTATTGAGTCCCTCCTCTGTGCCAGGCACTATTCTGGGTGCTGGTGTATAGTAATGAGCCAGTCAGATGAGTTCCCTGTTGTTGTGGAAAATGAACAGCAAACAGATGAATATATTAACATTAGAAAACTTCAAAAGCAGTGAAAGCTTTGAAGAAAATTCAATATGACAATGTTAAGCCAGTGGCTAATGGAGCAACAGCAGATGTGGGTATCAGTAGAGACCAAAGCTGAGATCTAAATGACAAGAGTCAATCACATAGAATCTGGGTAAGAGTCATCCAGGTGGGGGCAACAACAAGTGCCAAGGCCTGAGCTGGAAATGAGATCCAAGGCTGGGTCACTCCAGCTGGAACAGGAAGACAATCCACCCTCCATTCACTGAGCCTCTGTTCAGTAGGGCCTAGGAATATAGAGGCAAAAACTTCCATTTCTGTTCTCAAAAGGCTCAGTCTAGTGGAAAAGACAGACAAAAAACTTGAACATAATGCAGTAAGTACTATGATGGCAGTATGCACATGGGATATGGGACATAAGAGGACAGATCAGGTAGGTCATGGAACCAGTCGTAAATTAGGTGCCAGCCAATGTAGGATTTTCATACTGGATTAACCATTAATTAACATACACCTTGGCAGGTGAAAGTTACTCATATTTTCATGCACTCAGTATATCAGTCAACAAATACTGAGTATAATACTCCAGGACTACCTTAGGTGTGAAAGTAAAAGTGTTAGACACTCAGTTGGGTCCAACTCTTTGCAACCCCATAGGCTGTAGCCCTCCATGGGATTCTCCAGGCAAGAAAAGTAGATAGCCTTCTCGAGGATATCTTCCTGACTTAGGGATCAAACCTGGTCTCCTACATTACAGGCAGATTCTTTACCATCTGAGCCATGAGGGAAGCCCATATTAGGTATACAGGACTCTACATCAGCTAGGGTGCCTTCTGTTGCTAAGAATAGAAACTTGTGTGTGTTAGTCACTCAATCGTGTCTGACTCTTTGCAATCCCATGGACTATAGCCCACCAGGCTCCTCTGTCCATGCAATTCTCCAGGCAAGAATACTGGAGTGGGTTGCCATTTCCTACTCCAGAGGATCTTCCTGACCCAGGAATCAAACCTGAGTCTCCTGTATTGCAAGCAGATTCTTTACCATCTGAGCTGAAAGTCAACTCAGAAATCTCAAAACAGAGACTTCCCTGATGGCTCAGTGGTAAAGAATTTTCCTGCCATTGTAGGAGACACAGGTTTGAATTCTGATCCTGGAAGATCCCACATGCCGAGGAGCAACTAAACCCATGGGCCACAGCTATTGAGCTTCTGCTCTAGAGCCCAAGAGCTGCAACTACTGAGCCCATGTGCTCTAGAGCCCGTGCTCCACAACAAGTGAGGCCACCACAGTGAGAAGCCCACATACAACTAGAGTAGCTCTGGTGTCTGGAAGTAGAGGAAAAACCTACACAGCAGTGAAGATGAGGACAGCCAAAAATGAATAAAATTATGTTTTCTTAAATATCAAAATGACTTAAACAAAAGAGGAACTTTTTTGATTTGCCTAACTGACAAGTCCAGGAGTTTGACTTCAAGTACAGGCTAGTCCAAATGTTCAAACAATAAAGCTAAGTCCATCCAACTTCAGAAGTACAAAACTGTAGACCTTAAATTATAGATAACTTACATTTTGGACATCATTAAAATTTTCCTGCTGTTAGCAATGGTGTCCTGTCTTTCAGTTTGATATCTTTAATTAGCCCTATATCTTAAAGACGCTGTGCCCAACCAACATTTGGCATTTGATGTTCCTATGGGTCTTTGTTGCTGACACCAATGTTGCCATCTCTATGTCTGGTTTGTAGTCAAACACATATATGTCCCTACTTGCTTTTCTTTTTAATGGAAATTTGATGAGGAAAGTTCTCAGATTTTCTAAAACATTCATCATAAAATAACTCTCTGTCCCAGAATCGTGCTCAAAAACTTTAAGTCACTTTGAGATAGGTTGGCTGGAGTATGAGTTTTGTTCATACATATATTTGTTGAATATAAAAATCAATAACATCACCACTCTGTAGATTTATCTAATATAATAATCAATACCAATACCTTTCCTGATATTTACTTAATGTAATATCAATAACAATACTGTTTGTTTATTTGATGACATTGATCAAGGAAGAAGACCAAATCTATGTGCTTTACACACCCTATGTACATTCAGACTGGGCCACTCACTGCTGACGTCTCCCTTCTACTTCGTCCCCTCCAGACCTAAAGAGACAACATCCTTCTTCTTTTGGCTATGGAAGGCACTGGGCAATAAATTATATTTTTGTGAGGCAGTCAGCATTGATGGATCCCCTCTCTACATTATTCTGGTAATGTGAAGGAAACAAAGAAATAGAACATGATTTACCCCTATATTTGTTAGTTTAATACTAGCTGCTGCAAAAGATAAATCCCAAGATACAAGTAGCTTAATATAGATAAACTGGTAAGTTAGTTGCTTACCATCTGACAGTATAGTGTGGCTATTTCTGGTTGCTCAAATGTTTCCATATAATACTTTGGGGACCTATGCTTCTTCCATATTACCTTTTCCTAGAATCCTACAATCCTGTGCATTCAGATGACATACATGGAAAGAACATGGAAGACCAAGTGTACAATGTTTTAATAAGTCAGATCTGGAAGTAGTTCTCATCACTTCTTCCTAGATCCCTTTGTCCTGATCTCAGTCTGCATATAACTACAAGGCAAGCTGAGAACACAATCTGGCAACATGAACAAAAGAAGGAAATTTGTTAAATAGCCAATCTCTGCCACCATCCCATCCTTAAGTTGCCGATAATTCAAAGAGGAAGACAAGATGAGACAAATGAAGTATTACACATCTGTAAAAAAAAGGGAGAAATATTAGAGACTGTAATAGTCAGAATATTAGAGACTTTAATTTCTAAGGAGAAACTTCAAAAATGAGTAGAATTTGAGGATAAATCTGAATAGCCATCCCAACAAATAGAACAATACAGTATAAGTAAAATCAGAAGCAGAGACAGGCATGCATCCAGCAGAGGAATATAAAGGACTGATCTGGCAACTGTACAGAGTCTATGCCAGAAGGTAGAAAACAACATACCTGGCTAAGGAGACTTGTATGAAACCTTGACTAGGACCACTGATTGTGCCACCTTAAACACACATTTGCACTGCATTATGTGTGTGCACTGCATCAGAATTCCTATCATATAGCCAAAGAGCCCAGTGTTCTTTACTCTCTTTTTCTGAGTAATCTCTAAATCTCAGCTGACATTTCAAGTTTGAGTAGAAAATGTTGATATTACCTAGAGGGTGTGTGTGCATTAAATTGCTTCAGTCGTGTCTGACTCTTTGCAATCCTACAGACTGTAGCCCGCCAGGGTCCTCTGTCCATGGGGATTCTCCAGGTGAGAATACTGGAGTGGACTGTAGTCAAGGGGATCTTCCCCACCCAGAAACTGAATGCATTTCTCCTGAGGCTCCTGCATGGCAGGCAAATTCTTTACTGCTGAGCCACCAAGGAAACCCAGCTACCCCTCACTAATTTTGAGTTTCTCAAAGAACAAAGGAAAAACAAATAGCAAATTCTAAGAGATAATGATTAACCTAAATAACCATCTCACTTGTGAATTAAACTACCAGTCTTTGTAATACAACAAAGTTAAGAAGTCGTTAAGAATGAGATGCTCCAGTTGAGGACACATAGGAGTACATAATTAAATTCTTAACCATGGACACAGAGTTACAGCAAAATTAAAGTAGAAATTAGTTCCCTCTTTGGATTAACCATTAAATACCCACAGAATTAGGGGGACCATGTCTTTAATCAAATACTTCCTACAAAAGAGGAAGCTTCTAAAGGTTAATTCATATGTGGTCCCAATAGAAGTCCTTATGGACATGTGTTTTTTAATCTTTTAGGGAGACTCTCTGGATGCCAGGGAACACACCTCTGCCTCAACTCATTTTGATGCTTGCTCCAATATTTCAATGTGCACCAACACTCACCTTGCTAAACTGAAAACTGTATCTTCAACTCCATCATGCTTTGTACTCCATGATATAGCACACAAATTAGGACTGTCCTGTCCTCTTGTGGAAATTTTAGGGCAGTGGTGATTTATCTTTGAAGAATTTTGAATTTTGAAAACCCAAAGGAAGCTATGACTCATGTCTGCTCCCCAGAAAAATTCACATAAGTGTAGAAGGGATTTTAATTTTATGTGAAGGAGGCATTCCAAAGAACCTCTTATAATTTTAAGACCCCGTTTTTTGCAATAATTTCCCATAGAAATGCCATAGACTTCTATGGGGCAGGACATCACGCTTGTGAAGCCTGTTTCCTATAACAACTCAAGTTTCCCCATTTTACAGATGAGAAAAATGATGCACAGAGATATTAGGCAATTTATCATCTCCCACCTCCAGGAAGTAGCAGAGGAGGAGGAAGTCACCAAGCAGTCTACCTCCAAAGACCTTGTTCATACATATAACCACAGTGAGATATTGTCCCCACTTGTCTGTTCTAATAATATATTCTTTTTATTTTTAAAAGAATAGAAATTGTTCTATCCATATTTCTGATGGAAACAGAAACCCTAAAGGGGTTGGGTATTGCACATTACTAGTGCTCCATCTCATGCCCATGCATTTTGGTCAGATTATCAATGAGGGATACCTTCACACAGATGAATTCCTTACTTTCAAAAAGTCACGCATATGTGGTACCAAATGCAGTGCCTCCTCTTTCCTAAGCTCAAGCCAGGCCACTTTATTTCTTCTAAAGCTAATTACTGAACCATCTATAATGGAGTTCCCATATTTCTTTATTTTTACTCTCCCTGACTTGCAGGCTATCTATCAAGATAAAGCCCTCCTGGACCTAGTATCATTTTACATTCTCCAGACACCATCTCAGGAATAGCAGTATTCTTCTCTTAATTTGCCTCAGCTCTGGAGTCTTTAAGGTTTGCAGTTAGACATACCACTGGTCAGGGAAAGACTATAATAAAAACTCCTTCAGTCCAAGTTAATAAAATCTTCTTTTAGTTTTCAATTTAAATCTCATCTTGGCTTTATCTGAGGCTAAAACTCAGGGTCATATCTAACTGAATTTTGAGACTTAAATATTTTCATTGATTTACTTATTTTATGTAATCTTAAGCAATCTAATGCCTCATACTTGATTAGGCCAACTGTGTTACAATTTGCAATAAACTCAAACATTATTTAGCACTTTTTAAATTTAATCCAAATGCGTATGTTCTAATTATTAATTTTATGAGGAGTTCCCTCCCACCACCTCTCTCAAAAAGGCATTATGGCTGGTAGGGGCCTTTATATAAATCCAGACTGGATATCTAGCTTTAACTACAAGTGGAGGCTTAAGATCATTTTCTTTCCACATTATCTCTGTTAGTACTTCTCAATCTTCTCCAAGCAAACACATGTTATAAGTAAAAACACTATTCTCACTATTTTGTTGTTGTCCAATTGCTAATTCATGTCTGACTCTGCGACTCCGTGGACTGAGCATGCCAGGCTTCCCTGTCCTTCACTATCTCCCAAGTTTGTTCTAACTCATGTCCATTGAGTTAGTGATGCCATCCAACCATCTCATCCTCTGTCACTCCCTTCTCTTCTTGCCTTCAATCTCTCCCAGCATCAGGGTCTTTTCCAATGAGTTGGCTCTTCCTATCAGGTTGCCAAAGTAATGGAACTTCAGCGTCAGCATCTGTACTTTCAATGAATATTCAAGGTTGATTCCTTTAGGAAATTTAGTTCAACATAAGTCAGTCAGTTCAGTCGCTCAGTCGTGTCTGACTCTTTGCGACCCCATGAATTGCAGCACGCCAGGCCTCCCTGTCCATCACCAACTCCCAGAGTCCACCTAAACCGTGTCTATCGAGTCAGTGATGCCATCCAGCCATCTCATCCTCTGTCATCCCCTTCTCCTCCTGCCCCCAATCCTTCCCAGCATTAGGATCTTTTCCAATAAGTCAACTCTTCACATCAGGTGGCCAAAGTACTGGAGTTTCAGCTTCAACATCAGTCCTTCCAATGAACACCCAGGATTGATCTCCTTTAGAATGGACTGGTTGGATCTCCTTGCAGTCCAAGGGACTCACAAGAGTCTTCTCCAACACTAGAGTTCAAAAACATCAATTCTTCAGCACTCAGCTTTCTTTATAGTCCAACTCTCACATCCATACATGACCACTGGAAAAACCATAGCCTTGACTAGGCGGACCTTTGTGGGCAAAGTAATGTCTTTGCTTTTCAATATGCTATCTAGGTTGGTCATAACTTTCCTTCCAAGGAGTAAGCGTCTTTTAATTTCATGGCTGCAATCACCATCTGCAGTGATTTTGGAGCCGAAGAAAATAAAGTCTGACACTGTTTCCCCATCTATTTCCCATGAAGTGATAGGACCAGATGCCATGATCTTGGTTTTCTGAATGTTGAGCTTTAAGCCAACTTTTTCACTCTCCTCTTTCACTTTCATCAAGAGGCTTTTTAGTTCCTCTTCACTTTCTGCCATAGGTTGGTGTCATCTGCATATCTGAGGTTATTGATATTTATCCTGGCAATCTTGACTCCAGCTTGGGCTTCTTCCAGCCCAGAGCTTCTCATGATGTACTCTGCATATAAGTTAAATAAGCAGGGCAATAATATACAGCCTTGACATAAAGACCATGTCAAATTTCTATCAGTTTGCACTCAAGCTATTCCAAATAAACATGGATATCTAGTAAAAAAAAAGAAAGAAAGAAATATTGTTTTGTTATGCATGTTGCAAATGGAACTATAATATATTGATGGATTCCTAAACAAGTTCTATCACCTTCCAGATAGAAAATTTCGTGTTCCCATTGGTGTCAAAGACTGTCAAAGCAACTCTATGGCTTAATTCCATATTTTTCCTACCTATAGTATTGAGTGTGGGACCTGAACTTAGAAATTATTTAAGTGGTATAAAAATTTGTAGTCAAGAAATTGACCTATAAACTAGTCTAGAACCACTGAAAAACACAGGCCCCTAACAAAGATGGGGTAAAATACCCCATATAGGTGCCTCAACTCAAAGCTCAAATAAGACTTCCCTAAGAGACAACTCCAACTGAAGATAAACTTCATAACCCAAAATTGTGAAACACATGGACACTCACAGCCCTTAGAGAGAAAGCAAACAAAATAAATGGGGGAATTTACAGCTGGAAGAATTCAGGCAATAGAATAATCTAATATTAAGTCTTTTTTTTTAATGACACATTATTTAATATTCCCACCATGGTCTGAGCATCAACCAAAAAACACATTAATAAAATTAAGTCTTTAAAAATTAAGTATGTTAATAATGTTCTATAAGGTAAAGGAAGGAAAAAAGTATCAACAAGGCAAAGTCAAAATGCTTTTAAAAAGAACAGGCAGATTAAGAAAGGAAAAAAATTTTCTAGAAATGAAAACCATAGTCATTGAAATAGTCAATTGATGGCTTAAACAAAAGACTAGACATAACTGAAAAATATATTAGTGAGCTGGAAGGCAAAGAACTAAGGCACCCAGAACGTGAAAAAAATTTAAGGTACATAAAAGAGAGAAGAAGTTTTAGTATACATATTATAGGGGTTTCAGAAAAAAGTAAAAGGTTATGGGAAAGACACAACACTGAAAGGGATAATAGTGAAGATGTTTCTAGGAAAGAAAAAAGGCATGAGTCACTAGATTTTAAAGAACATAGTGAGTTCTTGGCAGAATTTTTTTTTTTTTGGCCATGCTGTGCAGCTTGTGAGATTTTAGTTCCCCAACCAGAGACTGAACCAGGGCCCTTGGCTGTGACAGTGCAGAGTCCTAACCACTGTACCATACCACCAGGAAATTTCCTTTGCAAAATTTCTTTAAAATCACAAATCATAGTGAAACTTTAGAGAATCTAAAATAGAGATAATAAAGCTAGCTGGAAGAAATGACGGTTTACCTGCAAATAAACAACAATCAGATTGACAACAGGCTTGTCATCCACGAAAACAGGTTCCAGAAATCAAAGGAGAAACATACTCAGTGTTCTGAGTAAAATAACTGTCAACCTTGAATCATCTGCCCAGTGAAACTAACGTTCAAAAGAGTGAGAGTAAAATAAAGGCATTTTCAGACATACAAAGAATAAAGGAGTTCGCTACTTTTAGACCACTCTGCCCCTCACTCAAAGAACCACTAAAAACAAAACCTGGGCAAAAAGCAAAGAAAGAATTACAACAGAATATAAGAAACAATAGTTTAAAAAAATAACTTGGTTTTCATTTGCATATCTAAATAAATATAGACTATAAAATAATAATAAAGTAACTAATTTGAGGGATGATCTAAAACCACAGTGGAGCTAAAATATGAGACTAACAATAATAATGGAAGATAGGATGGGTTCAGAGGAAGACTAAAACATTCTAAGGTTCTTGTTTGTTTGTTTGTTTTTTCAGGAAAATGAAGGGGGAAAATTAACCAAATTGCACAAGAGAGAAAGGATTATGCCATAGTTGTGTTTGGGTTATGAGTGGGGAAAAGATAATTAAGATTTTCTTTTCATAAAGTTTCAAACAATAAGATTTCATCATCCTCAAATGAGATTAATATAAATCACTTTAAAGGTGTTTTTCAAATACTCTTTCCTTTCATCAAAAGTAACTACCATTTTTCTAGAAATTCAAAGACAATGACTTTGATTCAAAACTGAGAAAAGTAACCTGTTTGTGACCCGGTTCATGCAGAATTAATTTTGATATTCAGTTTCCAAGATTAATATTTGTTTCTTTGAGTTTCTATGAGCTCTAAAATCCCCATCAAAGTAGATAAATTATCTCTGTAATTCCACATACTTTCCAAATTAAAAATAAAAATATTTTCCACGAGAACTCAAAGTCTGAAAAGCTCCTCAGAAATAGTATCTTTTATATCTCCTAAAAAAAATTATGAAGTATCCCTTTCATTCTTCCTGGAAGAAAAATCCATAGACAATTGATGTTAACTATAATTTATGAATAAATAATTATCAGGCTCCGTGTTGCCTTTTCACCAAGGAATCAACCTGGAAAGTCAACTGCAGAGTCTACATTCATTTGAGGGAAAAAAAGGTCCATCTATAAAATGATATTTTAAGGATTTACTGCACTAACTAGCCACTGTCACCTCAAAGAATCATTTTTACTTGAACACAAGTGCTAAAAACTTAACTTTGCTTTTTTTAGTGCTTTTGAGAGACTAAATTGCAACTCACAAAGACAGTTATTAAGGTCTGAATGGAAAATTACTTAGATTAAATATCATGTTCACATTCAAGAATCATTGTAATTGGTCCATTAAACAGAAGCATTGTAATAGAGTCTATATTTTTATTTGCTCCATTACTTAAAACTAAATAGCAGTTATTATGTATATTACAGTGGTTAAAAATTCTACCATTTACATTTTTGATGTTGAAATTTAGCTTTGTATAAACTGGCAATTTCTTCTATTTGTTTATTAAACAATAGATGATAAGTTAGCTGAATTCTCTGCCTTTAAATCAAGTTTTTTAAAATAAAGAATACAATCAAAAAGGTATTTATATAAGTCAAAATATAATGGTTATTAGTAATAACAAACATGTCCAAAATCTCAACAAAAACAAGGGTTTATTTATTCTTTGTACTATATATCCATTGCTGGTTGGCCATGGATCTGCTCCATGTCAGCTTCACTGTAGGACCTGAAAACTCCCTGAGGCAAGATAGATCTTCATAGTGGAGAGGAAAAAAAAAAAAAAAAGATAAGGCAAACTGTGAGATGGTTACAGAAGCTTCTATTAGGAGTGCCTCACATCACCTCCACTCTTATTTTATGGGCCAGAGCAAGTCACATGACCAAGCCTCCCTTAACAAGAAAAAACTGTGTAATCCTCCCAAAGGATGACACCACAGGAGGGTCATCAAAATATATGGTTGGCAGTCATACAATACATCACAGTGACCATGCCAATATTTTCTATAAAACTGAGGAATCACTTCAATATACTATTTGCTTTCCAAGGCAAAGTTGGTCCTGTTTCTTTACTGAAGAGAAAAAGTGACTCTTACTTAAGAAAATTCCAAATTAATTAAACATATTGACTTGAACCTGAAAAACAATTTGGGTACAAGATTACAGAATTAAATTGTCTTCTGACTTTCAACAGGAGTAAGGGCACATAGAATGTCCACTGTAACAGGAAGCCTTAGACAATGCGATCATTTACGGAAAGAAATTTTTCATAGACATCTTCTATGGGCATTTCACCAGAAGAAGCTTACATTTCAATTTCATTTCATATAAGGGATGAAAAATATGCTTAAGAAGCAGAAGCTAAAATTTGAAGTTTAAACTAATTTTGACAATTTAACACTGCCAAAATCAAATGCCACCTCAGGCACCCTTATGATTTGTACTTCAAAAATCTTAAGAAGTTTTAAACAGCTGAGTGTATTCATTTTAAGTCTTAAAAATGTTTGGTGTTATGGAAAGTATTAAGAAATTTTCAACCTAGAGAGCAAATTGTCAGTATCTAAGACTGAACTTTTTTGCTTTTATTCAAGGAAGTAAATTTTATCACAGCAGTTACTTGATATGATTATTAGAACAAAGTCACAAATTAGAAGTCACATGAAGCCATATTCTTGGTTTATTTAAATGTCAATAATACTTTGAGGGCTTCCCTGGTGGCTCAGATGGTAAAGAATTTGCCTGCAATGTGGGAGACTTAGGTTCGATCCCTGGGTCGGGAAGATACCCTGGAGGAGGGCATGGCAACTGACCCCAGTATACTTGCCTGGAGAATCCCCATGGACAGAGGACCCTGGCAGGCTACAGTCTATGGGTTCGAAAAGAGTCAGACATGAATGAGCAACTAAGCACACAGCACACACAAGTAGCTCCATATGTTTGCTGACCATTGAGATCCCATCTCTTTTACGATCACAAGCCAAACCCAAAATTATATCAACATGAACCCAGGAGAGCTTCCTAATGTTTGGATTTAGGAGAATATATAAAAACTTTTAACTATAATCACAGTAAAGATCAGTAATTAAAATAAGTTCAAATGTGGCACCCTCAAGGCCACTCACACAAGAAACATTAACAAGCAATTCTATTCATTCCTCTAAGAAATTTAACATCTGCCACATCAACTTTTCCCAGAGAATACCCTATAAATTGGTAGTTCTGTAGAATTTAATTGACAGTTATGTGACATTCTATTATCAAAAAAGTTTGGGAAACACTGAGTTAAACAAAAATAGAATGTTTGTTTATTGAAAAGTTCTCACAGCTATTAAAAGACCAATATACACTAAGAATCTCCAAGAAAGAAGGGTAGCATAGAGCACTTCCCAAAATTATTTGACCACTAAATCCCTTTTTATTTTTTTGAAGACATTAACAGTAAGGCCAACTGTTCCACAGGATATACTTCAAAATGTTCTGAATTAAGAGGAAGAAGAGGATGAAATGAATGGAGAGAGTAGCATGGAAGCATATACACTACCATGTGTAAAATAGACAACCAATGGAAATTTGCTGTATGACTCGGAGAACTCAAATCAGGGCTTTGTAACAACCTAGAGGGGTGGGAAAGGGTGGAAGGTAGGAGGAAGGTTCCAGAGGGAGGGGACATCTGTATATCTATGGCTAATTCATGTTGCTGTATGGCAGAAATCAAACTAATATTGTAAAGCAATCATCAATCAATTAAAAATAAATAAATATAATTTTTTAAGTTATGAATTAGACTCTTTTAGATGATGTCTACATTAGACTATTATTGTAAATATTATGTAAAGCTTTAGTCACATCTGTTCAAAATTATTAAATCACTCTATTTAGTCAAAAAATGACTAATTAGACAGTAATGGCCATTACACAGCTGAATCAACCATAACACTGCAGATTTCCTTTCTTCCGTCATCTTAAGACCAGATTTAAAGAACTTTTGACAATGTGATCAATTGCTTCATTATCAGGAATTTATGAATAAAAAGGAAAGGGAGAAGAACAAATTAATCAGTGAATGTTTCCATTCTCTATATATCATATTTTACCATCCTATCATATAGAACCAGCCAAAGTAAACCCAGTCTCAGGAATCCCTTCAATGACATGGAAACAACATAAATAAATGACAGGGAGCAGTAGTTTTCCCAGAAAATCAATCTGGCTGGAATAGGAGTTGCTCACATTTTTGAGAGGGAGCCTGTCTTGATTTTCCTTCAAGGATCAAAGAAGCAAACAGGATTGAGGTGCTGACAGTGAAAAACATAAGAACCAAGCACCAGCAGCCCTCTTTGTTCAGGCTGAGAGAAGGAACTGATGTCAGCTGACTCATCTTCTTTACCAATGGAAGGTACAGCATAAAAGGAACAGTGATGGCACACCAGTTGTCTCCTGTTAACGATATTATGAAATTATCAAGGCCTGTTGGTCACCAAGCCCAAATACTTTCTCAATGAAGCCTACCCTGACCACTCCATTAATACTGCAAGCTGCCCCTGACCTCCATCAACCCCACCCTGTCCCTGGAACTCCCACTAACCTTGTCCTACATTTTTTCTATAATTTTTATCATAATCCAACACATTTAATTTGCATATTTATGAAGCTTAAGAATTATTGTCTGTTTTCCCCACCAATTTAAGCTATACAATGACTGCACAAATACTTTTTGATTCAATGAAGTTAATTAGAAAAAGAAGTTCTGAAAATTTTGGTCCTAGGACATTTCCCTTATAGGACTTCCAAAGACGTTCATTCCAACAGTGCCTGTCTCTGTCTGCACACTCCCTCAGGAGGGAAAAGAAGATAGGGGAGACAGCTAGAATTCCACCCACCGATAGCCCACTTGCCAGTGCTGAGGCCTTTGTTTGCTACTACTTTCACCATCCTGTTACTTACCCTCTTTAATTGAAAGGGATTATAAAGACAAGAGGGCTTTCCTGGCAGCTCAGATGGTAAAGAATCTGCCTGCAAAGCAAGAGAGCCGGATTTTATCCCTGGGCCAGGAAGATCCCCTGGAGAAGGAAATCGCAACCCACTCCAGTGTTTTTGCCTCGAGAATTCCATGGACAGAGGAGCCTGGCTGGTTACAGACCATGGGTCACAAAGAGTTGGACACGACTGAATGACTAAAACACACACACACACACACACACACACATAAAGACAAGAAGAGTGGAAATCTCTCTTCGGACGATAGCCTTGAAAACTTACGAAGCAAGAGAACGTAGTATAGAAGCCTCTTAACTGAAGTCCCTCCATTTTCACCTCAGTCTGTTTTCAGCACAGCAGCCAGGATGATCCTTTGAAACATAAGCCAGATCACACACTGCTCAGTTAAAATGGCCCCTATTTCCCTCAAACTGAAAACCAAAGTCTTCAATACTGCATGTCTGGCCTTGCATTTCCTCTCAGACCTTATTTCCAATTGCTCTTTCCACCCCTGGTCCCCACTCTTACCTCCCCGCTGTCTATCACACATGATAAGCATGCTCCCACACTTGGCAGCAGCTGTTCCTTCAGCCAAGAATGTTCTCCTCTCAGCAGACAGTCACGTGGCTCATACCATCACCTTCTTCAAAGTTTTGCTCAAGCACCACCTTGTCAGGGAAGCCTTCTGTGACCTTCGTATTAAATACTGACACCTTGTCCTGATTGTCCCAACTATGCTGCTGCCCTCTCTTACCCTGCTCCACCACCCTCTTTTTTTTCTTTTCTTTTTAAATTGGAGGATAATTGCTTTACGATGTTGTATTGGTTTCTGCCGTGTGCTTAGTCAGCTCAGTCCTGTCTGACTCTTTGCGACCCCATGGACTGTAGCCCGCCAGGCTCCTCTGTCCGTGGCGATTCTCCAGGCCAGAATACTGGAGTGGGTAGCCTTTCCCTTCTCCAGGGGATCTTCCCAACCCAGGGATCAAACCCAGAACTCCCTCATTGCGGGCAGATTCTATACCGTCTGAGCCACCAGGCTTTCTGCCATACAACACAGTGAATCAGGCATAAGTATACCTTCTCCCTGTTAAGGCTCCCTCCTACACAGCCCCACCCTATTCCACCCTCTAGGTTGTTATAGACGGCAGAGCTGGGCTCCTTGTACTATATAGCAGCTTTCCACTAGTTATAAGTTTTGCACATGACAGTGTATACATGTCAATGCTACTCTCTCAATTTGTCCCACCTTCTCCTTTCCCTTCCATGTCCACAAGTCTGCTCTCTATGTCATCTCTGCTTATCATACATAACACTTATGTGAAAGTGAAAGTCGCTCAGTCATGCCTGACTCTTTGCAACCCCATAGACTATACAGTCCATGGAATTCTCCAGGCCAGAATACTGGAGTGGGTAGCCTTTCCCTTCTCCAGGGAATCTTCCCAACCCAGGAATCAAACCAGGGAATCCTGCATTGCAGGTGGATTTTTTACCAACTGACCTATTAAGGAAGCCCCACTTATAGCACATAATTTACTTGTCATATTTACTGTTTTAACTCCCCACTAGAACTTTAAAAAAAAAAAGAATCTTCAGAAGGGCAGAGAATTATTGCAATTCCTCTTTACTTTCTATCCTTAAGGCTTGGCATATTCCTAGCACATAGTGCTCTACAAATGTTTGTGGAAAGAATAGAGTAATTTAAATAATGTGTTTTGGTTACACAGATTGGGTTTGAATCCCAATTCTATCATTTATTAGGGCTTTCCTTGTAGCTCAGCTGGTAAAGAACCTACCTGGAATCTCTGAGTATGTACATGTACAACTTGCATACACTGAGGATAAAAATGGACATAAATTAACCAAAGTGATCTACTGCACAATGGATTTGATGAATAATGCAGATAAAAATGAAAGCAGTTGACCAGTATGATACTTTGAAGTTGCTCTCTTCATACTGGTTGATATGCACTATAAAATATTTCTCTTTTTAATACTTCAGAAACAATACTTCTATGGTGTCTCAGGGTTGCCCAGATTGTCTCCATTTCATGCATTCTAGAATGTCATTAGGATGACTTTGCACTTGCCATTTCTTCCCTGTGTCTGTTAGCTAGACTGGCTTTGGCAGAAAGGAAAAGCCATATGGTGACCATCCATATGGATGGTTTGGCTGGGTTTTGGATTCTTATTCCCTATTGATGTACCTGTTGTGTGAACAGAATAACTTCTATTTAAGAGGAAAAGATGTGGGATTCCAGTCTTGCATATTGTATCAGTTAGAAAATATATTCAACTGTGAGCAGCAGAGAACTGAGCAGGAAAATCAGAGTTTAAACAAATTAGGAGTGATACAATGGCTCTATGACCTAATTGTAGACCTTTTCTCTCTCTTCTTTGCCTTTTATCTTCTCTGATTTCTAACTTCCTTCCTGTTACAATATAAGGCTGCCTCATATTCATAAAGTAGCTACTGGAATTCCAGCCAGCATTTTCTCATTCCAGGTAGGAAGAAGAGAAAAGACAAGGAACAAAGGGAGCATATCAGATGAGGTACTGTCCCTTTTTAAGGAGTTTTACCAGAACTTCTTATATCTCACTAGCTAGAATTGTCATAAACCCCTCCCATCTTCTAGGTAGGATGAGAAATCTAGCGTATTTCAGTGAAGCATGATGCTGTGCTAATAAAATCAAGGTTTTATAGCCACCAAAAGGGAGAGATAGGTATCTAGTAGTCACTTATCTAGAAAACTACTTGATTTCTCCAATAAACAGAGGAATCTTAAAAGATGACCGTCATAGGTCACTAATGACTTTACAGTTTCTTTTGCACCAAACTAGAAATTAAATCCTTCCCTTTAGCTCTCCAAATGGTGGTTTACAGCAATCTTTACATTGGTATATACCCTAATCACCAAGACTCCAGCTCACTTTTGCAGACCATTTGGTCTCCATTTGATTGACTACATAGGTGATTCCAATCATTCTTCACTGAATCCTGCAGGAAGAAACATTTGTCGGAACCCTGTCATTGGAATCATCATTTTGCTGCAGTGCTCCAGGATCAGAAGCCCCCTCGTGTAACTGAGAACCCTACCTGCCTCTTGCTCCTACATAATACATACTGTAGAATTGATGTTTGGGGAGCTATATCTGTTTTTCATTTAGGAAACTCTCTAAGAATGCTTTAAGCACTTAATAGCCCTTTCAGGTCACCAGGGGGTGATTCTGGTACATTTCACCCTAGCCAACTACTTCTATGGGCATCATTCCAAGAACTAATTTATTAAATGGCCCCTTTTTCAGTTGCCTGAAAAAGTTATGCAGCTTCAGAAAGTGCCTGACTTGCTCTCATGCAGTGGCCCATCTACTAAGAAGATCTGGAAGCAAAAAACAAAATTATAGAATTCCTGTTGTTCCTGATTATTTTCTAATACTACTTGAGGAATGGGAAAATATAAACGCCAACAATTTCTTCTAAAGACCAAGTATGTAGTCATATGGGACAGAGTCATGAAAACATACCCTCCCCCTTTCCCTCTGTTCCCACTCCAGTGCTTACCTTTTGTTCTCTCAATAAAATAGAACCTGAATCCACCATGAGAAAGATAAGCCTTTGATTTTTTTAATATATTTTTAATTGGAGGATAATTGCTTTACAATATTGTGTTGGCTTCTGCCAGACAAAAACGTGAATCAACTGTAAGTATACATGTCCCCTCCCTCTTAAGCCTCCCTCCCACTCCCCTACCCCATCCCACTCCTCACAGAGACCTCAGCCATAAAAAGGAGTACATTTGAGTCAGATGAACTGAGGTAGATGAACTTTATAGAGCCTGTTATACAGAGTGAAGTAAGTCAGAAAACAAAATACAATTATTGTATATTAATGCATATATATGAAATAAAAAGAATAGTACTGATTTGAAGGGCAGGAATAGAGATGGAAACAGAAAGAACAGACTTTGGACACAGCAGGGGAAAGACACGGGGGACGAACTGAGAGAGGAGCACTGAAACATATACATTAGCATATGAAAAATAGATGGATGTAAAAAAGGAAAAGACGGCAGCAGAGGATGAGATGATTAGACAGCATCACCAACTCAATGTACCCGAATTTGAGCAAACCTTCGGAGATAGAAAAGGGCAGGCAAGCCTGGCATGCTGCAGTCCATGGGGTCACAAAGAGTTGGACACAACTTAGCGACCGAACAACAAATGAGAAGCCTTTGATTTTTTATCTGAATTTTTTTCCTCCTTCATGGAGATGGCTTCCTGGAGCTTTCAACTTATCAGATATAATCTGTTCTGGCCACACAGTCTTGAGAGGATGATAGCCACAGAATCCGTGATGTCAGATTTAAAAAAAAAAAAAAAAGGGGGTGAATGCAAATGCACAGGCATCGCACAGGTGATGGACATGAAATTCTCTCTTCCTGAGAAGGAATGACCAAGATGCCAAACAGGGAAGGAGCAGTAACAACAAATGACATGGGCCTCTGTGGACAGAGTGTAGCCCAGAGCCTCAACCAGCCATGTGGGTACTCCCCAAAGGCTGTTCATCCACACATCTCTCTTGTCACTCCCACTGAGACCTTTTGAAAAGAGGGCCAAATCGCCCTTCATCAGGATATGCTGATTCAGACAGACAGCTAAGCCGAGATGGCTTTGGTGAACACACTGTGTGGGATGAAATGAGTTCCCCTGTGGTCAGCTGCCCTGTTGCTGTTTAACTGAAACCAGAGGATCACAGAGTTGCTAGGAGATTGTCACACCGCTGTGGGAAGAATTTACACGATTGGTGCCCTCAGGCAAGCAGTGCTGAATCTGTCACGATTCAAGACTGTGTAATTTTTTTTAGCTATTTCTTCATTCTAACCTCTATGGAGTACAGCCTTCTCTCCACACTGACATAGTAGGCATTTATAGCACTGCAAGCTCTAAGCAAAGCAAAGATTGGCCACCAGAGGTGTAGGTTCAAGGATTGACTCCTGGGGCAAAAATGGTAAGAAGACAAACTATCAGAACTGAGTGTGGACAGCTCCAGGGGTAGACAGAAAAAGCATCTGGAAGAAGGTGAGTCAAAGCAATGGCAGAAATGAGGACGTGTCCCTAGAAACTAGAAGTGGTGATATGTGGGGTCTGAAACTCACTGAGCAGTCAGTCCAACAGTGGATTTGCATTAGGAATAAAGATCCAAGTTAAATGGTAGGGTAGAACCAAGGTGCAGCACATATGTTGCTCAATTTCCCCAGCTCCTTCCCCAGTAATCAGAAAGTCAACACCAATAGACCCAACTGATGAGGCAGGGAGCTATGCAGTCTCACACACCTTTGCCACAGACAACTGGATCTCAGACGAACACCAAACTCAAAGACAGCCAATCAAGCAGCTGAGTAGCAACCATCTGATTCTCTCTCTTGAGAATTTAAAATAAAAGATACATTGATTGCAGCTGGTCAGATAGTGCTGGGCACTAAACCTCTAACATCATAGAGAACTGGGGCCAGAATCAACGCCACAACAACCTAGAGTCAAGTGCAAGCCAGTCTCAGGGGAGCCTTTGATGGAAGCTGGTGTGGAAAAGAACAAAGATATGCAGACAGTAGCAAAGGTGAGAGATCATGTGATCCCAGAGGGAAAGAGATATGGGGAAAGTGACTATGCTATCAAGTAGTTTTCCAGCTCCTAAGAAGTCTAGAGGTAATGCCTTCAGTCTGGTTCTCTGAGATTTCCTGCATCATCATAATCTAACTAAAAGCTTTGATCCTGCATGGTGCCCCACATTCAGACTATAGCCTACTGTTGTAATAGGAGCTTTGCTCCAAACAGATTCATTGGATTGCAAAGAACATACTCAGGCCACCCTAAGAAACAGTTAATTGCCATAAAGATACCCATGAACATGTCCAGAACCACAGAAATTTCTGAGAAGCAAGATAGACTAGGGGTCAGAAGCTCTCTGTCTCTCTGAGTCTCTGTCTGTGTCCTGTTCCATTTTCCTCTCTGTACCAACTGGTCTCTTTCCTTCCACTCTGCATAACTTTCCTCTGCTTCAAAGATTCTGCTCCCTCATAGCTTTTACTTTCTAAAGCCTGCTCCAGCCTGCTGGGCCCTTCACAGCCCTATCTTACCTCATAGCTTCTCTTTATAGATTCCTTCTGCGTCAGAGACCACCAGTAACTTCATTTTCTAGTATATCTTCAAAAAAGGGAATAGGATGAGCCCTGCTCATTCTTTTGCACCAGCTCATGGACTGGCCGGTCTCTGGTTTGACTATTCTTAGATCTAAGCCCATTCGTTATACAGCCAGCCCCAGCCATTAGGGCAGAGTCCCATAGTATAAAACACAGCAAACTAGGCCTATCCATTTAGAGGGGGCTCTGAGCCTGGAAGACACTGTGATGAGCATGTTTTCCAGGCCAGCCCCTCCTTGCCAAATATCCTTGAAATACTCTCCTCTGTTTTCTAAAAAAAAATTAATTATGTGATAAAGCAATTGATCTTATGATATTAATAGTCATTTTGCAATTTTTTTATCTTCTTCTTTTCAGAAGTTTCCCAGAAGTAATATATCCTACTTTTATAATCTATACTTTTGCATTAACTATTAAGAAAACAAATGTAGCATCATTTATACAACAAATATATTGAATGTCAACCACGTACCTAGCTTTATGCTAAACACTGCAGATATAGCGGTGAACAAGAAATGGACTTCTTGTCATGGAACTTGGGTGACTGCATAATGTATCAGCCAAATGAGGACACTTTTGAGGGTGAAAAGGAATATTATTCATAATCAAAAAAGGACAAAACTGGAACTGTGGGCATATGGTGAATGTTTCCAATTATGCATGCCAGCTAACATTTTAACCTTCCTGTGTATTTGAGCAGAGGACTAAGGCTTTAACTCTCCCCTCAAAAATTAATTTCTAAAATCAGAAAATTCGGAGACTATGTCAAGCAGGTACTGGGGGCAGGGAAGACATTCTCATTCTATACTTTGGAATACAGATAGGGTTCCAGTTTAACCAAAAAGGGCCAGAAGAGGGAAGAGTGAGGCAGGGGATAAAGAGGGAGCGTTAGTATTTATTGATCACTTATATGTGCCAGCTACAGGGTTGGGTATTTTCCATATGCAATCAAAGTTAATTTCATGACAATTAGGTGATGTGGTTATTATTATACCCATTCTCCTAATGGAAAAAAAAGGCTCAGAGAGCTTAGTTAAGTTGCCCAAGGTAATATATCCAACATTTAGGACTAAAATTTGAACCCAGCTCTAGCTAACTCCGATACATCAAGCCACTTCTCAACAATTTAATTTGAGACCTTAAAGCATTGAAACAGTATATCTAATTTCCTATAAAATAAATATGAATAATGATGGGATTGTCATTAAAAGTCAAGTTATAGTGGTCATTTCTTCCACACCATCACTGTTTCAGCTTATACTGTAGAAATGAGCTTAACTGATACTGCTTCTTGGAGTATTTCTTATGGTCTTTATGTAGGTGAATTTGCATGTAATTTGAAAATGAGATTCTTGAAGGTGATTAAAGAAAAACTTCTGAAGAATGCAGTTAGCCCAGGGGAAAACATCCAATATGCTGAAAAGCATTTGGAACTAATTTCCTATCAGCTGAGTCAAAAGAGAAGAATTCCATTGATATCAGATTGGTTAGAGAGATATGTCAAATTCTGCTTTGACAAATATCATCACAGTTCAAATCTCCATTCACTTTAATGGGGTTTGACCTCCATCAACTTCTTCCAAAGCATGAAAGTGAAAAAAAAATGTAGATTTTGCTGGAAGAGTTTTCCTACATTTGTTTGGGCTTTTCCAATTGTCAGAGTTTATGCTTACTGCCAAATGAAAGGGACTCTGGATCAAAAAGTCATAGGACTCTAGAAACCAATATTTTAGGACATAAAATAAAATCACCTGTACAATGTTTTTCAGTGTCCTATGTTAGCAAAATTCATTTACAAACTAACATTAAAGAATGTCAAAACACATAAAAACAGCATAGAAAATCATATTGCATCTGTGACTTGTTTCATCTCTGCTTCAGATCAAATCATACATTTCGAACTCACTGTCTTTGGAGGAGTTGCACTGAAGATCCTGCCATTGGAGGACCCCTCTGAAAAGGGAAGTCTCTTTTTATCCTCAGATCTCTCTTGAAACAAAAGAACTTCCTAATGACATATTTTGGAAAGTCTGAAATTAAAGTTCAAAATGTGATCGTTATTGTACTTAAAATGTGAGAAGTGAAGAAACAGAAGAATACAGTTTGATAAGGAAAGGAACTTTCTTTAAGACCTAAATGTTTTGAGCAGTACATAAATAGAACTGAGTAATTTCATTCACTGTAAAAGGAAAACAAGATCCTTTTGCTACAAATAAGTAACTAATGCATCTATCACAGAACTTGCACTGTTCTTCACCTTTAGACCTCAAGGCTGCAATTCAAACCAGTGTTTTAAAATACTCAGGGTCTTTATTCTCTTTCAGTTTCTTCCATTAGCTGAGAAAAACAATCTCCTTTCATGTTGTGTAGCTGATAACAAAAACTGGCTAGCACAAGAATGCCCTGCTGAATTCACAGTCAGCTTTGCAGAGCTTAATTGTATAGAAATAAATGAAACTACTTACTGCCTCACTGAATTATGGATTTTAGAAACTGTTTAATAAGGAAGAAAACATTTAAGACAGATTATATTGAATTTTGCAAACACAGAAAACTAACATGAAACAGGAACTGATAAAAGATTTTGTTGGGAAAGTTAAATTGTAATTTTATGACCATTTAAAAGCCTAGATATCTTCACAAGGACAAACCACACAATTATCTATGTGTAAGTTACTTGGACTTGTATAATTATATTTTAAATGGTCAGATCCCTCTTTACCTACAACTTTAGATTTAGAACTTTTGCTATTTCTGTGGCCTTTATTTAGCTCCTGAAATCTAAAGAAGAAGAAAAAAAACACTTTCCAAATATTTGCCACTTCTTCTCCTGCAATTGTTCAACTGTTTAGGAGAGTAGATTATCACCAGAATCATTGCTGGTAAACTCTTCATTGGAAGGTAAACCTCTTAAGACCTAAAATGTATTCATTTTTATATCTTCCAGGACACTTAGTAAAGTTACAAGCACAGAGCAGGCCCTCAGAAAGTGTGTTCTAACTGACATGAACTTGTAGGGTAAACCCAAAGACTCACAAGACTGCTTATGTTTATTAGTCATTTTTAAATTGCATGTGCACTTAGACTTGCCGAGAGCCCACCAAATGTCACGCAAAAGTGATTAGAGAGAAAATCAAGCTCGGTCTTCACCCTGCAGCAGCTCCCAGTCCAGTGTGAGAAACAAATAAGGAGATAAGAAATCATAATTGTGTGTGTGTGTGTGTGTGTGTGTGTGTCTGTGTGTCTGTGTGTGTGTGTGTGTGTGTGTGTGTGTGTGTGTGTGTGTGTGCTCAGTCATGTCTGATGTTTTGCAACCCATTGTACTGCAGCCTGCCAGGCTCCTTTGTCCATGAAATTTTTCCAGGCAAGAATACTGGAGTGGGTTGCTACCTCCTACTCCAGGAGATCTTCCTGACCCAGGGATCAAAACCACATCTACCACTAGTGACACTTGGGAAGCCCAATATTGTGTGACAAACACCAAACATGACAGAAGCATCTACCTTACTCAGAGGACTCAGAGCTTTGGCAGAAGTTTACACTTAAGTTGGAATAAGCAAAAGCAGTGAAAACAGAGAGGAAGGAGACTCTAGGCAAAGGGAAGAGCATACTGAAAAGGTCAAGACTCAAGAGAAAAACCATGTTTTGGGAAACTTCAAACAACTCAGTATGGGTGGAGTTTAGAGTGTGCAGTAGCTTAGGGCAAAGACAAGACTGAACCACGAGCAAGGGGAGAACCTTTGGAGAGCCTTATGTACCAGGCTAACTCATTACATACAGCCCTGGAAGAAAACTTGTTGATGTTTCTGTGTTCTTTCCCATTACAAGCAGCTGAGTTTTACCCTAGCCCCCAAGATGGTGTCATTACTAAAGTCAAGAGAAACAAAAGATAATTTGCTTTAAAATCGGGTGATATCATTCAGCAGCTATTCTTGAAGTACATATGGTTTTAGCTTATAGACACAAACACGTCATATGCCTCTTTTTCTACCTGCACACTTAAAGAGATGGGAATATCAAACCACCTTACTTGCCTCCTGAGAAACCTGTATGCTGGTCAAGAAGCAACGGTTGGAACTGGACATGGAACAATGGATTGGTTCAAAACTGGGAAAGGAATATGTCAAGGCTGTATATTGTCACCCTGCTTATTTAATTTCTATGCAGAGTATATCATGTGAAATACTGGGCTGGATGAAGCTCAAGCAGGAATCAAGATTTCCGGGAAAAATATCAATAACTTCAGATATGCAGATGACACCACCCCAGTGGCTGAAAGCAAAGAGGAACTAAAGAGCCTCTTGATGAAAGTGAAAGAGGAGAGTGAAAAAGCTGGCTTAAAACTCAACATTCCAAAAAGTAAGATCATGGCATCTGGTCCCATCGCTTCATGGTAAATAGATGGAGAAATCATGGAAACAATGACAAACTTCATTTTCTTGGGCTCCAAAATCACTGCAGATGGTGACTGCAGCCATGAAATTAGAAGACACTTGCTTCTTGGAAGGAAAGTTACGACAAACCTAGACAGTATATGGACTTCCCTGGTGACTCAGATGGTAAAGTGTCTGCCTACAATTCGAGAGACCCAGGTTCAATCCCTGGGTTGGAAAGATCTCCTGGAGAAGGAAATGGCAACCCACTCCAATATTCTTGCCTGGAAAATCCCATGGATGGGGGAACCTGGTAGGCTACAGTCCATGGGGTTACAAAGAATCGGACATGACTGAGAGACTTCACTTTCACTTTCAGGCAGTATATTAAAAAGCAAAACATCACTTTGCCAACAACAGCCCGTCTAGTCAAAGCTATGGCTTTTCTAGCAGTCATGTACCTCTGTGAGAGTCGGACCATAAAGAAGGCTGAGCGTCAAAGAATTGATGCTTTTGAACTGTGGTGTTGGAAGAGACTCCTGAGAGTCCCTTGGACTGCAAGGAGATCAAATCAGTCAATCCTAAAGGAAATCAACCCCGAATATTTATTGGAAGAACTGATGCTGAAGCTGAAGCTCTAATACTTTAGCCACCTGATGCAGAGACAACTCATTGAAAAAGGCCCTGATGCTGGGAAAGACTAAAGACAAGAGGGGAAGTCAGAGGATGAGATGGTTAGATAGCATCACAGACTCAATGGACATGAATTTGAGCAAACTCCAGGAGATTTGTAGGACAGAGAAGCCTGACATGCTGCAGTCCATGGGGTCACAGAGTCAGACTTAGCCATGGAACAACAACATATATCAGCTTCAACACATCACTGAAAAAAAAAGTAGATGGAGATCTCACTCTCTATTTACCATTTCAGAAATGATACAAGCTCGCTCGCTCTCTCTCTCTCTCTCTCTCTCTCTCTCTCTCTCGTTCTCTTTCTCTCTGTCACATACACACAACTTTACTCATGCATAGTTCACTTTATTCAGTCCATTGGTCAAAATTAGTCACATGGTTTTCCTAACTGCTAAGGTATCCAGAAGTCAAAAATAGGATACTGGTGAGCACAGCAAAGCCCAATCGATGGGCATTCTCTTTCTTACCTGGCAAAACCATTATATACTCTCCTCAAGCAAAAATTATTCTCTCAATAAAAAAAAATTCTACCATGAGCTTCAAAATAATTATTTGCTCTCACTTATTATATATATAATACACAGATACAAAGAAAAAAGCAAAATTATTTCTGAGTAATAAGTTTAGGAATTTTTAAATTTTCTTTTGATTAATTCCTATTTCTTGATTTTCCATAATAAACGTTGTTTTTATAAAAAAATGTTTTAATGTTTAATATACATGTTGTCTTTCTTGAATAATTCCTGCAAATTCTTCTTATTTTGACTCTAAAACAGGGGAGGTAGAATACATTAATCATTTGTTTATCATTTTTCTGGTCATTCCCAGCAACTGTGGCAATCTTCCTTCTACATTAGAAGTTTCTCTTTAATTTTGCTTAAAATGCTACTTGGCATTGACTGGCAAAGCTCCTTGGAATCTAGATTTTCTTGTAAGTTTCCCTTCCCAGTCAAACACCATAGCAGCCTCCAGATCAATGTACCTCAGGCAGATCTAATTAATGTCCTCTCAATTCCTCCCATGGCCACTAGTTAATGTCAAAAATTGAAAATACGGAAACCATTCAAGGAAAATATTTTTCCCTGACTTCCTCCAATAAACTGTCTGAAGAAGAACATTGTTAAAAATTTGGCAGACAATTCTTTGATTTTCATTTCTTCATCTCATTTCCATGATCTGAAATTTAATCTTCAGAGTACATAAGAAGGTTTTCTCCATTTATAAAAACCCAAGGGTGAGAAGATTGCTCAACTGGAAAAAAAGACCCTAAAGGAGCATTGTGGGTGAGGGTACTTATAAAATCTAAGACTTTATACAAAGTTATTATAAAATATCAGCTATATTATCTGTGCTGTACACTACATCCCTGTAACTTATTTATTCTATACCTAGTAGATTTTAATCTCTTAATTCCTGTCACCTATTATGTCCCTCCCCCACATCTCCTCCCCACTGACAACCAGTAGTTTGTTCTTCACTATCTGTGAGTCTGTTTATGCTTTATTCATTCACTTGTTATTTAGATTCCACATATAAATGAAAACATATAATATTTGTCTTTCTCTGTCTGATTTACTTCACTAGACATAATATCCTTCAGGTCCACCCAGATTGTCACAGATGGCAGATTTTCCATTATTTTTATGGTTGAGTAATGTTCCCCCATGTACATATACCACATCTTTATCCACTAACTTGTTGATGTGTACTTAGGTTGCTCCCATTTCTTGCCCATTGTAAGGATTGCTGCCACGAACATAGGAGTGCATATATCTTTCTCTAGAGTGTAATGTATAAAAATATCAAATTAGTATGTTATACACCTGAAACTAATATATATCTTGTAAACCAACAATACTTCAATTTTTTAATGAAGAAACTGACAGTTTTCCATCAGCAGTATTTGAGTGTCAATTGTTCCACAGCAATTCTAGTGAGTAGGTAAAGTAGTTTATTGTGGTATCAATATGTGTTTGTACAATAAGTCACTGGTCCTCTGCAATAAATACCAAGCAAATCTTGGTGAAAATGATATTAAAACAATTATCCTGATGTACTATAATATCAAGGGATAACAAGGTTGTCAATCACTTGCCTGTATATATTAATAAACCATAAAAAGGTAAAAAAAATAACTAAGGCTCTAAATAAATACAAGTTGTTATTACTACATTGTATTATATCTAATATTCATTTGTACTTAATATACGTGAGTTTTCTAGAAGTTGTTACTTGTGCACCAACTTCTATTTATTTTAATATCATCCTTCAGAATAATGCATTTGTTACTGATTGCCTTTGAGACTGAAGTCGCTCTGTCATGTTCGACTCTTTGCAACCCCATGAACTGGGGCCTACCAGGATCCTCCGTCCATGGAATTTTCCAGGCAAAAGTACTGGAATGGGGTGCCATTTCCTTCTCCAGGGGATCTTCCCGACCCAGGGATTGAACCTGGGTCTGCAGCATTGCAGGCATGCGCTTTACCATCTGAGCCACCAGGGAAGTCCCACTGATTGCCTTTAGTAATAACAAAGATTTGCATCTACATTTTTAACCTGGAATAAATGAATAGCAGTCTTTCTTAATTGTTTACTTATAATCCAAGTTATTTTTCAAAGTGGATTTTAGAATAGCAAATGCATAAATCTAAATTATTCTTTAAAGGTAAAAAATACAGCACAAAGACAAATTTATAAATATTTTAGAGGATTTCTGACACAACTTTATTATCACTGCAATGTTCCCCTACGTATCAGGTAACCATTTCCCTGCACTGAATGTTCTGTCAGATAATGGAGGAATATTCATTGAATTGAAAAGGGCCAGAGAACGACATTAGATTACAACTTTTATATACAGGAGAAGTACATCATAGCAATGCCTTTTCTTCTTTTTATCTGCTTCCTCTTTCCCTTCAGGCAAAACTATAAATGAAAAATGCCTTCTACCTTCAATCAAATACCAAAGATAAAATACCGATTGCTTGCTTGACTGCTTACAATGGAGGTATAACAAATGTTAATCTATTTCTGCAGCCAACAGAGAGGGGAAGTTGGAAAGGGGAGAAAGGGATTAGAAGAGCTTTTCCTCGGTGGCATTTTTAGACTTCAAAATGCTCTTAGAAGCTACTTAACAACAAAATCAGTTGATCCCATTGTTGTGGCTCAGAATTCTGTTTCAGTATACTGCAGCTGAGTAAGGAGGCTAAGGGGCTGGAGTAGAATTAATGCATTGCCCAGGGATATTTCCAAAATCTTTTCATTGTAACACTTTAAAAAAGACCTATGAAAATCTTCTGGCCTGCCACAAGACCTGTGTCTCTGGGGGCAAGCCCACCATGGAGAAAATCAAAGCCCACATCACCACCTCAGAGGATCTAGCTTATTTCTGAAACTCTGATTCTGCCCAGTCTTTATCTGTTCCCCACCCATGCTCTGGCTTTAACCCTTCTCTGTAGTGGGTGTGCAGGAGACATTCTCTCCTTCATCATGGGCTCCATACGACTTCCTGTTGCACTATTACGGTTTCTGATTTCAGTCCTTTGTTGCCCAGCCTTGAACACTAACATCCCCTGGGATAACCCTGACCCACTACCACCATCACCAATAAAGTTTCATATCCTGCTTCACTGCTAGGGAAGAGAGGAAGAAGAAAAGGAATTTGAGAGAGCATCTTTCCTCCCTTCTTTGATGGTTAATTTTGTGTCAACTTTACTGCCGCATGGTGCCCAGCTGTTGGGTCACACACCAGTCTGATGTTGCTATAAAGGTATTATTTAGATTAAAATTTGAATCAGTAGAACTTGAGTAAAGCAGACTGCCCTCCATAATGTAGGTGGTCCTCATCCAAACAGTTGAAGGCCTTCAGAGGAATAGACTGAGGTCCCCTGAAGAGGAAGGAATTCTGCCTACACCCTGCCTTCAGACCCAAGACTGCAATATCAACTCAGGCTGGAATTTCCAGCCTGCTGGCCTGTCCTGAAGATTTTAGACTTTCCAACTCCCATGATGGCATGAGCCAGTTTTTATATATATTTCTACTGTTTCTGTTTTTCCAATTGGTTTTGCTTCTCCGAAGTTCCCTGACAAATGCACTTCCCCAGCAGCTTTCCCTTCTTCATGGGACAATGTATACGGCTTTAAAAGGTGGACTTGAACACTCAGGATTCTAATCTCCTCAACAAAGGGATCATCTAAACCTTCAGGGTGTGAGTTGTGAAGCCCAATCATGTAACTTTTCTCTGACCAGGTTTTGAGGCTGACCCACCCACTAAGGCATGAAAGGAAATTGGTAGCAAGAGAACCCTGCCTTCTCACCCTGTCACTTCCTCAAACCTAGTAACTGGGGGACTCTGGCTCCTCTCCCAATCTAGGGGGACCCTGTGCTTCTCTCTCCTTGTGGTGACTACTCCTGAGGAGAAGTAGCTTTTCCATTTAATGAGACTCTGTCCTCTGATAGACCATAGCACTAATGGGTAGGCCACTTCTGGACATGTGCCTGTATCCACCACATACTTCATGATGATTGAGCATCAATACAGACAGGGTTTTCTTCAAGCTTCTAGAAAGGTGAGAGATTCCCAATAGGTATTATAAGATGAAACTGTACATGATTCCATTTATCTGCCTCATGGAACAAGAGTTTGGACAGGAGAAAAGATCCAAATTCTACCCCTTGAGACTTCTCATTCTTTCTAGCTCTTTAAACTCTGAGTTGTTCTCTGCAAGTAGAAATCAAACTCTAAGATCATCTAAATTCTTCAGTAGTCATCCAGAGTCCTGACTCTCCAAACTAGGATAAATCTTCCCAATCCACACCCTTTCCATGTGATTTTAGGGTATTTCATCATCACCTTTCATCTTTTGAAAGTCAAACCAGTGTGGAGGTTCCTTAAAAAGCTGCAAATAGACCTGCCATATGACCCGGCAATCCCACTGCTGGGCATATACACCGAGGAAACCAGAATTGAAAGAGCCACGTGCACCCCAATGTTCATCGCTGCATTGTTTACAATAGCCAGGACATGGAAGCAACCTAGATGCCCATCAACTGACGAATGGATAAGAAAGCTGTGGTATATATACACAATGGAATATTACTCAGCATTAAAAAAAAATTCATTTGAAGCAATTCTACTCAGATGGACGAAACTGGAGCCCATTATCCAGAGTGAAGTAAGCCAGAAGCAAAAACAACAATACAGTATATTAACACATATATATGGAATTTAGAAAGACAGTAATGAGAACCCAACATGGGAGACAACAAAAGGAACGCAGATGTATAGAATAGACTTGTGGACTTTGTGGAGGAGGGTAAGGGTGGGATGAGATGGGAGAGGGGCATTGAAGCATGTTAATTGTCATGTGTCTGATCAATCGCCAGCCCAGGATTGATGCTCGGGACTGGTGCAGTGAGATTTCCCGGGGGGGAGGGAGGAGGGAGGGGGGACCCGGAGGGGAAGCATATGTAAACCCATGGTGATATCATAACAATGTATGGCTAAAACAATAATTAAAAAAATAAAAAAATTTATTAAAAAAAAAAAAAAAAAAAAAGAAAGTCAAACCAGCTTTCCATATGCTTTCTCCATTCTCCCTTCACCATTTTCCCCTTTTTTGTTTGGTCTCTCTCTGGTATTGGATTTGACCTGAATTATTCCAACAATTGCATTTTCCTATGTCACACTTGCTAGACAGACCAAATCTCAACATATTTCTCCCTTTACTATATTCTGGATTTTTTTTCTCTTACATTTTTTTCTCATATGTCCATGAATTCATGGAAAAACTAGGAAAGCTTGAATTACAAGTATCTAATTGGCTTACCTACTTCATTCATATTTACTACCTTTACGCATATAAACACAGCACCAAAAATATCCAGGAAATTAGCTCTGCTACCCTCAAAGTACAAAGAAGAAATTGTGAGATTCCCTGAGATATTTAAAGTCAATATCATGGTAACTTGGAAATAACCAGTTACAACTGCTCCACTGAGGCCAAAGACTTGGCTAACTACCACTGCTTAATTAATCCAAGACACTCTAACTGAATGCCCAATTGTTGTGAAAATAATCTCTAAATAACCAAAAGGTTATCTAGAAGCCAAGAGAAGAGCACTTGGGCCTGCCTATAGAAACAGAGATTGGATTCCTCCCTTCTGGCTTCCTTCATGTCTACTACAAAGTTGGTTACCCTAAGAAGAAAGGGAAAAGAAAAAGATCTCTGAACAGAGGAGCTTTGACCAAAAGTCAGGCTTTCCCAAGAGAGTGAGCCACATTCTCTAGAAACAATACAGCAGCCTATGAATCATGAAACAGAAAGAATGATCTGTCGGTAACTAGTGTCTTGGGCTAAAAAGGAAGGATATCCTGGGTAACTACACTGACAAAATGTATGGAGGTGCCTTCACAAGGCTAAAAGTAGAGTTTACTGTCCAGCAATGCAAAACAACTTTTAAGAATGCAAGACGTAGTGGGTGCCGGCGCAGCCGGGAACCGCGCGGGTCGCCATGGCGGAGCTGCAGCAGCTCCGGGTGCAGGAGGCCGTGGACTCCATGGTGAAGCGTCTGGAGCGGGAGAACATCCGGAAGATGCAGGGCCTCATGTTCCGCTGCAGCGCCGGCTGCTGTGAGGACAGCCAGGCGTCCATGCAGCAAGTGCACCAGTGCATTGAGCGCTGCCATGCGCCTCTGGCTCAAGCCCAGGCCCTGGTGACCAGCGAGCTGGAGAAGTTCCAGGACCGCCTGGCCCGGTGCACTATGTATTGCAATGACAAGGCCAAAGATTCAATAGATGCCGGGAGTAAGGAGCCTCATGTGAAGCGGCAGCTGGAGACCTGCGTGACCAAGTGTGTGGATGACCACATGAACCTCATCCCAATCATGACCAGGAGGATGAAGGAGTCTCTCTCTTCCATTGGGAAATAGCTGTCTGCTCGTGGCGATCAGGGCTGAGGGCAGGAATCAATTTAAAAAGAGGAATGGGGATTTGGGTCTTGTAAGGAAAGTTGATGACTGAGGAGATTAGGATGGCAGCAAGTCTAAGGCCTGTGTTTCTTTCCTCTGGACACTGGTTCCTTTGTGTTTCAATCCTAGAAAGTGAAACGGAAAAAAAAACGGTGCTAAAATTTGGGTCACAGATAGCTCAGGAGGTTTGTTGTGAGCCTGAATTTCACGTGGCAAGTACTTCTCCTGCCAACAGGGAGTCTCCCTTGTACCAAACCAGAGCCCTCCAAGGTACCAGATTCTGTTACTGCACAGATACCAAGAGGCCGGCAGGTTCATGTAACCTGCTTATGGTCTAGTAGAATAGGAAAAGAGGTGTTTCTATTTGTTGCCCACCCGCTGTTTACCAGAAGGATCACTACAACATTTTCCACAAACTAATAAAATCCATGCAGTCACTAATGTAAAAAGGGGCAGGGGGCTTCCAGGGGGGTTGTTTTGCCTGTTTTTCTTTTATAGACAAGGCCATGATGTTAAAATGTAAAGTTGGGAGATGCAGTTTGGGTAAAAACTTTGAAAGGGTCCCTGCAGGTACTCATTTCTGACCATCAAGATGTGGATGTGCATTTCTTAAAATTCTCACACATTACGTCATTCAGCCTGGAGACCCTGCAACAATGTAAGAAGCGATATCACACTGGTAAGGGAAGCAAGTGTTCCCTCCCACTGGCAGCCATGGTGGGCCCTGAGGCCGCCTACAGCGGAGTCAGCCAAGCGACACAACAGTGACACTCAGCCTTGAAAGGAAATGGGATTTTGACTGTACTATATGCTCATATTCAGGAAAAACAGTGAAAGAGGAACTGTTAGCTACTTAAATAAGAGGGTTGTAAAGTACGGGCTTTGGAAAAATCTGTTTTTCATGAAACAGAATGAAAGCCTAAACCCAATGTTGCTTACTTTGCCCCCTGAAATAACAGAGCTTTGTTGAGACAATCCCCTGGCAACAAAAATAGTCAAGGGAGGAAAAGTAAGCAACTCAGGGATGAACTGTGGCTCCTTTAAAGTGATACAGGGACTGCCCTCCATTACCAAATACCACTTTTGCCAGGGCCTTTGCTACATGCATTGTTCTTGCCCCAGTTCTGGCCCCTTATCATTTTGATAAGGACCTCGTCTTTTTACCAGCTTACTACTTGAAATGATAATATTGTCTGTTTGCCCTTTCAAGACTGTGATATATTTTCCTAGTGGTTTGGTTTTCAAAATAAATAAGACTTAATTTTCAAAAAAAAAAAAGAATGCAAGACGTAGAGGAGGCCTGAGTTCAAATCCTAACTCCCCATTTTACCAAATGTGTCATCTTGCTGAGCTAATCTAACTAAGCCTGAGTGTCCCTACCTGTGTAAAGCAGGAGTAACCATAGGATTGTGATGAGAATTAAATAACAGCATCCAAATTAAGTACTTCATTAAATAAGTATTTGATTAAATTACACATGGTAAATGTTTTTAAAATCATGACTGATTATCATGTATAAAAGCACCAACCACTGAAAAATTTGGAAAACAATTGCACCATCACAAGAAGTCTTAGATTTTGAGAGATACTCAAGGGCCAAGCAAGAAATTAAAAGAACTGGATTACCAGTAGCATTAGAGTTTTTATCCCAAGTAATAGTAAGAAATTCGAAGAGTAAACGAGGAAACAGAATCCAGGAAGTGAGCAGCTGATATTATTAGATAGTATCAGAGAATGGGTTTGGGATTCCTGAATGATTAAGGTCTCAGAACAGACACTTGGCTGGGGATAGGGCTGGTGTATGGGAACATCTACTGTCTACCAACAGGAGAATGAATAAACAAAAGGGTGGTCTATTCATGTAAAAATGGGATACTACTCACAATTTAAAAAATAATTAAGTATTAAACACACAATATATAGATAAATTGCAAAAACACTATGAGTCAAAGAAAGCCAATTACAGAAGTATACACTGCATGATTCCATTTTTATGAAGTTCTAGAAGAGACAAAACTAATCTAATGATGACAGAAAACCAAACAATGGTTTGGCTCTGTGATGGGGTGGGAGGGGAGGGATGGAAGGGGAAGGATGGAAATGTTCTACAGCTTGTTTTGGTGGTGATTTATCAAAATTCATTGAACTGAACTATGTGATTGTTTTACTGTACCTTAATTATCACTCAAGAACAACACAGTGAAAGCAAAATAAACACATTTCAGATTAACAAAGACTGAGAGTTTACCATTCACAGGCCCTCTCTGAAAAATGCACTAAAAGATGTTCCTCATGAAAAAGAAAAAGAAAATTAACGAAGAAATAAAAAATGAGAGCAAAAAAACAAACTGGGGGTGCATCAACTGTATAAAAGATGCCAAAAAATATTCACTAATCTTGTGTGTTTGTATTTGAAAAAGCAGAATTAAACACTATACAGGGCTACCCAGGCAGCGCTAGTGGTAAAGAACCTGCCTGCCAACACAGGAGACGTAAGAGACATGGGTTCACTCCCTGGGTCAGGAAGATCCCCTAGAGGAGAGCATGACAACCCCTCCAATATTCTTGCCTGGAGAATCCCACAGACAGAGGAGCCTGGTTGGCTACAGTCCATGCGGTCACAGAAAGTCGGACACGACTGAAGTGATTTAGCATGCACAAACACTATACAATAATAACATGAAAGGCAGGAGCTACTGTTTTTTTCATGAAAAGAGCAGAAATACTGATTAAATTTAGACTTTTTAGGTCAAGTATGCATGCAAAAAGGAATTATGGCACCTAAAATGGTATCACAATGTACAACTTGTGGAGTGGAAGGGGATGTAGAAAGCTGAAGTAAAAAAGTGAAAGAGTTAGTCACTTAGTCGTGTGACCCATAGCCTACCAGGTTCCTCTGTCCATGGAATCCTCCAGGTAAGAATACTGGAGCGGGTAGCCATGCCCTTCTCAAGGGGATCTTTCTGACCAGGTATCGAACCCAGGACTCCTACATTGCAGGCAGATTCTTTACCATCTGAGCCACCAGGGAAGTCCTATAGAAAGGTACACAGAGAAAAAGAATGCTCAATGAATCTAATAGTAACAACCAAACACATATGCAAACATACACATACACACACACACACACACACACACACACACACACACACAAACACACACAAATGAGTGAGAGAATGAAAAATCAAAGAAATACTGTAATCATAAAGTACAAAATAAAATAGTAGAAATAGAGACATCAGTAATGACAAAAAACATACATACAATAAACTCATCTGTCTTACATTGGTTTTTAAACATGTGCACTCTCCAATTACATACTGCTTCCACTTAAACATAATACCAAAAGATTAAAAGTAGAGAGGTGCAAAATTGTACAATGGGAAAATGCTAATAAAAATAAAATCAATATAGTCATATTAAATCAGGCAAAAATAGAATTCACAGGAGAAAACATATGATGAAAAATGTTACTATGTAGTGACAAAGTGAATAATTTTTCTGAAAGATATAATACTGAACCTGTATAATAAAATAGCTTCAAAATATATAAAACAAAACAAAAAACTCACAGGGAGAAATGAATAAATTCACAATCATTAGGGGAAGACTTGCACTTAGTGCTGTATAAAAAGTTAATAAATTTTCTCAAATGCACTGCAATGTATGTCCTACACAAAATATTAAAGAATAATTTAACACAAAAAATTAATTTATTTTAATTTAGTAAAAAATAGTTTATTTTCAATTGCACATGAATGAATTACCAAAATTTGACTAGGTACTTGATTACAAAGCAAGATTCAATAAATTCAAAACTTTCTGTAGCATACAGACCACATTTTGTGACAAAAGTACTGAAATATTAGAAATCAACAGTTCAAAAATCCTAAAGTATCTCATAAATCATTCATAAAACCACGGATAAATCAGAAAAAAAATTATCACCATTCAAACCTGAGGCAATAAAAGTACTACACATCAAAACTGATGTATGCAAATAGCAATACTCAGTACTTTGGGGCAACTGAAGTCTTAAATGTATATATTAGAAAAAAAATCAGAAAGTTATGACTTTAGCATCTAAGTCAAAAAATTAGAAAATGAAAAATAGTAAACTTGTATCAAGGAGTAATAGAAAGGAAACATAAACTAGAAATTTATCATGTAGAAACAAAAAACAAAATAAAGAGGGTCAGCAGAACCAAAATCTTTGCAAAAACAGAAAATAAGCCAGTCCTCTGACAAGATACAAATTAGCCTTACTAGACATAAAAAGTCCATCCAACCAGTCCATCCTAAAGCAAATCAGTCCTGACTACTCATTGGAAGGACTGATGTTGAAGCTGAAATTCCAATATTTTGACCACCTGATGCAAAGAACTGACTCATTAGAAAAGACGCTGATGCTGGGAAAGACTGAAGGCCGGGAGAGAAGGGGAGGACAGAGGATGAGACAGTTGGATGACATCACCGATTCAAGGGACATGAGTTTGAGTAAACTCCAAGAGTTGGTGATGGACAGGGAGGCCTGGTATGCTGCAGTCCACGGGGTCACAAAGATTCAGACAACTGAGCGACTGAACTGAACTGACTGAACTGAGACATAAAAAGGGATTCCCTGCTGGCTCAGCTGGTAAAGAATCAACCCTCAATGTGGGAAACTTTGGTTTGATCCCTGGGTTGGGAAGATCCTCTGGAGAAGGGAACAGATACTCACTCCAGTATCCTGGCCTGGAGAACTCCATGAACTGTATAGTCTATGCAGTTGCAAAGAATTGGACACAACTGAGCGACTTTCACTTTCAGACATTAAAAAAGATATATAATTGCATCTGGTCTCATCACTTCATGGCAAATAGATGGGGGAACAAGGAGAGACTTTATTTTCTTGGGCTCCAAAATCACTGCAGATGGTGACTGCAGCCATGAAATTAAAAGATGCTTGCTCCTTGGAAGAAAAGCTATGACCAACCTAGACAGCATACTAAAAAGCAGACACATTACTTTGCCAACAAAGGTCCATCTAGTCAAAGCTATGGTTTTTCCAGTAGTCATGTACAGATGCAAGAGTTAGATCATAGAGAAAGATGAGCACTGAAGAACTGCTGCTTTTAAACTAAGGTGTTGGAGAAGACTCTTGAGAGTCCCTTGGACTGCAAGGAGATCATATCCAGTCAATCCTAAAGGAAATTGGAAGAACTGATGCTGAAGCTGAAGCTCCAATATTTTGGCCACCTGATGCAGAGAACTGACTCATTGGAAAAGACCCTGATGCTGGGCAAGATTGAAGGCAGGAGAAGAAGGGGACAACAGAGGATAAGATGGTTGGATGGCCTCACCGGCCCAATGGACATGAGTTTAAGCAAGTTCAGAAGTTGGTGATGGACAGGGAAGCCTAGTGTGCTGCAGACCATAGGTTGGCAAAGATGCGACTCAGCAACTGAACTGACTGATAATTGAAGTGAAGTGAAAGTTTCTCAGTCGAGTCCAGCTCTTTGCAACCCCATGAATTATACAGTCCATGGAATTCTCCAGGCCAGAATACTAGAGTGGGTACCCGTTCCCTTCTCCATAGGATTTTCCCAACCCAGGGATCTAACCCTGGTCTCCCGCATTGCAGGCGGATTCTTTACCAGCTGAGACAACAGGGAAGCCCCTATATAATTACAGATAAAATAAAAATTTAAAGCATTTTAAGAGAATGCTTGAACAACTTGATGCCAATAAATTTGAAACTTAGAAAGTCATGCATTTAAAAAGAAAAAAAAGCTTGAATCACCAAACTTTCTCATAAAAAATATGAAAAACCTAAACAGACTTATGACTGTTAAAGCTGAATCTGTGATTTAAAAACCTATGCTATTCCCCTCCTCCAAAAAAAGGGGGACCACAATGACTGTACAGATAGATATCAAACTTGCAAAGAATAAATGTTTCCTAACTTATGTAAATGTTTCCAAGTATTTAGAAAGGAAAAGCTCCCCAACTCATTATATAAACCTCTGTAACACTTAGCACCCAAAATGGAGGACGATACAAAAAGTGAAAATTATAGGTCAGGCTCACTTGTGAACACAGATGTCAAAGTATTAAATAATTTTTTTAGCAATCAAATGCAGTGAAGTATTTAAAAACAAATACCCCATGACCAAGTAGGGCTTATTTCAAGAATGCAAGGAGGATTTAGTATTAGAAAATCAATAAAAGTAATAAATAATCCTAATAGAAAAAAGGAGAAAACCCATGTGATAATCTCCAAAGATGCAGAAAAAGAACAGATGAAATTACATTGATTCAAGTAAAAACTCTTAGCAACCAGGACTGGGAGAGAATTTTCTTTACTTGATTAAGGGTATCTACCCCAAAACATCAACAAATATTGTGCTGAATAGTGCAATGTTTAAAGTATTCCATTTTAAGGAATAAGGATGCCGTTTAGCACTGATTATATTCAGCATTTACCTGAAAGTCCTAGCTAAAGCAAAAAGACCAGGGGAGAAGAAAAGACGTAATGACTGGGCAGGAAGAATCAAAACTGTCATTATTCACAGACGATATGATTGTCTACATGGAAAAAAAATCCATGAGATTTTTTAAAAGTATTAAAAGCAATAAGAGCTTGGTGGATACAAAATAATATACCAAAATCAATAACATCTCTATACACAAGCAACATCCAGTTTAAAAATATAAAAATCACATTGGTCACAGTAGCAACAATATCTTCTATTTATAAGATATGTAAGCACAAAGCTAACAAAAGATATTAATTAATATTATAGAAATTGTATAAAATTTTATTGAAGGATATAAATTTTTAAAATCTGGAAAAAGAAATGAAAAATGCAGCAAATTCATGGGTAAGAAAGATTCACTATTTTAAAGATAGCAATTATCTACAAATTAATCCATAAAGTCAACACATTCCAGTCAAAACTTCCTAGAAGTTTCTTCAGAGACCTCATCAAGCCGATGCTAAAATTCACATAGAACAAGAAAGGACAAAGAAGAACCAGGAAAATTTTGAAGGAAATAAATGAAAGGGGAGATATAATATCTCACATTCTAAGAGATAATAATGTCAGACCACAGGGCAAGGTGACTGTCTTTGTGCTTGGTCACTCAGTCATACCTGACTGTTTGTGACACTTTGGACTGTAGCCCTCCAGGATCCTCTGTCCATTGGATTTCCCAGGCAAGAATACTGTAATGGGTTGCCATTTCCTCATCCAGGGGATCTTCCCAACCCAGGAGTCAAACCCGAGTCTCCTGTGTCTCCTGCATCTCCTGCATTGCAGGTGAACTCTTTACCCACTGAACCATCAGGGTTAGGTGAGAGAGTGGACAATTGGAACAGAGCGCAAGAGCCTTGAAACAGACCTGGGTTTATGTTGGAACTTAGTATGTGATGAAACAGGCCTTAAAACTAACAATTAGAACCCTACATGTAACAAATGACTGGTTCAAAATTGGGAAAGGAGTGCAAAGCTGTATATCGTCACCCTGTTTATTCAACTTATTCGCAGAATGCTGTTCAGTTGCTCAGTCACGTCTGATTCTTTGTGACCCCATGGACAACACCTCACCAGACTTCCTTGTCCTTCCCTATCTCCTGGAGTTTGCTCAAACTCATGTCTATTGAGTTGGTGATGACATCCAGCCATCTCACCCTCTGCCACCCTCTTATGCTCCTGCCCTCAATCTTTCCCAGCATCAGAGTCCTTTGCAATGAGTTGGCTCTTGACATCAGGTGGCCAAAGTAGTGGAGTTTCGGTTTCAGCATCAGTCCTTCCAGTGAATATTCAGAATTGAATATTAGGATTGACTGTTTTGATCTCCTTGCTGTCCAATGGACTCTCAAGAGTCTTCTCCAACACCACAGTTCAAAAGCACCAATTCTTCGGCTCTCAGCCTTGTTTATGGTCCAACTCTCACATCTGTACATGACTACTGGAAAAACCACTGTTTTGACTATACAGATCTTTGCAGGCAAAGTGATGTGTCTGCCTTTTAAGAGACTGTCTAGGTTTGTCATAGCTTTTCTTCCAAGGTGCAAGCATCTTTTAGTTTCATGACTGTAGTCACCATCTGGAATGACTTTGGAGACCAAGAAAATAAAGTCTCTCATTGTTCCCATTGTTTCCCCATCTGCTTGCCATCTGTTTCCCCATCTGCTTCCCAACTGATGGGACCAGATGCCATGATCTTAGTTTTGTGAATGTTGTTTTGAGCCCCCTTTTTCAATCTCCTCTCTCACCTTCATCAAGAGGCTCTTTATTTCCTCTTCACTTTCTGTCATTAGAGTGATATCATGTGCATATCTGAGGTTGTTGATATTTCTCCTGATAATCTTGATTCCAGCTTGAGCTTCTGGTCCCATCATTTCATGGAAAATAGATGGGGGAACAATGCAAGCAGTTATAGACTTTATTTTCTTGGGCTCCAAAATCACTGCAGATAGTGACTGCAGTCAAGAAATTAAAAGATGCTTGCTCCTTGGAAGAAAAGTTATGACAAATCTAGACAGTATATTAAAAAGCAGAGACATTACTTTGCTGACAAAAGTTCATATATTCAAAGCTATCATTTTTCCAGCAGTCATGTATGGATGTAAAAGTTGGAGCATAAAGAAGGCTGAGCATTGAAGAATCGATGCTTTCGATCTCTGGTGTTGGAGAAGACTCTTGAGAGTCCCTTGGACTGCAAGGAGATCAAACCAGTCAATCCTAAAGGAGATCAGTCCTGGGTGTTCATTGGAAGGACTGATGTTGAAGCTCCACTACTTTGGCCACCTGATGTCAAGAGCCAACTCACTGAAAAAGATTCTGATGCTGGCAAAGATTGAGGGCAAGAGCAGAAGGGGATGACAAAGGATGAGATGATTGGGTGACATCACGGACTCAATGGACATGAGTTTGAGCAAACTCCAGGAAATGGTGAAGGACAGGGAAGCGTGGTGTGCTCCTGTCCATGGGGTCACAAAGAGTCAAACACGACTTAGCAACTGAACAACAACTCTTTTCTCAATGCCATGTGTAGTTAATCACCTCTGGAATTAATCTAGCTTCCCTGGTAGGCTAACACTTTGCTGTGGTTAGACTGGAAAGCACTCACTGGAAAGGAAGATTCCTGCCATTGAGAGTGTGATGAAGCCACTATGATTTGGCCTTTGGATTAGGATCCAGAAACCCCTGAGCTCAAATCCCACTCTCTCAGTAGCTGGGTTACTTTTGGGCAAGTTAACAACCCTCTCTGGGCCTCCATTTCTTCATCCTCAAAATGGGTATAACAAGAATACTTGCCTCATTGGGTTACTCTGAAGTTTAAATAGTATGATGTGTGCAAAGAGGTTAGCACATTGCCAATCATAAAGGAAATGTTAAACAGACCAGCAACATCTGCACTGCTTGGGAACTTGCTAGAAATAAAATTTCTCAACTCGACCCCAGACTTACTAAATCAGAAACTATAGGGTGGAACCAGCAGTCTGTGCTTTTTTTTTTTAACAAGACCTCCAGACATTCTGATGGCACAAGAATTTGAAAATTACTGGGTTCAAATAATCAGAAACACCCCAAAAGCTGAAGTCAATTAGCCTCCTCTCTTCCATTGACTGCACAGAGGAGGGCGGGGTGGACACAAGGACAAAATTAGCATATTCTCTTTTTTAACTTTGGCTGTGCTGGGTCTTTGTTGCAGTGTACAGCCTTTCTCTAGTTGTGGCACAAGAGCTCAGCTTTTCACGGCATGTGGGATCTTAGTTCTCAGATCAGGGATTGAACCTGTGTCCCTGCATTGGAAGGCAGATTCTTAACCACTGGACCACCAGAGAAGTCCCAAAATTAATATATTTTAAAGAAAAGGCTCCAGTTTCATCCACCTCAGTAGAACTGATTCAAATGTATTCTTTTTAATGGCTAAGTAACATTCCATTGTGTATATGTACCACAGCTTTCTTATCCATTCATCTGCTGATGGACATCTAGGAAACGAAGAGGAATGAATGCTAAGAAAGAAGACATATATATGCTAACATTCCTTGACTATTTACTACAAACCATTGGGTTAACCATTTTGCAAATATTATGTAACAGCCAATAAGATAAACAGTATTTTTGCCCACATAACAAGTGGAAAAATTGAAGCACAGAGGGTCCACATGATTTGCCCAAGATCACAATACAACCAGTGACACAGTTGGATTTTCATCAAGCTAGACTCCAGGGATTGCCTTCTAAACTAAATCATGTGGGGGCTTTTCTTTTTCTTTTTCTTTTTATTTAAGGTATGGCCTTTATCTTTTTTTCTATTCATTTATTTATTTTAATTGGAGGCTAATTACTTTAAAATACTGTGGTGGTTTTTGCCATACATTCACACAAATCAGCCATGGGTATACATGTGTTCCCCATCCTGAACTCTCCTCCGATCCCATCCCCCGCCCATCCCATCCCTCAGGGTCATTCCAGTGCACCAACCCTGAGCACCCTGTCTCAAGCATCGAACCTGGACTGGCGATCTATTTCACATATGGTAATATACATGTTTCAATGCTTTTCTGTCAAATCATCCCACCCTCACCTTCTCCACCGAATCCAAAAGTCTGTGCTTTACATATATGCCTCTTTGGCTGTCTCACATATAAATTCCATATATATGCATTAATATACTGTATCAGTCTTTTTCTTTCTGACTTACTTCACTCTGTATAATAGGCTCCAGTTTCATCCACCTCATTAGAACTGATTCAAATGCATTCTTTTTAATGGCTGAGTAATATTCCATTGTGTATATGTACCACAGCTTTCTTATCCATTCGTCAGTTGATGGGCATCTAGGTTGCTTCCATGTCCTGGCTATTGTAAACAGTGCTGCAATGAACATTGGGGTACATGTGACTCTTTCAATTCTGGTTTCCTCGGTGTGTATGCCCAGCAGTGGGATTGCTGGGTCATATGGCAGTTCTATTTCCAGATTTTTAAGGAATCTTGTGTGGGCTTTTCTCTTCAAAATTTCTCTCCTTGCAGAATGGAGGACCAGATTGCTGGTAAGCCTCATGCTGCCGGGAGGAAGCCAGCTTCTTCAGTGACTTTGTACCCTGCCTCACTTTACAGATAAAGAAACAGATAAGGATGAGGCAAAGAGAAGCTAAAACACTTCCGTTAAGTCAATGAGTCTGTCGGCACCACAACCAGAACTTGAAATCCATTTTTCTAACAATAAGAAGGTTCATGATATCTGTTAAATGTACATCTGTCTTAGCATTTGGGGATATTTATTCCCTTTTTTATTTCACTTAAGTTGTTATTAAACCCAAAGTTTTAAGCAATTCAAGTATTTGCAGCTTCTTGACTGGAGTAGAAACTGCTGAAAAGATCCTAAATGAGCAGTTCACTTAGGGAGGAAAGGTCTTCTACTTCCTTCATAAACCCTCTGAAAAATTGTCGTCTGTGCTATGGTAGCAGCTGTTCCATTCTCATATTTGACTCCATGGGGAGTCAACTAACTTTGGGTTCCTTTTTTAAAAATTGGAAATCAATGTCAAATCCAGTGATGGAGAAGGCCAATGAAGCCCTTTTGTTCATATTCCCTAGCTACAGGGCACAGACACTCTTCCCTTCACCAGCATTGATCTGAGAGCAGACAATTGTCTGCAATTCTTACGCTGGTGTACCGAGATCCTTGAAGTACTCTGAGGCTGGCATAGGCTGGACTTGCTTTAGACTAGGAAAAAAAAAATCAATATTTCTTTCTGAAAGTCGTACTTGGGGCAGTGTTCAGAAGCCTTATTTCTGCTGCTTTGGTCAAAATGACTGAAAGATTCAGTATGAGACATACACTCTGTTCTCTGTAATTTGCTGCCTTAAATTTCTAAATTGAGCAAAAAGTGGGCAAAGAGTTAACACTATCAGTTAGGCTAAGGAAAGTCAGCAGAATGACTGCTTATTTTCAAATTATCACCCTTTGTGATGCAGGTACCTAGTGTACTATTTGATCATCTTCTATTTTCATGGTACTGCCTTTCATCTTTCTCCTTCTTTGAGGTAGACTGAAAGATGAGTTCCGACTCTCCACCCTTCCCTTGCCAAGGCCTGACGATGGGCTGATGTATTTCCTGTCCTTCATGTCGGGCTCTACTATGTGGCTTGCTTTCATCAGAGGAAGGGAGAGCCCAAAGCCTAGGCATGAATTTGTCTGATGGCCATCTTTTTCCTCTGCTGTTGCCATGAAAAGAACTGGAGCTGGATGGCTCTGGGGACAATGAGAGGCAGGTGAAACCCATCTAGCCTAGATCTTCAGTGAGAAGAAAGCCACTCCAGCCACTGCAGCCTGACAGGTGACACTCAGCTGAGACCAGTGCACATAAGCCGACCTCCACCTCATCTACTCGTTCACGAGCTTACTGTTGTATGCTACTGAGATTTTATGCTGCACTGATGTAACAATAGTTAACTGGAACACTGTCTCTTTTTTTTTTACTTTTTATTTTGTATTGGGGTATAGTCAATTGACAACACTGTGATTGTTTCAGGTGAACAGCAAAGGGACTCTGCCATATATATACATATATCCATTCTCCCCCAAACTCCCCTCCCATCCAGGCTGCCACATAACATTGAGCAGAGCTCCCTGTGCTATACAGGAGGTCCTATTGTTAAAATAGTGTATGTACATGTCCAGAACACTCTTTCAAAAGAAAATCAGATAATTCCATGCATAAATCAGCCTATGAGAAACCATGATTGCTTTTGAAACACACATACAGAATAGTCACATTCATGAATTTTTCCCCTTTGGAAATGATCCATTCATTCTTTTGGTGCTGCCTTCTTCCAAAAAAATTTGGGGAAATGCTTTTAAGAATTGCTTTCTTAATCTATAGAACATACACATACAAAAATCTATAGCACAGATTTTGCACTGTCCTCAGTAACAGCAACCCTTCATAATTTTAAAAAAAGGTAATTTTTTTTTTACAGCTAGAAGACATTAGGGTGTATTTTAATTTCTTCAGAATCAATCAGAATTATTTTAATGCTTAGACTGGAGAAAATAACATAAGTATAGTTTAGAAGATTAAAATAAAATATTTTACCATCAAATTCACAACCATAACTCAATTTTCATTCTGGTGTATTCGATTTCTTTTTTCCTCAAATGCATATGTTTTTCTAATGTGCTACAAAAGTTCTTTTCCAAGATGAGATGTGTTTCTTGTTACAAGTTTGTAATGTGAGACTTGAATTGAAAATAAATATTTGGTATCAACTGGAATCATTTATAAAATATCTCTGGCCATGAGTCTTGTGTGTGTATATATATATATACATGTATGCATGCATATATATATATATATGTGTGTGTGTGTGTGTGTGTGTATATATATATATAGATCTTTATTTATGCTAATTGCAGCTTCCAGAATGTGTGCCAATAAAATTGCCATTCATATATCTCTCTGCTTCCTCTGAAATAAATCAGGAGTAAAAAGACAGCGGCAGGAAAATTCAAGAGTTAGAAGAATTAGAAGGTATGATCTAGAAGTGTAAAAACCAAGAACCTAAATGGGGGACTTAACTAGATCTATCAACACAAGGACATGGTGCCTGTTTGGTGAAACTTTGAGTGAAAGCATTCTCTACTTTAAGCCAGTTCCAAAAAGAGCCTCTTGATTAAAGTGAAAGAGGAGAGTGAAAAAGTTGACTTAAAGCTCAACATTCAGAAAACTAAGATCATGGCATCTGGCTCATCACTTCATGGGAAATAGATGGGGAAACAATGGAAACAATGACAGACTTTTATTTTGGGGGGCTCCAAAATCACTGCAGATGGTGACTGCAGCCACAAAATTAAAAGATGCTTGCTCCTTGGAAGAAAGGCTCTGACCAACCTAGACAGCATATTAAAAAGCAGACACATTACTTTGCCAACAAAGGTCCAGCTAGTCAAAGCTATGGTTTTTCCAGTAGTCATGTATGGATGTGAGGGTTGGACTATTAAGAAAGCTGAGTGCCAAAGAATTGATGCTTTTTCACTGTGGTGTTGGAGAAGACTCTTGAGAATCCTTGGACTGCAAAGAGATCCAACCAGTCCATCCTAAAGGAAATCAGCCCTGAATATTCATTGGAAGGACTGATGCTGAAGCTGAAACTCCAATACTCTGCCCACCTGATGCGAAGAACTGACTCACTGGAAAAGACCCTGAAGATTGAAGACAGGAGGAGAAGGGGATGACAGAGGATGAGATGGTTGGATGGTATCACTGACTCAATGGACATGAGTTTGAGCAAACTCTGGGAGTTGGGATGAACAGGGAAGCATGGCATGCTTCAGTCCATGGGGTCGCAAAGAGTCGGACACAACTGAGCGACTGAACTGAACTGACCTGGCTGTCAGGCTTCAGTCTATCAAAAGCATTATATTTCTTCACAAAGCAATATTCCAGCTTGGTGAAAACCTTTGGTGTCAGTAAAAATCTAGAATTTGGATGGGATCCAAGTTCTGACACATTTATTTATTGCCATCACACTGTGGTTCTTCCAGGTCATGGCCATATTTTTGTGCAGATGGTCCCCAGTTCTTTGCCTCCAATTCCAAGGAATGACACTAATGCCCAAAGATGAATCATAACTGACAAATATGACAAGCCATATTCACAAATATCTTTATTTAGCACCCAGTGGGACATCTTATGGAAATGAACTTGTGATAAACCTTTACATATAACCGAATGTTTTCTTGTCAGTTTCTTTAACAATTTATCCTAATCTTTAAACAGAGTTATAATTATGGTATTCCTACAAATTTTTTTTCCTTTCTTTAACATAATATTTGTTTGTAAGCATATAACTGCGTATATTTAACAACTGCTCAATATTTCACAATTAATGACATCACATTTATTTAGTCATTGTCTTATAATGGGATATTTAGTTTTGGGGTTTTTTTAATAAATAATACTGAAAGTAACATACCAGTGCATATAAATTTCCCCTTTATACTAATTTCTTGTGAAAGATTCCTAGATATGGAACTATTAGATCAACAGTTGTGAACATTTTTAGGGCCCTTTGCACATAGTGAGGGGCTTCCCAGGCAGGCTCAGTGGTAAAGAATCTGCCTGACAATGCAGGAGATGCGGGAGACTTGGGTTCTATCCCTGGGTCAGGAAGATTCCCCAGAGGATGAAATGGCAACCCACTCCAGTATTCTTGCCTGAAAAATTCCCTGGACAGAGAAGCCTGGCTGGCTACTGCCCATGGGGTCACAAAGAGTCAGACAGGACTTAAGCTTGCACACATACAGTGAAATGCTGTTTTCTAGAAGATTATGCCATTTTCAGTGGAGTGAAGAATATCAATTTCACCAGTGTTGCAAGTATAGATATTATCATTTAAAAATCATTTTGCTGATATAATAGTCAGGCAAGTTACCTCTTTATATTTTCAAAACAGTGTTTATTTGATTATAGGCAGATAGACTATTTTCCATGTTTATTTGTAGTTTTATATCATGTTTATTTGCTAGTAATCTTTTTATGGGTTTTTTTCTCTGGTTTTATATTTAGTAAAGAAAGGATACCAGCTAAAGAATCAGTGATTTGCTGGGGGTTAGGAGATGAGTGGGTAGGCAGACTGAAAATAAAGAGATTGTAAAGAATCATTTTTACCAGTAAATACATCAAAGATGTTCCCACCTCCAAGATGTTCTTTGAAAACTGTAGCTTAAGGGATAATAGGGGAAATTGTGTTAAATGCATAAAATATGCTAGACCTAATTGACAACTGGAAATAAACAATGTACTTGGAAGTAAATAATAATAGCAGCATAAGACTTCTTGAACCATTCAAAATTGACAGTGTGGTACAAATGAACAAAAAGTAAAAGTTGTGACTAAACTTGGTGTCTGTACTAAGAACCTGCCTGGGGGCACCCAACACATCAATACTCAGAAGAACCTGGGCCTTGCAAGGTTAAACTCAGTCTATATCTGGGAACAATGACATTTAATGGTGTCCTTAGACCCACAAATTAGATATGACCCCTATTGAGGACAATGACAAGATAGGTATATAACAGAGTGGTTAAGGGATGAAGATTTGCTCTTGATCTCTATGACCTTCTAGCTGTGTGACCTTGAAAACATGACTTCCTTTCTCTAACCCTCCATTCCACATATGAGAGTTGACTAACTGCACTTCTCTCCAAAGACTGTGAGAATTCAATACGACAGTGCTTGGAAATTGCTTAGCTCAGTGCCCAGCCCAGATTTAACTCTCAGCAAATCTGATTTTCTGAGCAATTATTGTTAATTGCCCATAAAAGAAATGTCTACATGAATGATATTTTAGTCTCCTTTAATACACTAAATGAGACAAAGAATAGGGAGTTACTTAAAGCCATGTTTGCCAGGTTTGGACTTGAACATTTGATTTGGCCAGCTTGCCTGGCCCCCATGTCATGCACCCAGCACCTAAAAAGAGCACATCTATGGCAATTTGAGATTATTCCCAGCATGTTCTGAATTTTAAAACAATGAGAGTTATAGTTTAGCATTAATCTACTAATGTGAATTTAATAATAACACAACTAATGTAGCTATTATATATAATATTATTATAGAGATCTCTTCAAGAAAATTAGAGATATGAAGGGAACATGTCATGCAAAGATGGGCACAATAAAAGAAAAAAATGGTATGGACCTAACAGAAGCAGAAGATATTAAGAAGATTTGGCAAGAATACACAGAAGAACTATACAAAACAGATCTTAATGACCCAGATAACCATAATGGTGTGATCACTCTAGACCCTGACATCCTGGAATGTGAAGTCAAGTGGGCCTTAGGAACCAAGCTAGTGGAAGTGATGGAATTCCAGCTGAGTTATTTCAAATCCTAAAAGATGATGCTGTGAAGGTGCTGCATTCAATTTGGTGCATTCAATTCAAGGTGCTGCCAGCAAATCTGGAAAATTCAGCAGTGGCCACAAGACTGAAAAAGGCCAGTTATCATTCCAATCCCAAAGAAGGTCAATGCTAAACAATGTTCAAGTTGCCACACAATTGCACTCATTTCACATCCTAGCAAGGCCATGCTCAAAATCCTCCAAGCTAGGTTTCAAGAGTTCATGAACTGAGAAATTCCAGCTATACAAGCTGGATTTTAAAAAGGCAGAGGAACCAGAGATCAAATTGCCAACCTTCATTGGATAATAGAAAAAGCAAGAGAATTCCAGAAAAATATCTACTGTTCATTAGGTAGTTCATTAACTACCCTAAAGTCTTTGACTGTGTGGATGTTAAAGAGATGGGAATACCAGACCACCTGACCTGCCTCCTGAAAAATCTGCATACAAGTTAAGAAGCAACAGTTACAACTGGACATGGGACAGGAGACTGGTTCAAAATTGGGAAAGGAGTATGTCACGGCTGTATATTGTCACTACTTATTTAACTTATATGCAGAGTATATCATGTGAAATGCTGGGCTAGATGAAGCACAAGCTGAAATCAAAATTGCCAGGAGAAATATCAATAACCACAGATATGCAGATGACACTACCCTTGTGGCAGAAAGTGAAAAGGAACTAAAGAACCTCTAGATGAAAGTGAAAGAGGAGAGTGAAAAAGCTGACTTCAAACTCAACATTCAAAAAACTAAGATCATGGCATCCAGTCCCATCACTTCATAGCAAATAGATGGGGAAACAATGGAAACAGTGACAGACTTTATTCTCTTGGACTCCAAAATCACTAGGCTTCCCTGGGAGCTCAGACAGTAAGAATCTGCCTGCAATGCAGGAAACCCAGGTTTGATCCCTGGGTTGGGAATACCCAGTGGAGATGGGAACAGCAACCCACTCTAGTATTCTAGTCTGGAGAATTTACAAGGAGCCTGGCAGGCTATAGTCCATGGGGTTGCAAAGAGTTGGACATGACTGAATGACTAACACATCCAAATGACTGCAGATGGTGACTGCAGCCCTGAAATTAAAATATGCTTGCTCCTTGGAAGAAAAGTTATGACCAACCTAGACAGCATATTAAAAAAGCAGATGTGTTACTTCGCCAACAAAGGCCCATCTAGTCAAAGCTATGGTTTTTCCAGTAGTCATGTATGGATGTAAGAGTAAAACCTTAAAGAAAGCTGAGTGCCAAAGAATTGATGCTTTTGAACCGTGTTATTGGAGAAGACCTCTGAGAGTCCCTTGCACTGCAAGGAGATCCAACCAGTCCATCCTAAAGGAAATCAGTCCTGAATATTCACTGAAAGGACTTAAGCTGAAGCTGAAGCTCCAATCCTTTGGCCACCTGATGCGAAGAACTGACTCATCTGAAAAGACCCTGATGCTGGGAAAGATTGAAGGCAGGAGGAGAAGAGGATGAGATGGTTGGATGGCATCACCAACTCAATGGACATGAGTCTGAGCAAGCTCTGGGAGTTGGTGATGGACAGGGAAGCCTGTATGCTGCAGTTCATGGGGTTGCAAAGAGTTGGACATGACTCAGCAACTGAACTGAACTGAATATAGGTATTAATAAAAATCTTGACTTTCTGCTACATGATATTGTGCAGAGCTCTGAAGTATATGCTACAGTCACACTGTATGAGGAATTATGATCATTATTCCAATGTGGAAGAATGAATAAAGGATTCATTTAACCAATGGCATCACAGGACCTCTTTTGGAGGGGACTGCCTTGTGTAATGGCTACTCCCCTAAAAGATAGATAGATCCTTTTCCTCGTTTTCTTATTCCTCTTTTCCTTCTTTATGCTGCTTGAAGCTTGGCCATGACGGCTGGGATTCCATTTGGGGCCATGAGGACAGGGAACCCTAGAAAGAGTAGAGGGAAAACCTGGAAGCAGCCTGAATCTGAGGTGTTAGAGACAGCATGCCAGCTCTTTATTGTCCATCACTGGACTTCACTGGGAAAGAAAACATAATTTCCATTTTTTGAGCTAATAGTTTCAAGTCTCTAACTGCCAGAGAGGGCATTGGACTTCATCCAGAAGCCAAACTTATTTAGGGCCAAAAAACAGTATAACCTCAGCTAACATCTGGGTCACAAACTATTGTAAAGATGGGGAAACAGAGGGTCAAAGAAATTAAGTGCCCTGCCCAAAGCTATATACATGGCGTAACTAAATTTGGGACACGGTTTACCTGCTTTAAACCCTGTATCCTAACATTTCTTCTTTTCTAATTTCTCTCTTGGAGCTGACACTAACGCTGCTTTCTGAACACTGAACTTACCTCCCTTCTCAGCAAACATCTGCATTCTCACTCTTGACTCCCTCCAGTGGTGGTCAGCCCTCGGGCCCCACAAGAAAACTGACACTTTCTCCATTCCGGTTGAGACTAGACCTCAGGGTAAATACATATGACCAGTATCCCTACAAAAGCACTCCAGTAACAAGGAACTGGAAATTAATTCAGTCATATTTCTGTTAAGACTTTTTATTAAAGTTAGGCACAAATGCATTTTTTTTCAAGTTGAGTCACAGTGTGATTCAAGAAGAATTTCTAAAAATATGAGGATAATACATTCAAATCAGTTATTATTAAAGAAAGCTAGAGGTGTTTAGGGTATGTCCTTCAACCTCCTGAGACTGATATCAGGGAAAAACATGCCCTTTCAAAAAAGATTCCAGAATGCCACTGTGAGAGAGAAAATGCTAAGCTGGCCTGACCCTTTTGGCATTTCTTTGGATTATGTCTAATAAATTCATTCTTAAAATACATTTTTTCTATTATGAAAGTAGTTTCTGTTCATTATGGAATAATTAAAATAAAGAAAGATTTATATCTCAAAAAGAACCACTGTCACCCCACCCTTGAAATATTGTCATAAAACTCCTCATCAAGCTCTCCTGGGTTGGGACACAGTTTTTCAAGGTGAGAGCCCTTTGCCTTGCAAAGCAATAAAGCTATCCTTTTCTACTTCAGAAAGAAAAAAAAAAGAATCACTGTTAACATTTTGGAGTTTTCAATTTTCAGTCTCTTTGCTTCATAAATATTTTAAACTTTTGCAATCATGTGGCAAACAAAAGCTTACAGAGTAATTGTTAACAGCAACTATTTTTATTTTTCAAGTTATAATACAAATTGTAAAATATTTGAAAAAATAGAAGTATGAAAATATAAAATCAGCCAGAACATCTATGCCCAAAGAAAACTTATGAAATTTAGTGTCTGTCCCCACAGCCTTCTCACTCTATACATTTTACACTATTGAAATCAAATTGTAAAGGTTATTCTTAAAGTAAATTCAGCACAAAAGCACCCAGATACTATATAGACATTTCAAAGAGTCTTTCCCTTGGAAACTTAATGTCTAAGGTCATTAATTTGAATTTTAAAGAAATAGGGCATTGTCTCTCAAGTTCCTTGACAAAGAAAATGGCTAATAAATTGCTCTCTGTAACTCTGATTTTGTGGACGAGAAAGAATATAATTTATTTAGTAATTTTTCTGGCACAGTATCCCCAACATGTAAATATAGTTTTGTCATTCGTAGTAAGTGTTTGCAGAACACCACCAATTATCATTTCAAGTGGTTTTCACATATGGCAGCAATGTCCATCTGAATTATGGTGGGAAGAACGCACCTCAGAAAAACACGTTCCCTAGTATTATGAAAAGAGCCAAAACAAACAATAAAGAACAGAGAGACCCACTGTCTTAGTCAGTGCAGGGTCCTAGGACAAAATATTACAGACTGAGTGGCTTCAACATTTTTTGCTCACAGTACTGGAGGCTGGCTGTCCAAGATCAAGGCTCCAGCAGGGTCAGTGTCTGCTGAGAGCCCATTTCCTGGTTCATAGATGGCTGTCTTTTGATGACAGGAGGGGAAAGAGCTCTCTGGGGCTTCCTTTATAAGGGCACTAATACCATTCATGAAGGCTCCAACCTCATGACCTACTCACCTCCCTTAATCAGACCACCACTCCCTTAGTACCATCATATTTGGCATTAGGTTACAACATATGAACTTGGCTGGGGGGACACATTAGTCTGTTCAGTTCAGTTCAGTTCAGTCACTCAGTTGTGTCTGACTCTTTGCAACCCCGTGGACTGCAGCGCGCCAGGCTTCCCTGTCCATCAGCATCTCCTGGAGCCTACTCAAACTCACATCCATCGCGTCAGTGATGCCATCCAACCATCTCATCCTCTGTCATCCCCTTCTCCTCCAGCCTTCTTTCCCAGCATCAGGGTCATTTAGTCTGTAGCACCCACTTTCTCCCTTTTCATCTTTCCTCCTCATGCTGTCTTTGTTTCACAAAAGACATAGCTTTGCTTTTCTTTGGAGGTTCTCAGTTATATGCTTTATACATGTGTATATAAATACTTTGGCCACCTGATGCAAACAACTGACTCATTGGAAAAGACCCTGATGCTGGAAAGACCGAAGGCAGAAGCAGAAGTGGGCAACAGAGGATGAGATGGTTGGATGGACATGAACTTGAGCAAACTCTGTGAGACGGTAAGGGACAGGGAGGCCTGGCGGGCTGCAGTACATGGGGTCACAAAGAGTCAGACATGACTTGGTGACTGAACAACAAGTGTGTGTTAAGTCACTGCAGTTGTGTCCAACTCTTTGCAACCCTATGGACTGTAGCCCACCATGTTCCTCTGTCCATGGGATTATCCAGGCAAGAATACTGGAGTGGATTGCCATGCCCTCCTCCAGGGGATGTTCCCAACTTGGGAACTGAACCCGCATCTCTTATGTCTCCTGCATTTGCAGGCAGGTTCTTAACCACTAGCACCACAGTGCAGTGTATATATGTCAATTCCAATTCACCCCACCTCCCCTTTCCCCACTTGATGTTCGTTTGTTTGTTTTCCATATCTGTGTCTCTATTTCTGCTTTGCAAATAGTTTAATCTGTACCATTTTTCTAGATTCCACATATATGTGCTAATACATGATATTCGTTTTTCTCTTTCTGACTTCACTCTGTATGACAGTCCCTGGGTCCATCCACATCTCTGCAGATGGCACAGTATCATTCCTTTTTAATGCTGAGTAATAGTCCACTGTGTATATGTACCATAATCTTCTTTATACTTTTCTCTGTTGGTGGGAATTTCAGTGTTTCCATGTCCTGGCTATTGTAAATAGTGCTGCAAGGGTGCATATATCTTTGGGAATTATTAGTTTCTCTGGGTAGATGCCCAGGAGTGGGACTGCTGGGTCAAACCATGGTCCTATTTTTTGTTTTTCAATTAACCTTCCATGCTGGTCTCCATAGTGACTGTATCAAATTACATCCTCACCAACAGTGTAAGTATTAATCTCCAAAATATACAAACAACTCATGCAGCTCATTATCAAAAAAAAAAGCTCAATCAAAAAATGAGCAGAAGACCTAAACAGGCATTTCTCCAAAGACGACATACAGATGGCCAAGAGGCACATGAGATGAGGCTCAACATCACTAATAATTAGAGAAATGCAAATCAAAACCACAATGCAGGATCACCTCACAATGTTCAGAATGGCCATTATCAAAATAATCTATAAACAATAAATGCTAGAGAGGGTGTAGAGACAAAGGACATGGCTTCTTGCTACATCTGTGTTTCTTCCTGCTCGTGTCTCACCCCCACAGTTTTATAGAGACTGCCACCTCTGAATAGATGAAGATAGAAGAGGCTGTAACCCACCGTGAATATATATGGAAGTACAACTGAAACCCTGGCACAAGGATCCTCAGAGTTCCAGAACTCTGAAATTACATCTGCAATGAGATCAAAAAAAAAAGCCACTTCTGGCCCTGTATAGTCAACCAACTACTATCATAACAGATGTAAAACTCTACATCACAGCCTCAGAGCTGCATTGTGTTTAAAGAAGCAAAGCCCAGGAGTTTCTAAGCTTCACCTTTGCTTCCTTCAAATATTAAGAGAGCCACAGGAACTAATTAAAACTCCCAGGAAGGAGTGTCTTGTTCCACTTTTCCAAAAGATGACTCTTTCTCATCTTTATCACCATTCCTACCAACCTGCCGCCTCAGTGGACTCTTTCCTCCTTGACGTCAAGAAACAAGCTGTTGGGATGACCAACAGGCACAAAAAGATGCTCAACATCACGAACAGCTAGAAAAATGTAAATGAAAACCCCAATGAGGTAATGGCCATCATTAAAAAGCCCACACATAACAAATGCTAAGGAGGGTTTGGAGAAAAGGGAACATATCTATCCTGTTAGTGAGAATGTAAACTGGTGCAGCCACTATGGAAATAAGCACGGAGGTTCCTCAAAAACGTAAAAACAAGAGTTGATGCAAAAGATCCAGTATTCCACTCGAGAATATATCCAGACAAAACTATAATTCATAAAGATACCCGTGCCCTTATGTTCATAGCACCACTATTCACATAGACAAGACACAGAAACAATCTATGTCAGATGAGTGGATAAAGATGTGGTATATATCAGTATGCTTCCCTGGTGGCACAGTGGTAAAGAATCCACCTGCCAATGCATGAGACACAGGACACAAGGGTTCAATCCCTGGGTCAGGAAAACCCCTTGGAGAAGGAAATGGCAACCCACTCCAGTATTCCTGACTGGGGAATCCTATGGATAGAGGAGCCTGGTGTGCTACAGTCCATGGGTTGCAAAAGAGTCAGACATGACTTAGCGACTAAACGTAGCCATTTTAAACAAGATGAACTGATGCCATTTGCAGAAACATGGATGGACATAAACATTATCACACTAAGTGAAGTATCGATAAGTCAGAAAAATGAATACAATATAATATCACTTATATGTGGAATCTAAAATATGACACAAATGACCTTATCTATGAAACAGAAATAGACTCGGGCATAGAGATGAGATCTGTGGTTACCAAGAGGGTGGGGAACAGAAGGGGAATGGACTGGAAGTTTGAGGTTAGCAGATGAACACTCTTATATATAGAAGGATAAACAGCAAGGGCCTACTGTATAGTGCAGGGAACTATATTCAGTATCCTGTGATAAACCATAATAGAAAAGAATATGAAAAAGAACATATTTAAAGGTATAATTCAACACTTTGCTGCATAGCAGAAATTAACATATTGTAAATCAACTATACTTCAATAAAGAAAATTTATTTTAAAAAAAAAAGGAAATAACCTGCTGGCATTTCTGTCTCCCACTAGACCCCAGGGGGGTAATCATTTTTCTAGGCTTCTGTTCTTCTCTTGAGAATACACCTAGAGTTTCTCGTCTTTTTTTGGAAGAAAAAGGGGAGGAAAGTCAAGAGAGCAAGTGAAATAAACTGTGGTTTTCACATCATTGTCCAATATGGCCCACAACTAAGTATCCTAGCAAGAATGAGACGTTGCCAATGTATAGAGGGGGAAACCAGTGAGACTGAATCCCAAACTATCAACCACTCCAGGGACATAGTAGAGTACAAAGCCTGCTTTTAAAATATGTCCCTCCTTCTCAAATTTCAAAACCCATACACAAGCATCTGGATTGGAGGACAACAGGGGAAAGCTTATTACACATGAAAAGTTCATGCAGAGGGCATGTGAGAACATATATCACACTGGACACATAGCACCAACCCTCCACACCTCCACCTCCTCCTTGGCTGCCACCAGCCACCACCCTCACCTCCTCCAGCACCACCACCTAGGTGCAAGTTACATATTTTCTCTTTTTAGAGAAATCTTTAAAATATGAAAAAACATAGAGAATAAAAGTCTCAGTGAAAACAGATCATTGTTAGCATATTGTCATGTGTTTTAGAGTCTTTTTATTATTTTATTTATGCTGAGTTGGTAAGACATTCACATGGCTTCAAAAAATAAAAGATAAGAGTATGTATCTCCTATCCACTGTTGCCCAGATATCCAGTGCTCTGCCCCCAGAGGCTACCACATTTTGAATATTTTTTAAATGCAAAAAATAAAACATTATAGATACAGCTGAAGTCTTCTTTTCTGCATTCTCCTTCAATGCTCCCTAGAGGCAACCATTATCATGAATCTGACGCATCCTTCTAACACCTTTTTATGGTTTTTACATACATATGCATGTATTTGTGAACTACAGAGAGTCTTGTACTGTGTGCTTTTTGTAATTCACATTATGATATCATATCTTTAAGCACTACTCTATGTTGCCAGCTCATTCCTTTTAACTGATATATGATATTCTAGTGTATTACTATCCCATGTTTTATTCATCCATTTTCCTCTTAGTAGATAGGAAACTCTTTCCCCCACTTTTCAAGTTTATAAATAATGCTACCACTTCTGTGTTTCCTAAATTAAAATAACATGCAGGGCCATTTCTCCCCCAGATGAATCTGTAAATCCAAAATAATCAAGTCAAAATTGAAGAGGATACTTTATGAAAAGTGATAAACTAATTCTAAAGTTCATCTGGAAGAAAAGAGGAATGGGCAAATATTTCTTGAAAAAGAGGCAAGGAAAATTTCCCTTTAGTTTTATACCTGCTTTTTTCTTTCATTGTGTATATCATGTACAGGAGAGGGAGGATCAGCTGGATGCTTCCAAAAAAGAAGAGAGGATTCTCCTTTCCCTAAAGGTTGTTCTCTCTAGAAGGGATGCTGGAAGTGGTACAGCCATCTAGCTACCAGTCTAAGTGTGAAGCCAACACAGCACAGCTTGAAATAACACATATGGGACTAGCCCTACCTCTGCACTTGTTATTTAGATAATGTCTTTGTGTGTGTGTGTGTGTGTGTGTGTGTGTGTGTGTGTGTGTGTGTATGCACGCGCACGCGCATGTGCACGTGCATGCACACATGCTCAGTCACTCAGTTGTGTCTGACCCTTTGCAATGCCATGGACTGTAGCCCGCCAGGCTTCTCTGCCCATGGATTCTTCCAGGCAAGAATATGGAGCAAACTGCCTTTCCCACACCAGGGGATCACCTAACCCAGGGATTGAACCTACATCTCTTGCATCTCCTGTATTGACAGGTGGCTTCTTGTATACTCTTTTAAAGGAGCAGAAGAGGGGATGATTATTCTATTTGTAGCCAAAAAAATGTCACAACTGGTACTTCTTAAAACATTGTTCAATTTAATCAATCCTGGACTGTTGGAGTTTTTTAAGTGATTTTCAACTTTTTGGCAACCCCACCAAACAAAGTACTTCAAGGAGTATCCCTGTTGCTAAATCCCTATGCAAGTCTATGATCATTTTCTTAAGATAGATTTCTAAAAATTCCTACTCAAGTGGAATTACTCAACCTAGAATGTGGGGCGGGAAAGGTTTCCTTAACAGAAAACAATGTAATATACTCTAATTCAGTAGAGAAAAAAAAGAAATTCAAAGTAATTTCTGAGTCTCAAGCCTGTACCCAATGTCTATAGGATTCACTTCCTATCTCCAGAGGGGCCAGGACATTTCCTTGCCTTGGATCCCAAAACCCCTACTGTGTTTGCTGCCAACAGAATAACAATAATAACTACAATGGTGATAATAGTTAACATTAATTAAGCATTTATTCTGTACAACAAGGTGTCTATTACATCACCTCATTTAATTTTCATAACAATCGTAGTAAGAGGATACAGCTATTACTCCCATCTCATAAATAAGAGAACAAGGCTCAGAGAGAATTAGTGGCTGGTCCAGGATCACATTGCTACATGAAGGAGCTGGGATTCCAGGCTGGGTCCTACTTCTCCCATTCCTGCTTCTCGTACCTCTCCAGAATCTTTGTTGAGAATTCTACTTGCAAATATTTCTACCCAAGTTTCCCGGCTTTTCCATGTGTTCTTTTAGTCTTTTTATATTTATTAAAAGAATATTCAAAAAAAATACCCGGGCTACCAGGAATGAGGCAAGTAAACAGGTGTTCCTAGCACCCTCACCTGCTTCCTCAGTTACTCCAGAAGTGGGGGCTCACCTGGAAGGATATCTTTTGTGTTGGTGGAGCTGAGCAAGAACATCTCCCAGTAAAGTTTCCATATCATACATCACGATCCTTCCTTTTCTTTCAGAACAAAGTCAAAAGCTTCAGCAAGTGCTACCTAAGGCCAGGCACAAAGATCTCCTATTACAGACACTGTTATTGGTTCTCCAGCACCCATTCCTCCCTTCCTTCTTCACCAAAGTTCATTATTCATGTGATTCCAGGGAATGTGGTTTCACCCCCAGCTTAAGGGGTATGGTCATGATTTGAGCTAAGATCTATACAAACTGAGTGATTCAGAGATGTGCTGTGGCCAAAGCTAGTCTAATCAGACAGACTCTGAAGCACAAAGCCTTAATATTTCCCTCAGCTTGATTATCTTTTAGTACAAAACTTTCACCATAGTCTCCTAATAATAGCAATGCTAATACTTAAATAGCACTTACTATATGCCAGGCACTAACTTAAGCATTTTGTACATATTTTATTTATTTAACCCTCTACAAGAGCCCTATGAGGTAGTTGGGATTTTTTGAGCGCCATTTTGGAAATGAGAATAGTGAGGCACAAAATCAGGCTAAATAACTCTCAGAGCTAGCAGGTGGCTAGATGGATCCTCTGGCTCTGAAGTTCTTAGTCTTAAAACCAGGTGCCAGCAGCTCACCCACTGCTGTCCTGGGTTCCCTCACGGAGGGAGACTAACAGTATCACACTGGGCAGCAGAGGTTGGAGTGGGATGTAGGCGATCTGTCCAGTCACTAAGTCGTGTCCGACTCTGTGACCCCATGGACTGCAGCATGCCAGGCTTCTCTGTCCTTCACTGTCTCCCACAGTTTACTCAAATTCATGTCCATTGAGCTGGTGATGTGGGTAGGGGGTATGCAAATGTTCACTTCCACTTCCTTCTTTTAAAGGAAACTAAAGATACATATTTCAGTTTTCATTAACCTCAAATCCAACTGAGAATTCGACTATGTCACTCTCCCCAGTCACTAATGAAACGTCTTCTGCCAAGTTGTTTCTCAACGGCTAACAGTGGTGGTCTACGGCTAGGTTGATGCTTTCATGTCTACTCATAATCCTGTGTGTCAAGATCACTGAAAAATAAATGCCAGGGTTTTTTCTTGGTGTTCTAGCTGCTGCTATGATTTTAGACACAAAGTCTGAAGTCTATCTCCCAAGGATCATGTATACAGAATTCAAGAGGTATAAATTCATGTAGAATATATTCATATAAACATGGAAGTATTCTCAACTCATGTGCTTTTTGAAGCAAAGCAGCCCATGCATCATATTCATTTTGCTGAGGTGGCTGTGGAAGCTTCAACCAATGACACTTGGATTTCAAACTATGCCTTTATCTAAAAGCCAAATACTCTTACATTTTCTTATTAAAAAGAAAAAGAAAACCTGAAGTACTGTAAAAAATTCTCTTTGCTATCAGGAGCTTGTGATGTTCTCAATTAATAATCATCTTTAATGGAATGGAATGGGCACTATTTTCTATATTATTATATCTCTTCCTCTCTTTGTTTCTATTGTTTTTCTGTTTATTAATTCAACCATGAGAGGGGCTCAAGAAGGAAAAGAAAGAAGAAAACTGGGGGCAGTACCTGCAAGTTAAAAGACCAACTGTTGGGAAATCATTGTTCATAATAGCTGAGAGTCTGAAATGTGATGTCTGAATACATATATTTCAAAGTGAACCAGAAATCTTTCCCTGGGAGCCAGGGGAAAGAAAAGGAGGTTTCCAATATTCTTGTCCTATGCAAACGATTCTCATAATGGTCTGCGGAATTAGTCAGACCACTGTAAAAATAGACAGTACAACCATAACTACATATTGCACTTACTTTTAAGTTAATAATATATGCTTCCATTTTTTCACACTTGTAATTATTTCCTTTTTCTCCAGTGTTATTGAGGTATAATTGACATAAAACAATTATTTCTTTATCATTTTATCACAAACTTTCTTCCAATATACCTCCATTTTGTTTTCTATTTTATAATTTTTTTAATTGAAGGATAATTGCTTTACTTTATTTTTAATTAGAGGATGAGATGGTTAGCTAGTATTACCAACTCAATGAACATGAATCTGAGCAAACCCCAGGAGATGGTAAAGGACAGTGAAGCCTGGCAAGCTGCAGTCCACGGGGTTTCAAAGGGTCAGACATGACTGAGCGACTGAACAACAAACTGCTTAACAATGTTGTGTGGGTTTCTGCCATGCATCAACATGAGTCAGCCATAGTGTCAGTCACGTGTCCCTTCCCCCTTGAACCTCCCTCCCAACTCATATCACACCCCTCTCCGTTGTCACAGAGCACCAGACTGAGCTCCCTGTGCTATACAGTAACTCCCCACTAGCTATCATTTTACACATGGTAATGGATACATATCAATGTTACTCTTCACAATTCATTCCACCTTTTCCTTTCCCCACTGTGTCCATAAGTCTATTCTCTATGTCTGAGTCTCTATTTCTGCCCTACAAATAGCTTCATCAGTACCATTTTTCTAAATTCCATATATATGTATTAATATATGCTATTTACTTTTCTCTTTCTGCCTTACTTCACTCTATATAACAGGTTCTAGGTTCATCCACTTCACTAGAAAATAAAAAAGTGACATCGCTCAGTCGTGTCCAACTCTTTGCGACCCCATAGACTGACTGCAGTCTGTCAGGCTCTTCTGTCCATGGAATTTTCCAGGCAAGAATACTGGAGTAGGTTGCCATTTCCTTCCCAGGGAATTTTCCCAATCCATGGATCAAACCTGGGTCTCCTGCACTGCAGGCAAACTCATCGCCTAAGCCACCAGATTTGACTCAAATTCTTTCCTTTTTATGGCTGAGTAATATTCCATTGCATATATGGACCACATCTTTATCCATGCATCTGTTGACGAACATTTAGGGTGCTTCCATGTCCTGGCTATTGTAAATAATGCTGCAATGAACACTGGGCACTGTGCATATATCTTTTTCAAATATGCTTTTCTCAGGGTATATGCCCAGTAGTGGGATGGCTGGGTCATATATACACCTGCATTTTAAATGAAGCTGGAATCTATCTGGAAAATATAGATTAATCTTGTATTGGGGTAAGGGAGAACCTAGAACATCACTTCTCAGAACTCTCCTTTACTTTTCAGCATCTATATGAAGGTCAAACAGAAATGGACACAAAGTGAGACCAATTACTAAATATCTACTAAATACCAAGTCCTAAATAATATGCATTTGTGGCTGTTCAGTCACTCAGTCATGTCTGACTCTTTGCAACCCCATGGACTACAGCACACCAGGCTTCACTGTCCTTCACATCTCCCGGAGTTTGCTCAAACTCATGTCCACTGAGTTGGTGATCCCATCCAACCATCTCATCCTCTGTCACCCCCTTCTCCTCCTGCCTTCAATCTTTCCCAGCATCAGGGACTTTTCCAATAAGTTGGCTCTTTGCTGAATGTAAAGATGCTTTACATTCATTATTTAAACCTATGAAAGCTCATGAAATGTTAACCATCCCATTTTAAGTAGGAGAGAACTGAAGAAACGTAAATTCTGTTGCAGTAAGTAACAGATATAGACTTGCAATTCTTCTGATCTGTGCACTTTTTGTTACCATGCTTTATTTCTATAACAACTGAAAAACAAATATACATAAGGCCAATGATTTCAGCAGAGCAGACAAGCCAGTATGAGATAATTCTCAGTATGAAGACTGTCCTCCTCCATTGTCACACAGCCATAGAAGGCAGGCATATTTGCAAAACAGGAATTTACTAAATTTCTAGTATCACAAGTGTTAATACAGTAGCCAATAGGAATAGGAATATAACCAGTGTTAATAGAAAAGCAGCTAATGAAGACCCCATGCTTTAAATCTAATTACTAAAAATTTACTGACTGAGGGACTGCAAGTCTGCTTCAAATACCACATACATACATGTGGTGCAGCCAAACACTACACAAAAGAGAGAGCAAGCAAGCCAAGTACCAGAAATCAAGGGTACTGATTCTACTGTATTGCAAATTAGTAATCAAACCCAATCAAAATAAGGTTTTTTTGATATCCTGAACAAATTTTATTACATATTATTAGTTCTAATCCTACAGTGCTGAATATAAGATTTATCACAAACTCTTTACTAACTTACAAAGAAATATGCTTGAAAGCCTAATTTTTCCACAGATAAATTAGAGATTAAAATGTGTGCCTTTCCATTTTTCCTCCAAAGCTTTGCAAGCTGCTGGAAGGAACTGTGCAGAAATGAATAGATGTCAGAGACAATTTTGTACCATGAATGATTGGTGGACAAAAAAGATTCCAGATTTTTCTACAATTTATTTTTATCTTAGAGAAGCTTCAGTAGTTCACAGATACACATTCCTGATTAGCCTTTATGGAAAATGCAACCTTTTCAAGGCCAGCTCTAGAGATATCAGCCCCTTGTCTCTGATTGGTTTTTTGACACATTCCTATGAGTCACTTGTACACTCAGTGTGTAAGCCTTGACGAAAGAGGCTTTGTTTTGTTTTATGCAGAACCTTTGACTCCTGTAATGTGCAGTTCACACCTTTAGTGTCAGAAAATGACAAGCAATCATTGTTAGAGGCAATAACACATTCAAATGTGAAGTTTTACAACAATCCCTGTTTCCCTTAAGCTGCTAAAACCATTAAATTTGTGACATTGGTGGATTAGAATAACTGTATGCCTCTGCTCTATTTACTTAATTTTTGAATAGACTTGAACAGGCTTTTAATGTGGACATCATATTATGGTGTTCAAATATCTTGTGCTGTGAACAAGATTATTAGCTATAGAAACCAAATGGGATTTTATCCCTTGTCATCGCCCTCTATTTTTCTTGACGTGTTCATCCCATCTATTGGCAAACCAAATTTGATGTCAGAATTTGCTCCAAACTATCAACAACATGTTTTGTAATTGCAAAGCTAACACCTATGAATAATAAAATTGCAAACAAGCAGAGAACCATCAAAAATTCAAGATGATTATTTTTTAATGATTGTATTATTTCCTGTATGTGATGGCATACAAACCATGGGGCATTGTCTTTCTCAAGACTGAATTCCAGTGAATTTCTGAGCCTGAGGACCATGAGGGCAGAAGCAATATTTTTTCCATCAATCTAATGGTAATGCGTGTCTTGGAAAGCAGCAAGTTAGTTAGGAGAAAAGGATTCTTAGCTCATACCACATCTTCCCCCAAACACTTTTATGCTAATTATGTGAACACTGCACAAGGAATGAAATATCCTTTGCCTCCAGTGCTAGTTCTGGGGGTGTGAAGACAGAATTCCAATTCTAGTCCTGTCATTGATCTGTTAGACTTCTTAACATAACCTTTAAAATCTGTCTCAATTTAAGTTTACCTAAGAACCCTGAGATGATAGAGACTACCTAATAGTCCAAACTCCTCACTTTGAGGTGAAGAAACCAAGATTCTGTTAGCTTAAAAGACTAGCCCAGAGCCATTCTCCTTGATTCTACATGGCTTTTTTAACTGTAAGCACATGCCACTGCTTCAGAGCAGGACTCCAATTTCACCTTGGAATTCACTTTCTTGGTCCCAAACTATCTGCTCTAACCCAATTTAAGCTCCACATCTAACTCTCTTCCAACCCACAGCCCTTTCCTCTTACCTCATTTCCTTCAACACCAACAGTAGAATTATTTCCTTTTAAAATGCTCTGTTCAATTGCAAACACCCTGGAGGTGTGATGCTTTACAATCTAACAATGTTTATCATTTACTGAATGCCTTTTATACCCCAGAGACCACATCAGGCATGCTGTAAACACTCTTGCATTTAATCTTCACAACACTATAAGATTGGTACCCACTATAGATGGGAAAACTGAAGATCAGAGAGCATAATTAACTTGCCTATAGTAAGTAGTACAACCAGAATTTGTACCTGCTTCTGTCTGGTGCTTACTATCTGTCATTTCCTCCTAAAACATCTGGTCATTCAACATATATTTCCAACATCAAATATATACTGGGCACAGTGCTGGCAGGACAGGGAATGAAAGGATGAAAGGAACAACTTGGGGCACAGGGAGAAGCTGTGACACTTGAGACTGGAAGGTCCCCCTTGGCATAAACCCTCTTGGAATTCACCATTAACCCTACCATAGAGTCTGTAGACCCGAGGACTGGGTCACCTCACTCCACACAACAGGGAGGGAGTCTTAGCCCACCCAGAAGCAGATAATTGAATTAAAGCTTTACTGAGCAAGGCCCTGCCCACCAGAACAAGATCCAGTTTTTTCCATCACCAGTCCTACCATCAAGAACCTTACACAAGTCTCTTAGCCTGCTCCATCAGTGGGCAGACAGATGAAGCAAGAAGAAGCACAGTCTCACAGCAACTAAAATGAAAACCATATTATAGAAAGTTAGTCATGATGAAAAAACAAAGTTATGTCCCAGATGAAGAGAAAAATCCTAGAAAAACAACTAAATGAAATGGAAATAGGCAATCTTTCAGAAAAAGAATTAAAAATAATGATAGTGAAGATGATCCAGGATCTCAGGAAAAGAATGGAGGCAAAAGTTAAGAAGATGCAAGAAATGTTTACCAAAGACCTAGAAGAACTATAAAACAAACAAACAGAGATGAATAATACACTAGAAGGAATCAACAGCAGAATAACTGAGGCAGAAGAACAGATAAATGACCTGGAGGACAGAACAGTGGAAATCACTGTCACAGAACAGGATATAGAGAAAAGAATGAAAAGAAATGAAGACAGCCTAAGAAACCTCTAAGACAACATTAAATGCACGAACATTAGCATTATAGGAATCCCAGAAGAAGAGAGAGAGAAAGGACCTGAGAAAATATTTGAAGAGATAATAGCTGAAGACTTCCTGAACATGGGAAAGGATATAGTCAACCAAGTCCAGGAAGCTCAGAAAGTCCCAGGAAGGATAAACCCAAGGAGGAACACACCAAGACACACAGTAATTAAACTGACAAAAATTAAAGACAGAGATAAAATATTAAAAGCAACAAGGGGAAAATGGCAAATAACATACAACAAACTCCCATCAGGCTATCAGCTGATTCCTCAACAGAAACTCTACAAGCCAGAAGGGTACTGCATGATATCTTTAAAGTGATGAAAGGGAAGAAACTACAGCCAAGAACACTCTACCCAGCAAGACTCCTTCAGATTTGATGGAGAAATCAAAAGCTTAAACTTCTGCTTTACTGACTATGCCAAAGCCTTTGACTGTGTGGATCACAATGAACTGTGGAAAATTCTTAAAGAGATGGGAATACCAGATCACCTTACCTGCCTCCTGAGAAATCTGTATGCAGGTCAAGAAGCAGCAATTAGAACTGGACATGGAACAATGGACTGACTCCAAATTGGGAAAGGAGTACGTCAAAGTTGTATATTGTCACCCTGCTTATTTAATTTACATGCAGAGTACATCATGTGAAACACTGGGCTGGATGAAGCACAAGCTGGAATCAAGACTGCTAGGAGAAATATCAGTAATTTTAGATATGCAGATGATACTACCCTTATGGCAGAAAGCTAAAAGGAATTGAAGAGCCTCTTGATGAAAGTAAAAGAAGAGAGTAAAAAAGCTGGCTTAAAACTCAGCATTCAAAAAACTAAGATCATGGCATCCGGTCCCATCACTTCACAGCAAATTAGACGGGGAAACAATGGAAACAGTGACAGACTTTATTTTCTTGGGCTCCAAAATCACTGCAGATGGTGATTGCAGCCATGAAATTAAAAGACACTTGCTCCTTGGAAGAAAAGCTATGACAAACCTAGATAGCATATTAGAAAGCAGAGACGTGACTTTGCCAACAAAGGTCTGTCTAGTCAAAGCTATGGTTTTTCCAGTAGTCATGTATGGAAAGAGTTGGACCATAAAGAAAGCTGAGTGCTGAAGAATTTGATGCCTTTGAACTGTGGTATTGGAGAAGACCCTTGAGAGTCCCTTGGACTACAAGGAGATCCAACCAGTCAATCCTAAAGGAGATCAGTCCTGGCTATTCATTGAAAGGACTGATGCTGAAGCTGAAGCTCCAATACTTTGGCCACCTGATACAAAGAGCTGACTCATTTGAGAAGACCCTGATGTTGGGAAAGAGTGTAGGCAGGAGGAGAAGGGGATGACAGAGGATGAGATGGTTGGATGGCATTTCTAACTCAATGGAAATGAGTTTGAGTAAGCTTCAGCAGTTGATGATGGACAGGGAAGCCTGGTGTGCTGCAGCCCATGGGGTTGCAAAGAGTCAGACATGACTGAGCGACTGAACTGAACTGAACTGAACTGAAGAGAATTCAGCACCACCAAACAAGCTTTACAACAAATGCTAAAGGGAACTTCTCCAGGCAGGAAACACAAGAGAAGGAAAAGACCTACAGAAAATAAACCCAAAAAATTAAGAAAACAGTAATAGGATCATACATATTACATGACCTTAAATGTAAATGGATTAAATGCACCAGCCAAAAAACATAGACTGGCTGGGTGGATGAAAACATAGGCACTTCCACTTACTACATCACTCTGCTTGACCTCCCCATCAAATTGTATGTAATTACACTGAGCTCAGCAGCTGCGACGGCAAGAGGAGCTACCCCAGGCCAGAGGTCAGGGGCGGGGGTTGGGAGGACCTACCCTGGCCAGAAGTTGGTAGAACCAAGAGGAGCTACCCTGCGTCCGAGATCAAGGGCAGCAGCTGCACTTTGCTGGAGCAGCTATGAAGAGAGACCCCCGCGTCCGGTAAGAGAAACTCAGAAGCATGGCCAAGAGGAGCTACCTCACGCCCGAGGTCAGGGGTGGAGGCCGAGAAGAGCTACCCCACGTCCTACGAGTGGCAGCTGCGCAGGGGCAGGAGGGCCAAGAGGAGCTACTCCCTGATCAAGGTCAGGAGGGATGGCTATAAGGAGATACCCATCGTCCAAGGTAAGGAGAAGCAGCTGCACTTTGCTGGAGCAACCGTGAAGAGATACCCCACATCAGAGGTAAGAGAAACCCAAGCAAGAGGGTAAATGTTGCAAAAGGGCATCAGAGGGCAGACATACTAGAACCATAATCACAGAAAACCAGCCAATCTGATCACACGGACCACAGCCTTGTCTAACTCAGTGAAACTAAGCCACGCCGTGTGGGACACCCAAGACCGAAGGGTCATGGTGGAGAGGTCTGACAGAATGTGGTCCACTGGAGAAGGGAATGGCAAACCACTTCAGTATTCTTGCCTTGAGAACCCCATGAACAGTATGAAAAGGCAAAAAGATAGGAAACTAAAAGATGAACTCCCCAGGTCGATAGGTGCCCAATATGCTACTGGAGGTAAGTGGATAAATAATTCCAGAAAGAATGAAGGGATGGAGCCAAAGCAAAATCGATGCCCAGTTGTGGATGTGACTGTGATACAACCAAGGTCCGATGTTGTAAAGAGCAATATTGCATAGGAACCTGGAATGTTAGGTCCATGAATCAAGGCAAATTGGAAGTGATCAAACAGGAGATGGCAAGAGTGAACGTCGACATTCCCTGATGCTGGGAAGGATTGGGGACAGGAGGAGAAGGGGACAAAAAAGGATGAGATGGCTGGATGGCATCACCAACTCAATGGACATGGGTTTGGGTGGACTCCGGGAGTTGGTGATGGACAGGGAGGCCTGGCGTGCTGCAGTTCATGGTGTCGCAAAGAGTCAGACACAACTGATCGACTGAACTGATTTTATACTGTGAAGATAATCATGTTCCCATTACGGCCTGCAGTTGTAATTATCTTTTTTTTTTTTTTACTTGTTTTTACCATACAATGTCATGATATCACCATGGGTTTACATATGCTTCCCCTCCGGAACCCCCCTCCCTCCTCCCTCCCCCCCGGGAAATCTCGCTGCACCAGTCGCAAGCATCAATCCTGGGCTGGCGATTGATTAGACACATGACAATTAACATGCTTCAATGCCCTTCTCCCATATCATCCCACCCTTACCCTCATCCACAAAGTCCACAAGTCTATTCTATACATCTGCGTTCCTTTTGTTGTCTCCCATGTTGGGTTCTCATTACTGTCTTTCTAAATTCCATATATATGTGTTAATATACTGTATTGTTGTTTTTGCTTCTGGCTTACTTCACTCTGGATAATGGGCTCCAGTTTCGTCCATCTGAGTAGAATTGCTTCAAATGAATTTTTTTTTAATGCTGAGTAATATTCCATTGTGTATATATACCACAGCTTTCTTATCCATTCGTCAGTTGATGGGCATCTAGGTTGCTTCCATGTCCTGGCTATTGTAAACAATGCAGCGATGAACATTGGGGTGCACGTGGCTCTTTCAATTCTGGTTTCCTCGGTGTATATGCCCAGCAGTGGGATTGCCGGGTCATATGGCAGGTCTATTTGCAGCTTTTTAAGGAACCTCCACACTGTTTTCCATAGTGGCTGTACTAGTTTGCATTCCCACCAACAGTGTAAGAGGGTTCCCTTTTCTCCACATCCTCTCCAGCATTTATTGCTTGTAGACTTTTGGATGGCAGCCATTCTGACTGGTGTAAAGTGGTACCTCATTGTAGTTTTGATTTGCATTTCTCTGATAATGAGTGATGTTGAGCATCTTTTCATGTGTTTGTTAGCCATTTTTATATCTTCCTTGGAGAAATGTCTGTTAAGTTCTTTGGCCCACTTTTTAATTGGGTTGTTTATTTTTCTAGAATGGAGCTGCAGGAGTTGTTTGTAAATTTTTGAGATTAATTGTTTGTCTGTTGCTTCATTGGCTATTATTTTCTCCCATTCTGAAGGCTGTCTTTTCACCTTGCTTATAGTTTCCTTTGTTGTGCAAAAGCTTTTAATTTTAATTAGGTCCCATTTGTTTATTCGAGTTTTTATTTCCAATATTCTGGGAGGTGGGTCATGGAGTATCCCTCTTTGGATTATAGCAGAGAGTGTTTTGCCTATGTTATCCTCTAGGAGTTTTATAGTTTCTGGTCTTATGCTTAGATCTTTGATCCATTTTGAGTTTATCTTTGTGTATGGTGTTAGAAGGTGATCTAGTTTCATTCTTTTACAAGTGGCTGTCCAGTTTTCCCAGCACCACTTGTTAAAGAGGTTGTCTTTTCTCCATTGTATATTCTTGCCTCCTTTGTCAAAGATAAGGTGTCCATAGATGCGTGGATTTATCTCTGGGCTTTCTATTCTGTTCCATTGATCTATGTTTCTGTCTTTGTGCCAGTACCATACTGTCTTAATGACTGTGGATTTGTAGTATAGCCTAAAGTCAGGTAGGTTGATTCCTCCAGTTCCATTCTTCTTTCTCAAGATTGCTTTGGCTATACGAGGTTTTTTGTATTTCCATACAAATTGAGAAATTATTTGTTCTAATTCTTTGAAGAAGACCTCTGGTAGCTTGATAGGAATTGCATTGAATCTATAGATTGCTTTAGGTAGTATACTCATTTTCACTATATTGATTCTTCCAATCCACGAACACGGCACATTTCTCCATCTGTTTGTGTCCTCCTTGATTTCTTTCATCAGTGTTCTATAGTTTTCTATATACAAGTCTTTTGATTCTTTAGGTAGAAATACTCCTAAGTATTTTATTCTTTTTGTTT